>VZSE01008980.1:701872-933872 GCA_013398275.1 Promerops cafer
CTTTTTTTCCCCTCTTTTTTTTTTGCATTTCTGTTTTTTAGGAACTAAGAGTTCTAGGCTCATATCAGAAAATACAATTAATAAAATTAACCATGACTCAGAATCCCTTATCATTCACGATGTCCGTGGATGGTACAATGAAAGCGTGGCTCGACGCCGGTCTCCTTCCTCCCTTTCCTTTCGTGGTGGTGTGGTAACTGTTGAAGATCTATATATCTATACATATATATATATGTATACACACACACATATATATATATATATATTCTGAAACACAAATGGCGGCACAGTCCATGAGAACACAGGGAAATCCTGGCTAAGGAGAAAACCAGTGTGTCTGGATGGCGGGTCCCATGGGAGGGAGCAGGCGGATGGCGGTGGTGAAGAGGACAGAGCAGGGGACAAGTGCCACACTCCGATGGCCCTGTCCATCCTCCACGCTGGCCCGTGGCAGAGAATGGTGAAAACAGGGGGAAAAAGTGGCAGGGGACAAAAAGAAAAATAGGATGAAAAGAAAAAAGACTCAGTCGCATTGCATCTTCAGCAGGAAGCCTTGGATTATTAATTTTTTCCCTTTTCTCTCCATTCCAAATTCCCGTTGTGGATTTTTTTTTTTTTTGCGTGTTTTTCCTCTCTTCCCCTCCCCCAGGTGGCCTGGCCGGATACTCTCTCAATTCTTATGATTATTTTCGGAAACGGTGAACACTGCTTCTTCTTCTTCTTCTTCTTTTCTTCCTCTCCTTTCTGGTTGCGCTCACTGGCTGTGGTCGTCGCCGCCGCTACTCCGCGGGCCGGCTCTCGGGTCAAAACTGGCGGGCGAGGTGGGCAAGCGGGAGGAGCAGCAGCCACGCGCAGCCGCTTCGCCGCCACGCGCCGTTGTTCCCGTCGTGCACTGCGCCGGGGCCTGCGGGAAGGGACAGGAACGCCCGCGTGGTTGGTCACCAAGTCAACAAACAGCAGAAACCATGAAATAAAGATTAGAACAAAACAACAAAAAAAATCACGCTATCTGGGGCCCCGGTGGCGTTGCACGTGGTGGGATTGCTCTGAGAGTTCTCTGGGTGTCCCCCTCTGTCCGTGCTGCCTCAAGAACATGGGAACAGCCATCCCTGTCCCCACAGATGCTGAGTTTTGGGACAAGATCCTCTGCGGTCCCTTTTCAGCCTGAAGTCCCCATCCCAAGCCTGTTTCCCGTGCATCACCACCATCCGACCTCCCTCAGCCCCCTTCACCCTCCTCCAAACTGGTCGCAGTTTTCCAGCCACACTTGTAAGGGAGATGACAATTTTTGCCCAGCACATTCTGCCCACCCCAGGGCAACCACCCTGTTGCCCACTAGTGTCCCTTGGGAGGGACAGTAACCACCTGCCCACCCTGCAGAGACACCACTAGCAGCACTACATTGAGGACTTGGTGTTTGGCACCTCTTCAGAGTCTCTGTGGGGCTCAGCATGGGCTCAAGGAGATGGGATGAGGAGGGTGGACAAGAAGAGCCACCCGTCTTTGGGGACCACAGGAGGTGAGGCGTTCAAAGCTCACTCTGGGAAAGGATGTGGAGGGTGTCTTAGCCAATAGCTTTCACCAAAACACCCATTTTTTCACCAAATAGTTGGCCCAGGAGAAGACTGAGGTGGAAAAAGACCTCAGGAAGGCATCCATGCTGGTGTCCTGTGGAAGCAGGGCTGACCACAAGGTCTGATTCACAACTGCTTTTGAAACCCAGGACATGTCCTCTCACTTCAAAACCTGACCGGGGCACTGAGCATCAGTAACCATCTGATTTCCCACCAGTAACACTCTCCAGCACACTCAGACACCTCACACCTCACAAATCCAGGTCTCACACATTACCTCCACAGACATCTACAAGTCATCCCAAGGACTGACCACTCGATTTATCACAAAGAAAGCCACCTCAAAATCAAGATGACACCAAGCCAGTTGGCCGGACAGTAAGATTGCACAGCAGAGAGCTGGCTGTCCTGGCCAGGAATACCACCAGGAAGGGGATCAAATGCCTGTCCATCCCTATCTCATCCCATAAAAAAGGCTCTAGAAGCATCCCAGAGGAGGAAGGACCTGCCACAAGACCCACTTACACAATAGCACTGGGAAAGCAGCCCAAAGACATCCCTGCTTTGCCCTGGCAATGGGGAGGGAGCGGGACACCACAGGATGGGGACAGGCATGCAGAGGGCACAGACCACCACCAGACAGGCACAGTGGGCTGGTGGGGAGGGGGCAGGATGGGAGGGCAGCTAAGAAAGCCCTAATTCATCCCTACACCAGTGAAAGCAGTGGGGTTGTGGGGCAGGAGATCCAGGTGGTGGGTGCTGCAGCTCCCACTGAGATGAGTTGTGGTGGGAGCCACAGGGGCCCAAGGGGAACAGCAAGGGAAGCACTGGCATTGTGGGGGACCCCCAAATTACTGACCTTTCCAGGGTGTCAGAGCGGTAGTTGTCTCTTCTAAAAATTAAAGAACAAGTGAAAGTTAAGGCAAAAGGGCAATGGAAAGTGCAGGCTCGAGACACCTCCCTCAGCCTGCCCTCGACCTGGGGTGGGAAAACCAGTGGATGGGGTAGAAATGGGATCTGTTGCCCAAATCACACCCCACTGCTGTGGGGCCATGGTCCCCTCATCTCTGAGATGAGATGAATATGGGACCTCAGACCTGGCAAAGCCTGTAGTTGCACCCTGTGCAAAAGGCAAAGCACAAGGGCTGGGATATGGGGATGCAGGGGGTTCACCTCTCCCCTGTGAGTTCGGGGCCCATCCCTCTTGCTAATCCTGCAACATCCCAAAACGATTGATGGCCTGACAGCCACCTCTGGGAGCAACTTAGACTGTGTGATGGGTGAGAAGCAGAGGGTTGGTTTTTTTCCCCCAACTCCACAGAATGATGTGGTTTCCCTGAGCACTCTATCACATTCCAGACAGCACCAAATGAGCCGCTGAATGAGGCGGCAGGTCTGGAATAACGAGTGCTACATGTTAAATAAAGCACTAGTTGACCTCCATGAAAAATTAGATTAAAAAAAGGATTAAAAGATGAATGCTACATTAGCCTCTAGCACAACCCCAAAAAGGTTCATGTCATGGTACCTGCACAGATTAAACCTCCATTTGTGCGGGAAAAACTCCCAAACACTCAGCTTCAGGGAAAAGGGGCCACTCACAAAATTGTCCCCCAAAACCTCACAGAAGAGACATTTCTCATGCACAGGTAGTGCAGCCACAGCATCCACTCCACTCTTATCTTGCATTAAATAAATAAATATGTCGATAAATAAAGACACATTAATCTCCAGGTTGAAGACACCGGTTGCTTAGGGATGGGTGAGCTCGGCCCTGTGACGCTTGGGGCCATCACATTGCTGATCATTAGGGAGGGGTTGTTTCTGAGGGTGCTGGGGAGCCCTGAACCAGGACATGGGGCACCCCCGCACGTCACAGTCTCCTTAGGGAACTGTCACCCTCCAAGGGGACTCAATTATTAAAGACTGAATGGATCATTCAATCAATGCAGCCTTTATGGAATTTATGGGTGGTCAAAGGACTCTGATTTCACTCCCGGATGGGATTCACAGTCAGACCACAAAGCGAAGGACAATCCTAAAATAAACTTAGACTTTTGTAGGATGCTTCCCTGCCTCCCACCTGACACTGCCATCACAGCATGAGTTCCACTGATGGGTTAGAACCCAAGGAACCAAGAGCTCTTCAGCAGGGAGATGTCATTTTCACTTTTAGGCTGTTCATCCAGCCTGGATCTGCAGAGGCCAAACTGAAGGCCCCCACTAATCAAGATTTTAACCTCATAAACACCTTGGAAGACTACAACATCACAGATAAGGATGTGGCTCAGGCTATGTTGGGCACTTGGCACAGCCACCCTACGCCTGCAGCACAGGTGGAGCCAGGGCTGGGTGGCTTTGCAGCGCCAGAGGTGTTGGTATCCCTAAAACATGGGGTTATTGGATTACCAGGAAGGCTGGTGGGGAAGAGAACTGAGACAGTTCCTAAGCAACGCTAATGATGGCTTAGCACAGGTGAACCTTCATCATACATGGCTTGGACTTTACTGGGGGAGCAAATGGGTCTGAGCATCCAAGACAGGATGAACTTCTCTGTCACAGCTCAGGGGAACCTGGCACAGCAGCCAGTACCAGTGGCAGGGGAGGATAAGCCTGTCCTGTGATGCCACCCTGACCCCACGACTGTGGCGTGGCCCCTGGCAAAGCCCGACATCCCCTACCATCCTTAAACAAACTGCTGCTTTGGAATCCATCCAGCCCCTCCCCAGGACATGGACTGCACTTCCCAGGGTCTCCACATGCCTCCCACTGCCCTGGCACACTCCAGAACCCAGCACATACTGGGGGACTGCTCCCCATCCCAAGACACTTTGTATGGCTGGGGCACAGACTGCCCTGAGCCATCCCCGAGGGGCCTGGGGATGAGGAAGGCTCATCTGTCACTGCTCTTCTCCCTCTGACTGTGCAGTAACAAGAGACAAGGAGATGACCAGGCACAACAACTGGGTGGCAAGGAGGAAGACAATGTTGGGGAGAGGTTGGAGGTCCCCAGTCCCCGCTTCTGCTGTATGGTTCAGCTGTGAGAACCACACACCCCATACCCCAGCAGGGAAATATCCCCAGGCAGTGCCCAGGGATGAGATCTGTCCTCCATTTCTGGCTCCTGGAGAGCACAGCCCCTGCTCTGGTTTTGCCACCACCTGAAGAGGTTTGACAAATATGTCAATCCATCACAGCCCTTCCCTTCCATGAGCAGTGTCAGAGGGATGCATTGCTCTCATCCCAGCGCCAGCATGCAGGGAAAACAGTCCTGGGACAAGGGTACAAACCTTCTTCTCCTCCCTGCCTTCCACACCTTCCTATCTCCTTTAGCACCTCCAATAAGGATATAAATGCTTGGCAGGAGCAGAAAACACAACGTGGAAGGTGATGGAGCAGGAAGCCTGTTTGTTCTCACGTGGGAATGGGGCAGCAATGGCACTGAGCAGCATCTCTCCTCCCACCCACTGACACAGGGGGATGCCTTCACACAGAGGCTCTCCTAGGTACTCATCAGAGCAAGAAGATGGAAACCTGCAGCCAGCTCCTAACTTTGCATTCGTGGCAGATCCCAAACACAGTGCCCAACACCTCTGGACCTGCACTGGAGGCAGCTTTGGAGGCTCTCCCCTTTCCAAGGACTCACCACAAACTCCAGCCCACATGCCAAGGGCAGAAAGGATCAGCAGCAAATACACATCTCCACCAAAAGACATGGGAGACCCTTCCCATGTCTCTCCCATCGGTGGTGTCACTGTGGAGCCATTCCCCCTTCCTGGCTGATTCCCTCAGCCCTACTCACCGTAGAGGATCATGCTGGCGTTGGTGTTCCCTAGCTGGTTGGAGGCTACGCAGGTGTAGTTGCCATAGTCCTGCTCAGAGACGTTGAAGAAAGTCAGTCTGGAGAAGAAGGCTTTGTTCTCCACTTTCAGCCCTTTCTGTCCTTCAGCCAGTCTGGGAGAAAAGAGGAATGGGAGGTCATGGGGGTGGCATCAGGAGGGGAAGTGCCTGCGATTTTCCATGCCCAGTTATCCTCTGGTTGTGCCTGTGAGTGGGGACATGGAGCTTGGGAGAAGAGGGAGAAAGGAAGGTGTTGGGAAAGACAAGGGAGATGGATGCTGTTCTGCTGGGTCTCCAGCTGCCAGCCCATGCCACCCCCATGCTGACCAGAGGCATCCTCACTGCTGCAGAGTCATGGGATGGTGCTGGGACTTGCTAAATGCTGTGCAGAGAGAGGCATGCTCCCATGCCTGGGGAGGGAACCTGGGAAAGGCTCATTCCCACCCTATAGAAGAGCCTGGTTTCCCTCTCATGTTCTCAGTCCTCTCTGTTCTGCAGAATTCCTTCTGTGACCCTCCTCTTCCCTCATCCCTGCATGTCCCCGATGAGCGATGCAATAGGCACCCACCACAGCAGGGAGGCTTCTCAGCCAGCACAAATGCTGAAGCATTAACCAAGTGCTTGGGCTTCCCTGTACTGGTGTCCCCATCCTGCTTAGCTCCTGCAGCTCTTGCTAATTCCTCACGGGAAGTGCTGGATTCCCATTATGATCCACGCTGGGCGCTGATCAGGCGGGCTGAGCCCGCTCCTGCCGCTGCTCCGCAGGCCCTCGTGATCTGACCTAGTTCTGAGTGGAGCCTTTCATCTGCCACACAAACATCCGCAGCTTTGTGCACTCTGCTGCTCCTTTCCTCTCAGTCCGGGTGAGGCAGGCAGAGCCAGACTCCCCTCCAGCTTCTGGAGCATCTTTTTTGGCCAAAACATCCCTCTTTATCAGTGACCGGTGTGGCTTGCCCTGTGTTTGGCCACACCATGGCCCCTCTGGGCTTTTCAGGGATAATCAACACTAAAATTGGTTCAAACCACTTTGCCTGGGGTCAGAGAGAGGCAATTTCTCCAGAGTGGGACCTACCCTGGGCTGTGCTGCTCCACTCCTCATTCCTCAGCCATGTTCTGTTTCTTTGGCAGGACACAGAATTTGCTGGTTGACCTAAAAGGTCCATTTTCACCCCAAAGCAGAGCAGGCTGTGTCTGGGGCATAGCAAACCCTGTATCTTGACTGACACCACATTTCTTTTGCTTTTCAAAGAGCTGCCTTCTGGCCAAAGCATTTAAAGAGATGACAGAGTTTTCATCCACTCTTAAGTGCCTGGATTTGTGCTGCCAATATCCATTTAGGACATTATGCTTCACCTAAGCAGGGATTTACCACAAACACCTTCAAACAGAGGCACGGGCAGCAACAACCCTGCCCCAGTGCGGGCTGAAAGAAGTTCCTGGGAAAATCCCCCTCCACAAATTTGATGAGTTAAATATAAAGCCTTTAATAGATCCTGGGTGGTGGCACTTCCAGCTGCAGATGCTGGCTGCCTGATAGAACGCCTGGATTTGCCCCAGACAAACACAACCTGCTGCTGTCAGGGGGACCTGCCTCAGTATCCAAACCAGACTTGTGCCAAGGGTTATGAGCTGAAGCTGCTGGCACTGGGTGCAGCCCACATGGGGTTGGTGTCTCCCCCCAAGCTCTTACCTCTTGTCATCTTTGTACCACTGGAAGTCGGCGGAGGGGACAGCGGAGGCTTCGCACAGCAGGATGCCCTTCTGCCCCACCGGCACCCCGGTGCTCTTCGCATCCGAGATGTATGGCGGGTCTGCGGGAAGAGGGGAAACCTGGGGTGAACACCCAGCAGCCTTTGGGACTCCTATCCCTTCTCCTTGGTTCTCAAGGTCTCCTTTCTCTCCCTGCAGGTGTGTAGGAGCCACAATCATCTCTGAGCCCATGCTCAGCTCCTGCCACTCTGGTGCTGCTGTTCAGAGCTTTTCAGGTTCTTGGGGGTTCTTTTCCAAAAACAAGAGCCCCCCAACTCATTGTTGTTACATGTCCAGCTAATGGAGTGACCAGAGAGGGGTTTAGGAGGGTCTTCATGTATGTCTAAACATGAAATATGCTGCTTTCTTCCTCTCTCTCATTTTTTTCTAACAGAAAAAAAAAAAGTTCTATTTACTGCTCACTTCTCTCCACTCCTCAGAGGTTATCAGCACAGCATCTCTCCATGGGCAGAAAACCCAGGTTGATGGAGACAGCTGAGGAGGAGGTGGTGGAAAAAATGGAGCTCGAAAAGAAGGGGAAAATAGGGCAAAACACCACCTGCTCAGAAAAACTGCTGCCGCCTGTCTCGCTCTGGGGCCTCTGTGTGCCTCACTTCCAAGTGCCACTCCCTTGTGGGGCAGCATGGTGACCCTCTCCAGCCCCAGCCCTGTCCCCTGATGGCCCCCAGGGACTCACAGTTGACGGTGACTTTGACTCGCTGGACGACGGGCGCTGAGACATCGTTGGAGGCGCTGCACTCGTACTCTCCCGACTGCTCCCGCGTGATTCCTGTGATCTCCAGGTACTCATCCTCGCTGATGAAGCCCACGGCTGCAGAGACAGAGGGCACTGAGTGATGGGGAGGCACAACAAACCTGTGCCCACTGGCTGGTCACCATCTGTGAGCACGTCACTCTGCACTGGGATATCCAGCCTGCAGGTCCCAGCCCAGAATGCCTTTGCGCCTGTGCCCCTGCATTCCAAGAAAATCATTGCCAGAAAGGTTTCTGCAAGCACTGGACTGCTCCAGCAGCTCTGGCCTCACTGAGAGCATCACTTGCTGGAGATAATGTCCCTGAGGTGCTCAGGGTGGGCAAAGTGGGCAAACCTGCACCCTGCAAAATGATCTGAGCTCACCTCTGCACATCCCCCCTGCTGGGAGATACCTCCAGGCTCACCCAGCTCACATAAACACCCTTCTTTAATTTTTCAGCTTCAATTAATTCACAGCAAGTCTATTCCCATTAGTGGTGGTGCCAACACTTCCCTTTAGCTGAAACATCTCATCCCTGTGCCACCCCAGGCTCATTTCTGGGGGGGCTGCACTTGTCCCCCTCTTCCCCATCCAGGCTGGAGTGCAGCTTCCTGTTTCACTCAAAGCCAGAAAGATCCATCGGTGGCATTTCCTTCCCTCTGGCATCTTTCAGCCCCTATTCCTCACGGGAGCTCTCTTTATTTTGGCACACTCCTGGAAACATACAGTGCTTGGCTGGCCAGGAGCAGGTTGGGGCACAAGACTCCCCAGGTTTTTCCCCCAAACAAGCAGCAAAAATTACTTTTTACAGCCCCCAAAACAGGGACAACTTCTCCCTTTCCTACTGTTTACATCTCCCCACTGGATCTCCTGCAGCCAGGATGCTGTAATTACTGCACGGAGCATCTCCGAGCCCTGTGTCACACTTAATATTCCTATAAATTTTAAACGGTAGTCCTTGGTACATATGTGTGGCAATTGGTGTCATATTTTAATTAGGCTTGCCCTACACCATCTGAAATTAATAATAGCTCGAATTACCAGTGTAATTTATAAATTAACATTGCTGCAGCATTAGGAAATAAATTAGCTCTGGACAGCTGTTTCTGGGAGTGAGTGCCAATGGCAGAGAGGCCAAGCACAGGTCCCTGGTCCCCAGGGGGATGCCGTGAGCTCGGCCAGCCCTCGTTTCCCACCCGGACACCGCTGTCTGTGCTGGCGTGACCTGATGGGCCACAGCTCGCTGCGCTTGACCGGTCAACCGTGTGCATCCTAACAAATGCATGCAAAATCCACACGTGGGAGCCTCCCAGCGGGGCACACGCCGCCTGCATCCCACCGGCTGATGCTTTTATGGCATCTCTTCCCACACGGCTGGAATAGTGTGGTCAGACTCCACCACCCACCATGGAAAGACCCGAGCCAGCACCAACGGTGTTCCTGTAATGCCCCGGAACAGCTCGACACAGTGAGCACCCCAGGCATCTGCCAGGATCCTGCTGCTGCAATCCCAGGTGCCACTATTGTCAACTCAAACTAGTGCAAATATGCTCAGCCATGATGAAATCCCACCTTGGCTCTCTCTTCCTGAACCAGACCTCACAGCTGCCACCTCCACGCAGCATCCCTGGGACTTTGTATGTCCACTGCTCCCTGAACTGAGGACCCCGTGCATGCGCGTGTGCATCCCACCTTCCCAGGCTGACCTAACTGGGAAGGCAGCCCTGTGAGCTTTGCAAAGGAGTGAAGTGAGTTTTCCTGTTGATGAATTGCTGACACCCACCAGTGTCCTCAGCCCTGTGCTGAAATTCCCACCCGAGTGGCTCGTGGTGCAAGCCGCTGAGCTCATCAGTACTTAGAGCAACTGAAGGGTGAGATATGAAGGCGTTACCCCAAAATCAATATCCTTTAGAGACACACAAATTACAGCTTTACATCCAGCGGCCCTGCAGCACTGCAAAAAAAAAAGGAGAGAGGGGGGAAAAAAAAATTCCTTTTTGTGGCTGACCTAGAATCGGCTTCTCTGTAGCACAGCGCTGCCTGCTGATAAAGTAACGACACAGCCGGTGGCCTTCAGATGCTCCACACACAAATGTGACTCTGGGTTGTGCAAAGACTCAGATAACACTGCTTCCCAACTCACCAAAGGCCCTTTCCCAAGTTCCAGAGTCGGCTTACACACGGCAAGAATTAGCTCTTGCCATAGTCAAGCCATAATTTGTATGCCTGGTTTGATCAGGGAGCAAAGCAGCTCGAGTGCATTTTGTTCCCCAGCAAAAGACGACATTGAAGTAACTGTGAGGGTCAGATTTCCACCTGAAAAAGCTCAGGAAATTGGGAGATGAAGGTTTCCTCTGTGCCTGCGTCTCACTGAAGTCTGAGATATGTGCATGGTAATCAGCTGATGGAGAGGCAGAGCTCAAAGTTCAGGGACTCATGGTCTGGAATCCTTGGAATTTGGCTGCAGCCCAACAGAGCCTGCCCTGGACTGAGACAGGATGCTCTGAGCTGGAGCTGACTCCTGCTTCTGTCCTGTGCACAACCTGATGTAAGTCATGCTCAGAAGACAATAACAGTAGGAATACCATCCCTGCAAGAGGCTCTGGCCCAGGGATGCCTCCTTAGTGCCAGCATCTCAAATATTTAGGTGACATGAAGAGTCCCTGCCCACTGGTAAAGCAGGTGACACCAGATGACTAAGACAACATTCCCCTGTCCTCTCCTATACAAGTGGCTTTGCAGGAAAACCGGATCTGTAAAGCTGCTTCACTCTGTGGGATCACATCCTGGAAGTGCCTGGAATTTGGGAATGCTCAGGGCAAGGCTTGACTGGAGCTCTGCAGCTCCAGGAGCTCTGCCAGATGTACCAGTCCTTCTCTGCCTGAACTGATGGTGTAAACTTTCAAGGCTGTCTCTGCTTGAGCACAATTAGGAGCTGAAATATTGCAGGAATTAATGGAGAGCTCTCTCATCTCCTCGGGAGCTAGAAAACCAGCACAGCCAGCACCCATCATTATTATTATTAATACTAATAATATAATACAGGCCAGAAATGGAATGGCCATGGACGACACACAAGCCTAATCCTTGCTCATCAGCCAAGGATGATGAACTAACCCAGTGCGAGCTGGGGAGATGGAAAAGCAGAGCCTGAATCCTTGTGCTCAGTGAGCAGGAGGCTGCACACAGACCACCACGCACTATTTGGGACTTGCTCTTCAGATCTCTGTTGAAACCCTCAGGGACAGGGAAGTTTGACCATCAGGGCAGTGGAGAAGCCACAGAGGCGAGGTCCTGGTGTGCCACGGAGCACCAAGGCAAACCCAACAGAAGGCCAAGCTGTGCCTGGGGTCCCACACAGCATGGATGCAATGAGGTGTGGGCAGATGCCTCCTGCATCCATATTCCTCCCCCCATGCCTTTCTCCCTCCCTCACTTCTCCTTGTTTTCCCATCCCGACTCATCTCCCTTCTGACTCCTCCTCCCCATTTGCTTCCATTGAGCCTCTGACAAGATAATAACTCACCTGAAAATGAACACGTTCCCAAATTAATTACATGCCACTGTCCCCTGGCTCACTGTTGCAGCCATGTTCAGGTCTCCAGGACACTGCTCACAGCTTTCCCTTGCTGAAGGCTGCCCGTGATGCCATTGAAAAATCTTCCTTGGAGCTCTTCCCTGTGTCCATACCAAATCTTTGCACCTCAGATCAGTCCGAGCTGGCCCAGCCACCCAGAGCTGCAAGATTTTCACCTCTAAAGCCCAAAGGCACAACCTCAACAGTGGCCCCACAACAGGTTTAGTCTCTGGGTACTCAAAGTCCCACCGGTGATCCCAAAGCACTGCCCTGCCCTCTACACCGTGCTGCTGCATTTTCCAGGCACTGATCCCACTGGCCAGGACCAGCCAAAGAAAGAGAATATTTTATGGAGATAATTTTATTAAAATGTTTACAACAATGCAGATATTGACATCTCACTTCAATCAATAGCACAATTTATTGTCCTTCAAGGTGAACATTAAGCCAAGCTGCCCATTAGTCAATATTTACCTCCAAGGTCTATAAATCTTTATACGGGCTTCAGCGGATGTTGACAGCAGCTGATTCCAGATAAGTAAAAGTAAGAGCGTGAAACATTGCTCCTTTTGGAGGTGAAATAGTAACTAGTTAATTACAGTCCCTACAGCAATTCTCAACTATCAATTTATGGCTACTTCTGGCAATAAAAATTAACATCGCACAGACTCCCGGCTCCGAGTGACGCACTAAACCCGAGAGCCATATATTTCAAACGTCACCCCGATGCGGTGCTGATGGCCATCCTATAACAGTTTATGGTAAATAAATAAAACACACAAAGGTAATGAGAGAACTGTTGGCACCCGAGACCCGCTTCACCTCTCCTTCATGCAACAGCGAGAGGAAAAGTGCAGGATGGGAGATTCAGTAGAATCAGAGCAGATGGCGAAGTAGGTGGGGAAAAGAATCACCCCAAATCCCTCTCAAAGGGGGCATGACACAGCTGCAGGTAGGTGGGTAAACAAGAGCTAAGGCTGCCTCCAGTACATGCCCCAGCCAAACTGGGGAATGCATCTGCTTCACCTTTTATTAACCACTATTACCCTCTCCTGATGGCTCAATTAACACATAAGGAACAAAGTTCAGGCATTTCTGAAATTCCCTTCCCCATTTTTGTTTGATCAGGTGAATGACCCCAGCTAGGGCAGCTTCTCCTCCATGCACCCCCTCTTTTCAGCCCCCCTGTGCCAGCTTGAAGCTGCCACGCTCCAGTGGACAAAGATTAGGGGTAATTAACCTGCTGGAAACCATCCAGCGCAATCATTCAAAAAATGATTTTTTTTTAAGATTACCCTATCAACCCAGACAAAGTCCTCTCCTCCTCTTGTGAATATTGCATCCCAGAACCACAGGCTCCAGCCTATTTCTATCTGTGACCCCCCCTTAGCTGAGCAATCCCTTTAAGAAGCACACCTACATGAGGTACGGGGTACAAACCTCCTGTTCTTCATGTTCACAAGCCTTCAGAAGCGGGACTGTCACCCCAGAAACGGGCACACAGCATATCAGAGTCTGTGTTGTGCTTACACAGGGCCAAGCCACTGTTTTTGAAGCTTCCCGATGACAAGGAAGGAAATCTCTCCCCTGACACGCTTTTCCATGTTAATTAGCATGTTTCTGTGGCCTGATGTTGTGCGAAGCCCCAGGGGATGGTGCCTGGCACTGCGCGGCGCTCAGGGATGTGGGAGCTTGGCAGGAGCTCACTCCACTGCTGCAGCCTGAGGTCCCTCCTCATCCTCATGCCCCAGGGGTGGTGACCATCACCAGTTGTGCCTGGTATCACCAAACAGAGAGAAAAAATCCTGTTTTCCTTACTGAGACCCTGTATTACACTGGATTTGGGGAACTCTCACTGCCAATTTTGCTCCTTGTGCGTAGCAGCACAGGCTTTGAAGGAGACGGGTAGCCATAAAATCCTTGACATAAAGTCCTTCTCCTGCACTGCTATCAGTGTCCCCTCCTCCCTGGGGCTGTGGGAGCCTCTCCTTGCCTGTGGCCATGCAGTGCTGTGGCTTTTCTTCCCCTTCCAAATTTTGGGGCATAGGTGAGCTGAGGGTGCCTTGAGTTTTGCTCCAATATATGATGGAGGACCCGCCCAGGTGTGATTTTGTGCTGACATGGGCACAGGTGACTATATCTGAAGGTCCCATCTCTGGCTGCCTGTGAGCACAGGGTCAAGACATGGAGATTTTGAGAGGCACATTCCAACATGGAGCCATCACAAAAGCAGGAAAGACACATTCTTCAACTTCTTGCTCAATGCAGAGCTAGAACTGAGACAGGACCCACATTTGTGGTTCCGTTTGCTCAGTGCATCCCTGAGATCACCCTTGGGGCTCATATATCATAGAACAACTCTGATATTTAACTATTAGGTGGGCACATGCCACACATCTCAGTAGTCACTGGGACAGGTGACCTGCAGAGACCTTCCAGATGCCACCACATCTCCTGGTCACTCAGCCTGTGGTCACATATAGTCAATACATTGGCATTAACTCCAGACACAGCAAAAGCAAGGCACTGGGGCCCTGAGCAACCTGGTCTAGTGGAAGGTGACCCTGTCCATGGCAGGGCGTTGGAATGAGATGATCTTCAAGGTCCCTTCCAACCCAAACCAGTCTCTGACTCCCTGCCATGCCCTTCTCTGCGCCGTTCCGGGGACACCTGCCCACTCTGCTCGCCCCACCGATGCTACGCAGAGCAGCCAAGTCGCCTGAGCCATCCATTATAGCACCATTGTGAAGAGTTTTTAGCTTAAAAGTCCTTGAAAGTTTCCCACTGTGACTCGTTAAACAAGATCTTTTTCACTTTCCCTCTATTCTCTGCTAACAATATTTATACTCATTTCTTTTATTGAAATCTATCTGCCGCCTGTTCTATTAAAGCCACCTGAGTGGCAGCTCCTATTCTCCAGGAGCCTGCAGCCCATCTATTCTCCAGACAATGAGGTACAAGCAGTCTATCTTCTATTGTGCTTCCCGGCCTTCGGCTCTCAAATCTTCCATCTCAAAAAGGCATGTCAGAGACGCCTCCATGCAAAAGATTGGAATCCCGGGTTGTGGGGGCTTCCCAGGGCTGGCCGGGCTTGCTGCCCTCCCTCTCCGGGTGAGCATCTCCAAGGAGATGCTGCTGTGGCACCTGTGATCCCTCAGGGATGCGTCTCCCCCGTCCCCGCACATCCTTCGTGTGGATTGTGGCGTCAGCCAGCGCACGGCTCGCTGCTGCCAGGGTGTTTGCACGTCTCAGACAACTTATTTGTTACCGGGAATAAAAGAGGAGCATTAAACCTTTTGTTTGCAAGAAGTAGTTCCTTGGGAAATAAATGGATTATGGAAATTAATATTTAAAGAAACAAAACAAAACAACTCGGGGACCAACCACCCTTGAACGAGGCTCTAACTCAGGAGTAAATGAGTCGAATAAAGAATGAGCCCTTTTATTTCTGTGAGAGGGAGAGCTCAGAGGCAGTTCAAGGCTCGGCAAAGTGGCAGCGACTGTCTTCAGCCTCTCCCAGTCCCTGCCTCCTCCTGGGGTGCTGGTAAGGACACTGGACCCCAGGAAAAGGTCCAGAGGGCACGTGTCACCCCTACGGAGCAAATTAGCAATAGCTACAGTTCACAAAGAGCTTAAGTGGAGTCAGATCTGCAGCAAAGATGGGTGCAGGGCTCATTAGAGTGCTGCTGTTCTTAATGATATCCACCCATTTTCACCAGCATGAGCTGGATGCCTTTCTCCTTGGCCCTGGAAAGGCAAGGGTGACCCTTGTGGTGACACTGGGAGGGACTGATGCTCAGCAGAGGCTGTGACTGGCATGGAGCCACTTCCCACGGAGCTTTTCTGCCTCCTTGCAGAAACAAATGCAAAAGGTACGTGAAAATCAATGTCAAGGCTCCCACAGAGCCAAGCCCTCTCCAGAGTGCTCCTGAGGAGACAGCATCTCCAAGCAGCTCCGTGCTCCTGCCCGAGCACCAACACGGCTCCTGGCACCACTCTTTCTCCCATGCTCTCTCCCACAGCCCAGAGCATCCAATCAGGTACCCAAGACAAAGTCCTCTCTCCTTCCTTTCCTTATTCCTCCTTCCTTCCTGTGGTTTTTTCCCTGTAGCTGCTTCCAAGGTGAGAGAGGACAGCGTTGCCGGAATGAAAGATTCTCCTGCATGCCCTCTCCCAGCAGTGGCCCTAATTCATTTTTCATGGCCCCTTGCAGTGACAAAAGCCTCTGCTTCTCTCTTGTAAGCGTGCGCCATGCAATAAGTCAAAGCTGATGTGCATTTTCCCCCTGGGTGCCGAAGCTGTGCTTTTGATTTAATTTGTCCTGTTGTTTGGCGCTCAGCCTTTGCCGGTGAGTTCCTCTGGAAAGGTGGGATGTAGGGCCCCATCCATGTGGAGGGGCTGCCTAACAGATGGGGTTCAGTGGGTAGTGGTTAAATAATTTGTTGCAATGTTACCAAGATGTTGGAGAGCGACAGATGCTGCTGGAGAAAATCGCTCAAACACGCATCCTGTTTGTGGGAACGCTGCCCCTCCATTAAATCCTGTCGCAACTTGGCTCCTCTGGAGCTCATCCCATTTCTGGCAGCTTCCTCATTGGCTCTAGGAGAAGCTGTGGAGCACAGGGCTTGGCGAGGAGACCAAGAACCAGGGCTGCTCCTGCCTGTTATCTTCAGGTGCTTTGCAAAGAACCCGAAAAAATTCCACGGGAGATCCACCACATCCCTTCCCAACAACTCCATGCAGCCACATTGCTGTGCAGGAGAAAGCATTCCCAACCCCCGCCAAACTCGAGGCACCCTGCTTTCCTCTGGATTTGTGTGAAAAAGAGCTGCTGGCAGCCAGGACCGAAGGGTCCCTCCGGCTGGAAATTTAAACCCCAAGGCTTTCTCCACAGGACAAGCTCTTAAGAAGCAATTGCAATGCAAAGCGTTAAATGGCTGTAACCTCGGTTAAGCCGTATTTCAGCCGCATTAGGGAAATATCCCTCAGATGGGAAGCAAGTGGCATAATGGCATTAGAGTAAGAAAATAAGCATCAAGTGCCGGCTAAATCCATCCCAAATGCTGGCAAAAAGTCATGGGGATCTGGGAAACTTTCCCTTCTCCACGCATATCCCTGCAGGCAGCTCATGGCAAGCCCGGACTCTGTTGCTGCCACGACTTTCTCCAAATGGGGGATATTTTCCATCCCTCTTTTTCCCCTGGGACCCCCTGACCACTCTCCACCCCCAAGAGCCATCTGAATCATGGCAGGGTGAGACTCACTGTCGCCTCTCCATCATCTTTATCCCATCTTTATTTTTTCAGACACGCTATTTTCCAGCCCAGTGGCCTTGCTCTGTCCCTCGTGTTTTATGGCACTGATGTCTCCATTTCTGCAGGATCACTTGCAATATTGTGGCTTATTGAGAGAAGCCAGGGAAATGCAGGGGTGATGAGTTGGATAGGTTTGGGGCTCTGGAGGGCTGGTGAGGATGTCCTGGGCCTGGGGAGGGGGATGGGGTGGTTGTGACAGGAATTTCAGGGATGTGTGATGCTGGGTGGCTGAGACTGGGACACTGGAGACTGGGCTGAGCCCCTTCCTTGGAGCCCATCATCTCCTCCTCAGGCCTCTGTGTAGGTATTGGCCCTGCTACAGGAGCTGGGAGGGCAGCGAGAGGCATTGCTCTGCAAGGGAAATGCCATTTTAAATAACAGCAGTGTGTCACAGGAAGGGGAAAAACCCATGGGCTACAGCATTGCTCTGGCTTTAAATTATACCATAGGAGAATAAAAATAAAAGAGAGGAAGACAGAGAGAGAGGCCAGGAGGAAAAAGAATTGCCATTGTTTTACCAAGCAGATGGGAAAGTTCAGGGGATCAGAAAAAGACTATTATTATCTTGACTCGACCGAGAGAAGATGGGAAAGGAAGAGGCATTTTTTTCCCCTGCAGTGAGGAATGCTGTGGCTGAAGTAATTTCAGCAAAGAGTCAGAAGGAAATGGTGCCATTGGCTCAGGGCAGTGCCCAAGTTGCCCCCACAGCCTGGGCATTCAACCATGATTTGCCTTTTTGTCCCCTCTCCCAGCAGTGACACCACATCCCGTGCTACTATTGCAAGACCAGGGAGGGGTAACCGGGGCACACATCNCATCCCATCCCATCCCGAGCCAGCAGCTCAGGCTGGGCTCTGTGCTGCGTCACACAGCAGGAGCACTCGCTTCCCTTCCTTGACACACCACTCATGTTGGCTCAAAGCAAATCTCCGAAGCAGAAAAGAGGCAGAGCAGAGACACAGGACCCGGGATGAACACAGAAGGAGCCTTACACAAACCATCTGCTCCCTCTGAGAGGTATTTGCCTGCTAAAAGGGCCAGGAGAGGACACAGCTCTCTGTTCTTCCATTAATGAGGTGACGTGAGGCCGGGCTAATGGGAGCAATCTCACAGCACGTGCAGCTGATCAGGGGAGGAACAAGGCAGCACAGAAGCAGGCAGAGATTTTCCCACCCAAGTGGATCCCCCTTCTCCCTGTGCTTCCCAGCTGGNTTGCCCTTACAAGCACAGCAGCGTTTCTCAGCCTCACCAGAGACAAGGAGACTCTTTTTGTACACATATTCAGGCCAGGGGAAGGGCACAGCCCTGAGGCCCATGGCAGGGACCGAGCACAGACATCAACAACTGATTCATAAACTGGGGCAAACACTGGTGCAACATCTTCCCTGACAAGTGTCAAGGTCATGGGACAAGGAAACGAGGAGGTGAGTGTAGGTCAGCTCTGTTGGAGCATCCTTTGCCCACTACATCCCTTCCTGAAGCCTCTTTGCCACTCAATTTCCTCCCTTTCCCTCTATCCTCACTTTCTCTCCTCCTCTTTTCCCTTCTCCTCCCTCTGCCACATGGTCTTTCCCTCAGTCCCTCCACTTTGCCTTGTCACCTTTCTTCCTCTACACCCACTTCTCTCCTGCACCTCTGGGACACAGAGAGGGGCTGGCAACCTGCTCTGCTTAATCTTGGGGCCACTGACTCCTTGGGTACTTAATATTCACGACAGAGAGAAACATTTCACGGCGAATTGGACGCACATTCAACTGGAAATGGAAATTTTATGACTCTTCTCACTCCGCGCAGCAGATTACACCAGCTGAGAAAACATGGAAGCAAATGAACAACCTGTGAACTGTAAAGTATATTAATAATGAAATCACAGCCCGGGAAATGAAGGCTTTATTCTGTTTATATTCTGCTCCATTAATGGAGAGTGCTCGCAGTAGCTCCGCCCCATTAGCTGGCAATCTGCGCCCCCCAAAGAGTGCAAGGATGGTGGGGGAATAGTGGCCCAGGGCAAAAACCTCCTTCCCACTGGGAAGTTTGGCTCAAAGCATTTCCTTGTGCTGCCTCCATCTATGGACAGTGGGGGTGGTTGAACATGGGGGTTATCTTTGGTGCCCTACCCTGTGCAAGCTTGGGAACAAGGTTATAAGGCAAGGGATGGAGCAAATGGTGATGCCAGGAAAAAGAAAGAACAAATTTAGGTGGAAATCAGCTCCAACACCACAAGGAGCCACCCAGCAGGGAGCTGGCACTGGGAAAGCCATCCATGTAGAGCTTCATGTGCTTTCTCCTTGTGCTGCTCATTCCCATCTCCTGCCTGCTGTGTTTGAGCATCCCCACCTCTCCAGCATCATTCACACCCCTCATCACCACATCCCATTTCTCCAGGGATGGAAGTACTCGTGCACCTACAGCCCCAAAGCCACGTTGATGGCTGCAAACCAAGCCAGGCTGGCAGGGCCTGTGCAAATAAATATTTCAGTGCTACTACCCAGCACACAGCCCTGTCCTTGGCTCAGCAGACCTGGGCCATGTGTGACACAGCCCAGCCAGGCTCTCTCCTTCCTGAAAACAACAGCAGCAGCTTATGCAAAGCACATCATGGGAGCTAAAAGGAGCCAGAGCAGAGTTTTCTATAGCTGGAGCGACCTGGTGTTGACAGAATGGGGACGCATTTCCACAGCTCAGATTTTTATAATAATACCTCAGGGGAGTCGCTGGCAAAGTTTGGCCCAAATATAATTAGTTTGCACAGCTATTAGGGGCTGATAAAAGGTTTTAATTTGCGTGGAGATCTCTGGAATCTCAGACAGTCCTGTCCCTTGCTCTTCCCCAGGCCAGCTGAATGAAAGGAGAGTCCCAGGCAGGGAGCGACACAAAGCCATGCATTTATCGGGGAAATAGGGAGTTGTGTTCAGCAGTAAAGAAGAGATGGAAAATCCAACAAGCTGACATTGCTGGTGTGTTGGGTTTTGTCCTCTTTGTTCCACCACGCCATTAACATATCCTGTTCTTCCCGCAGGGAGATGCCACGCAGAGCACGGATCAGGGCATTTGCAACTCCTCAGTGGGTCTCACCTTTGTGGGAAAGGTCGTCAGGAAGCAAAGGGATAACACAGGATAAAATTTGGGGGTGCAGGCAGGGCTTCCTGTTTTTGCCCCCTACTAGGGCAGCAGGCAGCTGTTTCCCCAAACTGTGATGAGGAGCAGATCCCTCTCTGCCTCTGGCAAAGCGGGAAAGTGTGACATTGCAAAGCTGCATTTAGGGAATATCTTGAAACCAAGAGGGTTTTTTCCCCCCTTTTCTTAAGGGAAAGACATTGCCTCATCTGTAGCTGGAAGGGGTCTTGTTATTTTTGTAGCAAGATGCATATTTTAGAGGTAGCTATGCCAAATATGCAAAATCAGCTCCAAGAGTTCATTTCCACCATGCAGGGAACCAAAAATATTACTTTTATACACATAAAAGTACATAATCTCCCATTGCTTTGAAGAAGTAGGAGGAATTGGGTGCATCAGGAAGGGAAATGCTAAAAGAAGCTCCCCACATGGCAAGCTAACCAAGTTTTAGTCATTCCTTGGAGAAAGAACAACCTGGAGCCCATGACATGATTCCACCAGATTCTGTCTCCTGCTGGGCCAGATCCCTCACCCATGGGAGCTGATGGGGAAGCTGCTGGCACTCAACAGGCTAAATATTCCCCTGATCCCTGTCAGGATCTTGCTGGTGGTCACTTGTGGTCACTTCTCAAGCAACCCATGGCGATGCCAGCTGCTTCCTTCACCACAACCACACAAAAAACCAGAGTCCATCCCAAAGTCCTGCTTCCCCATGGCCACTTCACCTTATTTATTTCTCCTATTTACATATTCTACATGATACAAGCAGAGCTGGACCACCACTGACCCTTTGCCCGGCTGCTCCGCCGGCACACGTTGATTAAACGAGTATCAAAAGTGGTGGCAGATTTACAGGTTAACAATGATTTAGTGGAGAGCACCGCAGCCAAATTAATGCCAGCTATAATGTAGTTTACCTCATTAAACAATGCACACCAAGATCCTGTCTGTTGTAAAACAATTGGTCTCTGAAGCCTAGTGTTCATCTTCCAGGGTTGCTGGGAGATAATAAATGGGTAATATTCCGGCGATAATGGTAATGGAGTCACGGCTCAGAGCTAATATTATGGCAAAGCAGTAATTATTTCAACAGTAAACAAGGGGACGGTTGAGCTGCCGACAGGATTGGAGCCAGTTGAAATGCTCCAGTTAATACAGTGGAGCCCAGGCCTGCAACTGCCTCTAGGAAGTAGGACAAGGTGCTTGGCCACCAAGCAGGTCAGCTGAACCTCTGTTGAGTCACCCAGACACCAAAAGACAGGAGTGTCACATGCAGTAAAGTGAGGTAGGTCATCATGTACAACATGGTGGCCACCCCAACCCAACCCATCCAAACCCTACCCATGGTGGCCATCCCATCCCAACCCATCCCATCCCATCCCATCCCATCCCATCCCAAGCCAGCAGCTCAGGCTGGGCTCTGTGCTGCGTCACACAGCAGGAGCACTCGCTTCCCTTCCTTGACACACCACTCATGTTGGCTCAAAGCAAATCTCCGAAGCAGAAAAGAGGCAGAGCAGAGACACAGGACCCGGGATGAACACAGAAGGAGCCTTACACAAACCATCTGCTCCCTCTGAGAGGTATTTGCCTGCTAAAAGGGCCAGGAGAGGACACAGCTCTCTGTTCTTCCATTAATGAGGTGACGTGAGGCCGGGCTAATGGGAGCAATCTCACAGCACGTGCAGCTGATCAGGGGAGGAACAAGGCAGCACAGAAGCAGGCAGAGATTTTCCCACCCAAGTGGATCCCCCTTCTCCCTGTGCTTCCCAGCTGGGCTCCAGATCTGATGTCCAACCTATAAATATCCTGTGCCTCCTCTCCAGGGAGGATGAAGATGGCAGGCAATGTACTTAATGGACAAACCTCTGAGACAGGAGGATGTGTCCCCTTCCCAGGGACAAGCACCTCTTCAAGCTGGATATTTTTTGCAGATGTTTGTCCTCTTGTTTTAAGCCTTGCCAAGAGCCAGGGAGAATCAATATATCCAAATATACCAGACTTCTCCCAGAGTCCCTCTGCTGGTTTGCTGCTGATGTATAGACAGATGATCTCATGAGACCTCTGCCACATCAGGCCACCACGTCTCATCTATCTTAAGTGCGTATACGAGCTGTGATTACTGCTGTGTCTGAGTGCCTCACGTCTGGAACGTGTTTATCCTCCCGCAGTTCTGTGAGACAAGGGACTGTGACTGTACCTCTTCCAGGGAGGCCACGGAGGTTAAACAGGCTGGTCATGGGGGATATCCTGGATGTGGCCACATCAGGATCCTCTGAGCATCTCCCCGGTCTCTGCCTTGTAGCACTGAGGCATCACCTGCCCCACAAATGACAGCTCAGCCTCAGCTCAGGACTCTGGCTCTGCATGGGATCCAGCTTTCAGCACCCAGCTTAATCCTGAGATTAATGAGGGATTCCTGCCACAGAGACCTCTCCATCAGACCTCTTACAAGTAAATACACCATCAGCCAAACCATAATGTTTTCCTACCCTGGCAGCCACTGTCTTAAGCCTCACACCAGAATCCATCATACTACAGCAATAATCAAAAAGCAATTAGATAAAACCATGGCAGAAAAGTCCATCAAGGGTCATTAAGGATGACGACTTGGATGCAGCCACTGGCTCAGGATGTCTGTGTGTGGCAGAGCAGTGCTGGATGAGCCAGTGGAGGGATCTGCATGCTCACACCCGGTTTTACACCCTTTCCTTGTGCCCCTGGCCCTGTCATGGCACGATAACCCCACTTGTCTGCCCACGGAGCCCTCCTCATCATTACTGCTAAACTGTGCCTGCTTCTCCTGGGACAGAGGCTGCTGAGCCTTCATTCCTCCTGGAAGATCCCTCACTTCAATTCCTTGGCACATTTCCCATACTTAATGGGAGGCATGACTAGTTTTGTGTCTGCAGCACAGATAAACATCCCCTGGGTAGCTCAGTGTGGTGCCACTCTCTCTGCCAGTGCCTTGGCGTCACCCTGAGCCTGGTGGCCCGGGATGCTGTGCTTTGTCCCAGCCAAGAAATCCCAGCCTTCATCCGCCGAGAGATGAAAACTGGCCTGACAATATGACAATCGCCATGACAACATCAGTTACCCCCCAAAAATAAATAAAAAGCCCAGTAACTATGGAAACACCTGAGTGACCAAAACCAGGCTATTAACTAGAAGACCTCGCTGCAGTTTACAGACAGCGTCGGCACCACGAGGCTGGGGACTGTAATCTAGCCAAAGCCTCAGAAACACAGATGTGCTCGGCACCTAAGGGTGCAAAATGGATGTTTATGGACACACACAGTGCTGCCTTGGAGTCCAAGTCTATGCAACTTCCACCTCCTCTGGGCACAGGCTGCTGCCTTCATGCCAGGTGTTATATCCAGGACACTGACATCTACATCATTCTCTCCATCTTTGCCTCTTTTGCTCCCTCCCTTCACCCTCAAGATGTCTCTCTTGATTGCCATCCCAAGGGCCTGGGCCCCACAGGGGCACCAAGAAGGGATGGAGCTGCCCCATCCCACGCCAGATCTTGGCACCTCATAGTAGTTTCACAGAGCTGAGTTTTGAAGCCCCACTGCCTGGCAACTCTGCTGGTAGTTAGGATGCCAGCTGGAGCATCCAAGCCCAGGACAGAGCCTCAAAGCTGTTCAGCCTCCTCTGCTGAGGCAGAAGAAGCTGTGACTCCAGCAGCTTCGCTTCTTTTTCCACCTCAATCTGTTCAGCTGCATTAACAGGAGTTGCTGTGAGTTAATACAGCATTACTGGGAGGAGAAATAAAATAAGACAGAGAGAAGTGAGGCAGAAGGACAGAAGACAGGCTGTATCACACCTTATTTGCAGTGGCCACAGGCTCACAAAACACTCCTCCAGAGCCAGGAGCCTGCTTTTGTTCATGCAGGAGGATGAGGATGGGCACAGGTAGGACCAAGGTCTGAGAACTGATGGAGGCACCAACAGGGCCAGTGCACCTGTGTTTCACAAAACCAGAAGCAGAAAACTCTCTTGCTCAGGTTCACTGAGCTCTCGAGTTATACCATGAACACGGTCTCCTCATCCCAGCTGCAGGAGCTCCTCCAGCCCCCAAACCAAACAGAGCTTCCAAAATGGGCTTAAACGGCTCCTAGAACATGGCAACAGCTGCAGGCAGGAAAATTCAGCAGAGTTTACCAGCCCAAGCCACTGAATGCAAATTCATTGGAGCAGAGACAGAACAGCCAAGCAGTCAGAGGAGCCTGGAGTGGCTGGCAAAGGGTCTCGAGTGAGCTCAGTCACTGGGAACCTGGGCTGCTCTCAGTGTATATCCTCTGAAAGGCCTGCCCATGCACTCCCTGGTGAGCAAACGCTCTTATTTGCTCCATTTCCCACCAAGAGGTGCACTGTGTGCTCGCAGGTGCCAAGGAAATCATAAAACCTGTGAAGTGCCTTTGCACAGAGCAGCACTCACCAGTGTCAGCACGGGGACTGGTCCTTCAGCTCCTGGTGCAGCCGTGCCTGGCACACAGCGCTGGCACAGCCTGTCCCAAGCAGCACTGCTGAGAGCCCATTCCCCATCCTCTCTCTAAACCCTAAAATTATGCTCCAGCATGTTCTCAAACAATTCTCCCTCATCCCTTTTCTCCATCACTTCAAGCGAGATGGAGGAAGATGGTGAGAAGGAACAGGAGGCAGCTCGCTCCAGTTTTCCCATGGGATGAGTAGAAGAACAAAAACCAAGAGGGGCCAGCAGCAAGCTTTGGGTTTTGCTTGCCCCTGGCACTCCAAATTAGAATGTATCCTACTAGGAAAAGAGATACCATCCCAGCATTTGCTATAGCACCTCTATACATTTTCCCTGGCTCTCATTTCAGTCCTCACACTTCCAATCTTCATCTTTGCTGTGTGTGATGAATGCAAAATGGAGAAGCAGAGGTTCCCCTCGGTGGCTTGGCACACCTAGAAACAGAGGAGCTGCCCATGGAGATGGGCAACCATGGAAGTTGTCCTGGGCCACCTCTGGGCTCATCACCCTCCATCAGCAGGAGACCAGGCTCTGGTAAATCTCTGTGATCATTTGTTCCCTTTGAGTTTTGAAAGCAGAATGCCTAATCATGGCCAAAATCAGGAAAGAGCTGCTGCTGCAAATTACACAGCGCCACAGGTAATTTCTGATTAGCTCACTCTTCCTCTCCTGGTGCATCCTCAGTTTCCATAGCAGCTAAGTCCTAAGTAAAATGGAAACATCTGGTTCAAACGCATGTAAAGATTCCCTGGGGAAAAAAACCTGCTGGATGGCAGCAAACACAGAAAATAGCCCTTGTGAAAGGCAGAGGCATCAGGAGCCGGGAGCCTGGTTAGGAAAGGATGGATGGCATGTGGGAGAAGGCAGCAAGGGGCACATGAGTGGGAGATGAGGGTTCTGGGGAGCAGGAGGGGATGTAGGAAGGAGAGTGGGGCTGTGGGAAAACAAGATGCTTGTGAAAAACAGGTGCTGAGGAGGCTGAGCAAAACAAAAACATGTTGTCAGGGTAGACAAGGGGAAGAGTAGGAAGAACAGGCTTCAAGGTGGGAACACATGGACTGCCTCGACCATAAATGCTGGCTGATGGTGACACACAGTGACAGCGACTTTGATTTCATAGAGAGATGGTCAGGAATGGGGAGGAGCACATGGATCCATGCACAGACCCTGAACAAAGCCACCAGCTCAGAAGCAAGACCACCTACAGTGGATAAGCCAACATGTGCTCTGGGGGAATGGTTTGTAGAGGCTCCTGTCAAGGGAAGGGGCTGAGATGCTGCCGACTCAGCTCGCTCTGCCTGGGCTTTTGCAGAATGATGGATCTGGCCCAGCCATTCACTCCAGCACAGACAAATAGCAAAAAAATCAATGGAGCTGCAGCGAGACGCCGCAGCCCTCGTCAGGAGCTGGGCAGGGAGAGCAGCCACGGCGCCATCCCTCACTGCCGCCCCTGCGCTGGCTCCTTCGGCTGCCGGACAGCCTGGCCTGTCCCTGAGGAGAGCTTGAGGCAGTTGTCTGAACAACAGCCCACGTTGGTAAAACCTCAGGGGAACCACGACTCTGAGGTGGAACTGAAGCGCTTAGACAGGATCAGAGGATCAGAGCCAGGCATTGCCGCTTGGCCGCACGGCTCATCCCACCCAGAGCCTCCGGATCTCACCTGGAGAACCTCGCAACCGCCTGGGAATAACAGGGCAGCAAAATGCAAAGCAAATGCCAAAAAGCAGCTGGGAAAGGGGGTTGAAATTATACGGTCCTGCACGCCTGGGAATTTGCTTCCCAGCAGTCACACCCACACAGTTCTGCTGAGGGTTTGCTTACCAATTAACAAGGCCACCAATTAATGCTTCATGTGTTTTCCTGCTCATTTGCACTATTTACAATCCTCCTTTGAAGCAACCTGTAAGAATTGCCTGAAAAATTTTCAAAACATGGCCAGAGAAGCACATTCAATGTGCAATAGACGTTCCCCATACTGGAACTCCATGATCCTGGTGTGTCCCTTCCAACGGAGGGTATTCCCTGATTCTATAAATCTCTAAGCACAACAGCCCTAACCTGGCACCTACAGCTGGTCCTCCACAGGACCAAAACCATCAGCTCCTCTTCCAGACCACCAGGATGGATGTTCCTCCACCAAAGTCACCAAGTCCTGTGTTGAGTCAGATCTTTTTGGTGCATTTCATCTTCTCCTGGCAACAGAACAAGCCACTGACCCTTCCCCAGCCACTCACAAAGAGTGCTGCGCCCTTCCCAAAACATTTCTGGTAACGTTTGGTTCTTACCTTTGGGTGAGATGTGTCTCCAGGTGATTGTTGGGTCTGGCCTGCCCGTGGCTATGCAGGTGAGGCTGACATTGCCACCCTCGTTGATGGAGATGTCAGAAGAGATCTCGGTGATTTTTGGAGACACTGCAATGACGCAAAGAGGAGAAGGAAAATGAAACTGGTTCTGCTTCAACTCAAATCTTAAACTGTGGGTGAAGGAGGCTGAATTTCCATCCTCCCTCCACTTTGACAATTTTTACAGTAGCCCATCAGTCTCATCTGACTTGGCAAGAACAAACAGGGAAAAGAGGGGGCCAGAGAAGACACAGCTGAAGTGGGAAGAAACTGCAGCCAGAGAGGATTCAGTCATTTTAGGGAGGCTTGAGAAACTCCTCCGTGGTGTGAGACAGTACTTTTTCCTACCCCACTTCCAGCATTCCTTGAGTCCCCTTAGCCATGAAAACCCTTCCCAGCAGAGCTGCATCTTCCTGAGAAAACACGAGTCACCCCCTTCAAACTCCTGCAGCTTTTCCTGCAGCTGTGCAGGCTCTCTGCCTGGCCTTTGTAAGCACAGGGGCACCAAGAGGAGCTGGGCACGAAGAGAGAGTCTGCTGGGGAGCCTCTAAGGTCGACCACCCTGCAAAGGGAGGGAAATTCTGTGGGGATGAAAGCCATCCCCCTGCATTGGCACTGCCACCCAGAGCACTCAGGAGAGAGTCAAACACAGGGGGCCAGGCCCCAGGAGGGGACACAGGTACGGGATGGGGGTGATGAGGAGGGGGCTGGCAAGGGATGAGGAGCAAGCATGGAGCACTCAGCTCCTGCTGCTGCATGAGCAGAGGACACGATGTGGCTGCTGGGGAGGGCTGGGGTTTCTGGGAGATCTATGATGGGGATGTAGGAGGGAAAACTATCAGCTGCTGTTATCAGCCTGCACCTGCAGAACATAATAAAGACTGTCACCTTCTTGGGTTTATTTCCAGGCTTTCTCCGGAGCCTAGCAGGGACTGGCACCCTGCTGCAGCGCTTTGCAGGAGAGTCACAAATCACCTGCACCTCCCACCCTTGCTGGGAGAGCCCCATTCGTCACCCCACACGGGGCTGCAGCCCAACACCCCAAATCCTGACTTGGACCCCACTCCTGAGCCTCCCTTCCCTGCCTCTCCCCACCTCCCACCCCTTCCCGGGCTGCGCCAAGCCGGAATGACTGCAATGGCCTTGCACGCAATGCCTCTGCTGTGCAGGTAAGTAATTTATTGATCCGTAAAGCACTCCAAGACGCTCTGGAAGGGATTATGTCATGCCAGTGCCGTGCAATAAAATAAAAAATGATGGATTTTTTGTGAACATGATGGTGATTTAGGGTTTGTAGTTGGAAGTGTAGTTAAAGTACATTTTAAGTGGAAATCAAGGTGGGTAATGAATTATTCTCTGTTTTGAAGGGCTTCTGGGAGTTCATTTTTTTGCTGCTCTGGGCACGATGGCTAATCTGCTAATCATGCACTGGAGAACAACTCTGGATCAGCTGCTCCCAAACAGAGGGGGCTCTGGGGCAGGACAACGGAGGGCACAAAGACAACACCTAAAGAAATATAAATATGCTTCAATGTCACTAAGGGGACAGCACATTCCTCGTGGGACCACTCAGAGCTGGGAGTGCTCTGCCCGTGGCCAGGTCCATTGAGGAGATGCAATTAATTACAACGTCGTTATGATTGCCCCACTCTGTTCCTGTTGAGGCTGGCACTGCCAGCCAGGAAATTCATGTGTGCTCAAAAAACACAGAGCTTATGATCTGGACAACAAAAATAGGCCAAGGGGGTATTACCATTGTGATTTTGGGGAGGTGGGAAGAGCCAAGTGGAGGCGCAGCTCTCGCCCACCTTTGCCTGGGAAGCAGCAAGAGCTTCCAGCTCTAAGTCTTGAGAAAACTAAAGCAGTATCCATCATCTTTAATGCGCTGTTTGCTGCATCACAGAGGAACCTTTCTGATATTTTTAACTGCTGAATCCACATCGACCCAATTCAGCTTGTTTTGCAGAGGCTTTAAAAAAAACAAGTCAGACTTTAGACTGCTACTCTGGGACTGCACAGACCCATTTGCACCCACCCAGGCGAGAGACAAAAATCAACTGACCAGGTTGTAAAGCATAATTAAAACAACTTAAACTTGGGTTTGATTGATAGGACAAAGGGGAATGCCTTTAACCTGAGGAGGGTTGATTTAGAACAGGTATAAGAAGTTTTTTACAATGAGTTTGGTGAGGTCCTAGCACAGGTAGCCCAGAGCAGCTGTGGCTGCCCCATCCCTGGAAGTGTCCAAGGCCAGGTTGGACGGGGCTTGGAGCAGCCTGGGATAGTGGAAGGTGTCCCTGCCCACGGCAGGGGATGGAACTAGAGGGTCTTTAAGGTCCCTTTCAACTCTAACCTTTCCATAATTCTATAAAAAGCAGCTTGAGCTGCTCATGCAACAGGGAAAAAGTTCACCATACTCTGGTAGGACACTTTGAGGGAGATGCAATTTACTGTGCCCCATCTGGAATGAGAGGAGCCAGGAACATCTGGGAAGAAAACCAGAGAAACATCACTGAAGCTGTTAACTAAGTCTGGAATTGTCTATGCAGTGGTAGGATTTAACACGGTGGTTATTGTATGCTAATTAAATATTTGAATATTTAACCGCACAAACTATTCCAAATGCCTTTCTAGAGACACAACAGGTGCATTGTAATGCTTTTACCAGACTGGGGAGGGAAATCTTAATAAATAAATGATCCAAGAATATATTTAATATTATTTAACAGTCACCGGTGCTTCCATTCCCTCTGCATTAAAGGCCTTTCACCAGCACTTGGCATTTCTGCAGCAGTGGGGCAGAGGAGACATTTCCTCTGCTGAAAGCAGGATGCAGATGGAGCTGTGCCCCTTTGGGAATGAATAAATAAATAAAGCTAAGTAAATTCAGGCTTCCCAGGCGGGAACCCTCTCCTTGCGGGCAGTCCTTTTGTGTTCAGCATCTCTCTTGCTCGGAAGTGATTAAACATGGCAGTGTTGGCCAAGCTGCTCCGGTGACACTGCACAGATTTCCCCACAGGCAGGCTGGTCCTTTATTGATCCAGCTCCTTCTTTTTTCCCCCTCCATCTTTGCCATGGTTCTGGGGAAGGTCTCTGGGTGGTCTCAGTCCCCCACAGGTGCCTAGGGCATGCCCCCAGCTTGCCCCAACGTGGTGCCTGCTCGCACAGAAGGAGTCCCCAGGACAGAAAGCAGCTTGCTTAAATATTTAACCAAAGCATATGGTGAGCTCCACGTTCGAGGGTGTTCAGGCAGGTGATAGATGTCTTTCTGGATCCAAGCATATGTGCCTGCTGACACACATCTATTCCCTGGTGCACAGACGCCCTCCTGCCACTGGCACAGACGACATCCCTGCTCTGCTCTCACCTCCAAACACCCGCTCCCGAGGCAGCACAGGTGTGCAAGCTCACAGATCCCATGGCAGTGCTGCACACAGATCTTCACATCCTGGGAATGTGGTGGGGCTCCCCTGGCACTTCTGCCACCTCCTCTGCTGCCTCTCCCATGGCACCTACTGCAGGACTGAGGCCTTCCCCGATTATTCCTCCAGCTGCCTTTTACAGCTCATCCCAAACTGCATAAACATCACCAGCTTTGCCTCCTTGCTTGGGCCCTGCCACCTCCATTTCCATCATCATCATCATCACCTCCCCACCAACCTTCCTGGCATGTACTGACCGTGCTGCTTGCCTGGGCTGTCCTCTCCCCAACCCCATGTCCCCACCTCTGTCTCCTGACACCCCAGCAACCCCAAATTTCAGCCACGCATCAGGCTGAGTGAAGGGTGCATCTGGAACAACTTCTCCACCTCAGACTGGCAAGGGGACTTCAAATGAGCCACACCAAGTTGCCTATTCCTTCTTCAAGGAGCAATTGCATTTTTTTTGCCTTAACCATCCCCTTTCTACCCACTTTTGGGAGCCAAGCAAGTAGTTCAGAAATACAGCTGTGACCTTTCCAGACCAGCAAACCCCTTCTGGTGAGTGAGGCAGAGCAGGTGCTTGCCCCAGCCAAGGGGTCTCAGCCCCTGGCACAGCCTGGGAGAGAGTGGCTGTCCTTGGTAAGCCCAGCCCTGCTTCCCCTTCATAAAGCATGCAAACCTCCATCTTCCAGCATGAGCAACCTCTCCTCCAGATCAAAGGAAACAATAAAGAACAACTATTAAAGTGTCTGGAAGAAAGAAAAAGAGGGAGAGTCAGACTTGCGTTCTGCAGGTGATCTGTGATGTGCACTGGCAGCTTCCTGAGCATCAGCCTGACACTGCTCCTGCTTTCCATAACAGCTTCTTACTGCTGTCACACTCAGACTTCCCTGTGTTTTACAGAGTTTGCTGCCACGGGTCCTGCCATGGGATTCGGTGAGAGGGAGTCCTGGGTGTCCTATCCCTGAATGCTGAGCCAAACCGAGCCCACCCTCTGTCAACCCAGGGTCTGCCAAAGGCAGGGATCCCAACACCCAGCTCCAGGACTCCTCCTGCTTGTAACCAGAGCACTCTGTAGCTGCCAGGTCAGGAGAAGGTGCAGTGGTGGCTGCCACAGTGCCAGGCACCTCCATGGTGCCTCTCCCTCTTTTGTGTTCCAAAGCTTTCTGCCTTTAGGGAGCAAATTGAGAGCCCTGTGCCTTCAATTACAGGTGTACTATAATGGGCTTTTAAATCAGTTTGTGCTGCTCTAACACAATTATAGTTAAGAGAAAAGCAGAGAAGGCTTCATCTTTCTGTCATATCATCCTTCCATCATATCATTCTTCCTCCACATCATCCTTCCATCATGTCAGGAGCTGTTTTGAGCCTGTCCAAAGGTGTGAGGAAGGGCAAACACAGCCTCAGAGCCTGCTCAGCCACAAAGGTTTGTACACAAACCCCTTGTGGGTACCTATCCAACTTTCCAGGGCTGCCTGGACCCTGGGTTGGCACCACCACCCCCTTCCCAGGTTTGGCACAGCTTTGCCAAGGGATTGATCCCCCTCTTCACAAACCTAGCAGCAGCCAAAGCCATGAAGAAAGAAGGCTGGAAACAAAAGAGGACATACATAACGACCTTAATAAGCAATTAATAAATAACTAATGACAATTGCTCGTTCTAAAGCGAGGCGTAATGAGATGTGTCATACGGCACCGAAATGTGGCTAAATGATTTCCCAAATAGGTAAAGGCTCCTGTTGCAGGGAAGCTTGGAGGACATGAGATTTTTTACGCCCGTCTCTGCAGCAGGTTATACAGCACAGCATCATAATAACTCAGAGGAGGAGGGGGAAACAAGACGTTCCCAATCATTCATTAGTAAAGTATTTGTGAACGCGGGTATAATTCACCGCATAAACAGCAGGGTTTCTGCAGACAAACTTTATAGCTAAGTGCCAAAAGGGAGCCCAATCTGATTCCACTTACGACAGCATAAATCAGCACTACTACTGCAGTCAACAAGGGATACACCACAATAAACGTAGCACAATAGGAGAGTCGGGGCTTAAGCACAAGGATTTTTCCCTGATTTCTGGATGGGTCCAGGTCACGAGCCTGGATCAAGAGCAGATCCCTAAGGAGTCAGGGTGCTGCCTCACTAGATTCACTCTCCTGCTTTCAAGACTCTGAAGGAATCTGCATCATTTTTTTCTAGCAAAAAATTGAAGAAAACACCTGACACCAAGCCCCACACCTGTGGGGAATCAAACCAGAGTTTCTTTGCATGGCTATAAATAAGCAGCTTTATGAGGAGGCAGAATCCCTCCCTCAGGTTTGGGAGAGTTCTGTGTTCATATTACAATGCCTGAAAGAAGATGTGGCACTGCTCTGGACTTCGTTGCCTCCTTTAAAATGAGTCTAATGATGCCAAGTGAAAAGAAAACAAGAAGAAAGGTATAAAAGCGAAGTTTTTCCATTATTATCCATGAAGAAATGCAGCCAAACAAGGAGTGTTTGGCAGTTCAGCTCCCTGTCTAGACAGATCTCATTTTCAACTCCACACACGCTGCACGGATCTAGTTTCCAGTTTTTGCACCCCGAGCCACCTGGGATTCCCCCTGCAAACCAAGCAACGCCTTATGAAAGGCAGAAAATTGAAGGATCTCGAATCCTTAAGACACCTGCATCATTTTTCTAGCATTATTGACACCTCTCCTCAAGGCACGACAGCCTCTCTCACAACTTGCCTCCACGGTGACCATCAAAGTGACAGTGACTCTGTCACACCCTGCTCAGGGGATGCAGTGTCCCCAGCTCCTCTTTTTCCACTGGGTACCAGTGAAGTCTCCATCAGACCCTTGGGAAAATCCCTGTGTGGGGACGAGCCAGAGCGTGCTGACAGCACCCCAGAAAGTTTGAACACGACTTGTGGTTAATACAAAGCTTGTCAAACCCATCACCTCGAAGTGCTGAATGTCTTTATTAGATTCCTTTATCTCCCCCCAAGATCGGAGGGACACGACGAGATGATTCTCAGCGGAGATGTCATCATCCAGAAACTAATTAAAGGCTGCGCGGGAAGTCGGGCCACGCACACTCTGGAGAACAAAACGCATTAGCAACCCGGGTCGGGGAAAATATTACAAGTGAACTTCAGATCAGAAAGGGCGAGTGAGGGATTTCACAGCAGCTCTCCTCTCCCCATCTTTCCTCACACTCATCCCTACACTCCCTCGTCCTGGATAGGTGACCCCAGCTTGGGGCTGGTTAGGACCAGCCAGGGATGCAGGCCAACAGGGGATCCTTTCCTCCACCCTGGTAGAAAATCATGATTTGTGGAATTTCCTTTATTTTTAATTATAGAAAAGCCTCCTTGCTGCAGGTCGATAAGTGCAGAGAGGGATGGATGGATGGATGGATGGATGGATGGATGGATGGATGGATGGATGGATGGATGCCGGCTCTGCCAGAGTGCTCCTGGCAAAACCCTCGATCTCATTGGGTCTCATCTCTCCATCAACGTAACGACAAGAATTTCTCATCCTTTCAGGCTCATTAAAAAGACAACAACATATGAAATTATAAGATACCCAGAGCCTATGGCCACAGGAACTGGTGGTGGGGGCATTTCTCTATGGGGACAGATGCACAGATCTAGTTTAGCACGTGTCTCAGGTGGAGGTACCTGCAAACAGCCCTTCCCAGTCAATCTGAAGTCACCCTTTCCAATGGACAGCAAACATCCATGATATTGCTCATCTGATCCATCAACGCACGCTGCCCTGCTCAATTCTGCACAAACCTCAAGCTCCTCTCCGCACAGCCAGCCAGAGTGGCTGTGCTGCACCCTCCTGCTCCCCACTCTGCTCCTGGAGAGCAGGGGGAGCTCTCCCTGTCTCCTCCAGCTCTCCGTCCATGCAGAGTGGGCATCACGCCAGGGGCTGAGCTCGCCGAACCGCCCCGTGCCACTTTACTCCTCAAAAGGGACCTGACAGGAACAAAGGAGCTCAAACATCCTTTCCAAAGATAAATCAGATGCTCTAATGCAGCCTGCATCTCCAATGAATATAGGGCAGGTGTCTCTGAAGTGAAGTATTAGTTAAAATGATGCTCTTTAAATTACATTTCAGCTATTTCAGGCAGACAGGTTGTGTGTGGGTTGGGCTGGGTTTTTTTATGATCTATCTAGAGGCTTAAAAAGACACAGAGAGAAATAAATCTCCCTTCCATTAAAAACACACTATGCTCTTGCATATTTGTTCTTATCTCGGCACTCTCGCTCTCGTGCTCCCTCTCCCTGGGCTGGAGCACAAAGTAACTGTTTGTGATTACACTTCCACGCTGACACTCAGCTAATTCGAGGAGCCGCCAGCCCGTGCCCTGCGGAGCGCGCGGCTCTCCCGCCCCCGCAGGAGGACGAGCTCTGCTTCCCCAATGCCTCCCTGGACCCGGTGCCTTTACTTCAAAAACCATTGAGACCCGGGGTGTCAATGTGGAACAATGCAAAAGCCCCAAGTTTTGATTGAGTTTATTTGGATCTTCTGAGTCTATCCATGCCCTTTTTGCCTCATTTATCTATTTACATCCCTCCATTGCCAGCGCTGTCCGTCCCCAGACAGCCCCTTGCCTCCCATCCTTCCTGAGCTCCAGCTCTTCCAGGTGCCCCTCATGCTCCATACAGAGATTTTAGTTCTGCTTGGGCTTCTTCTCATCCTTGCCTTTGACTCCAGTTAAAAATTAATGGATCAGGCAGGGAGCACAGCCCTATTATTGTCTGATTACGTGGTCTGGAGGCTGCTACTTATGCCCAGACTCTGTTTGTCTGGGAGAACAGAGTGGGAGAACAAAGCCTGTGAAGTGGGAGAACAAAGCTCATGAAGTGGAAGGTCAGCAAGGTCCAGCAGTTCAAAATGAACCACAGGTGAGGTGATCCATGCCTCCATGTGCTGCCACTCCTCCTATCCCCATGGGAACACATCTCTTGTGACTCATCCATCACTCTAACAGAGGCAGGTCTACCTTCCCAAAGATGCCCTGATCCATTCCTTACTCCTCTTAGCCATTTCTTTACATCCCTGCTTTTTCAGGCTCTCCTTCTTGGGCTCCAAGAGCCCCCCAGCCTTACTCACCCCTCCCATGGAATATTTCTGGTCCCTCACCCTATCCCAAGGCACATTTCTAGGCCAACCCACAGCTGCCCCAAGCCCAGGGGACCAACGCAAAGCTTGGCCAAAGGTGCCAGGAACAAGCAGGAGTGCAAGTACCAATGACCCAGAGTCTGTGGGATGATGCTCACTGTCCTTCCCAAGCCTCCAAATGTGGTTTATCCCTATCATCAAAACACTCTAGGAGATAAGGGAGCATTATTATTCCCACTTCACGGATGGAGAAATGAGACCCAAAGATCAAATGGGCCAGAAATGCCTGTTCAGATCAACGCTCTGCAGCACCTGCCTCTCAGGCTCTGTGGAGCTTGGAAAACCATGTTAAAAAGGCACAGGGAGAGTGAGGGTGGCTGCCAGGGCAGGTATTTCCACTGGGCTGCACGGAATGAGAGCTCCACAGTTAAGAATCAGTGATCAGGCCATCGAGACACAGCCGTATATCCCTGTACACAGAGGGGCAATTAAAATTCCAATTCCCAATTTCAACCCAACCAAGCAACATTTGAGAGAGCTAAAAGCAAAGGAAAAGGAGGGAGCGATGGTCCCACAAGGGAAGGATATTGATGCGCCTGGAGAACGCGGGGGCTGTTCTCCTTTCCCATTAGGACTGCTCCTTCATTTCCTGTTTCTCCTAAACAAAGCCCTCGAGCCTTCTTCTCGGCCACACTCGTGCCTCCGAGAATGCCAGAAAAGCCACAGGGAATTATCCCCGCCAGAGCATCCTTAATTTCCCTATTTGTCTTCCTAATGCCCAGCCTCATCACCAGCACCATCTATTCCCCATGTGCTCCTACTTTGCATGGAAGGACTATTTTTACCCCATTCTTCCTATGCCTCTTTTTCCTCCCATTTAATCATTTTGGAGGCTTTTTATCCACACTTTCCTTTCCTTTCTTTCCTCTTTCCCTTTCATTTTTAATACCTGTGGTTCTCCGATTCAAAATCATTACTGTTTTTAACTTGACTCGAGCCTCTTAATTAAGTTACTTTCCATTATTTTTTATCTAGTCCATTTGTCTACATCCCCCGCACCCTCCCTAATTCTCCCTTTCCTCCCCAAGGCAGGCTGGGTATGAAATCTTACATTTCCATTTGGCTAACAATCACTTTGAATTTTTAAATGCTATTAAATTGGATCACACCAGTCACTGGACTGGAGTTGTCGAGCTGTGATATTTACTCGCGCCAGTCAAAGGGAAATGAAATTGTGGCGGCGCGGGGGGGAGGCGATGGGGAGCCCAGATTTATTCTGCCCGCGGTCCTCGCAAACAGGCACAATCCCCTCGGATTTCTGAGCGAGTTCAAAGGAAACTCTTACGCTCAGCCATGAATGTATTGTAATGTCTTTAATAAATCAATTACTTGTTGGCAGGGAAGTGTCACTGCATCTCCAATCCTTGTAATCACCTCAGCCTTGCTGTGTTTTAAGTGCGGAAAGCCCACGGAGGCAGACGGGGAGCCAGGAGCGTTGTCAGCGCAGGGCAAAGCACAGAAAGCACCACTCTGTCTTGCCAGGAAAGGCCAAAATGCGCAGAAAGGATTTGCATCATGTAAAAACACACACAGAGTGACCCCCAGCTCCAGGATGAGGACACCACGGTGCTGGAGGGACCCTGCCAGCACTGCATGGGGCTCATCCTTCCCAGGGCAGCTCCGGGGATGCAGAAGCTTGGAAGGAATGACCGCAGCAGGTTCACTGGGAAAAGTGGTGTGGTAATAAATGCCTATCCCAGGACATCAGCCTGGGGTGACGGGAGCAGCCCCTGCTCCTTCCTGCCCAGTGCTGAGCAGGGGGATATTGCAAAGCAGCGTCGTCGCACTGCCTGAAGAGCCAGGCAACCTCTTGCTGCACTAATTCAGACCCTGAGTTTTGTGCTTCTGCTTCAGGAGGGTACCATATTTCAATTTTACTAAAAGAGGCCTTTTCCACTCAAAAATTTACTAAAGGGAGAGGGATTTGATTACAAAGCAGCCCTGGCCAAATGCAACCCCTCCTCCTCTCTCTGTGCTGACAACATCCTCCCCTCCACAACAACAATCATCTGAGCGCAAACAGACAACAGAGCTTTTCAGAAAGTAATGAACTCCGGTCGGAGCCAAGGCAGGAAGGGTTTAATGTTCAGCACAGAAAGCTTGGCGAGGCCATCAATTATATAGCCCTGCTGCTGAAGGAGCAAAAAAAAGAGAGTATTTCAGACAGACTCGGCCAAAAAGAAAAGATAGGGAAGGAAATCACTGTGAGAGAGATTTAATTTCACAAGCAGAGAGAAGTGTTTGCAAAAGAGGAGGAGGATCAAAGGCTGAAGCTCTTGGGCTGGCTGCGAGGAGGAGGGATTACAAGGAGGGCAAACCATGGAGGAGACATCTCTGTTGATGCCTTGTGTCAGTGCTGGGCCAGGCAAGGAGAGCCTGGGGCACAAATTGGGGAGTCTGTTGGCTGTGGGGCCCCAGTGGGCAGAAGAGTTGGGCAGAGAGGAGGGTAGATTGAGACCTGTTAATCTTATCTCACACAGGACAGCAAACCAGCACGGGGTCTGTGGCCTCTCCTGCCTCATCCCAAATCCTACCCAGGAAATTATACAAGATGCTACCAAAAAGGAGAGCTGAAATTTTTTGGGTATCTCTACTACTGGGACCAGTAACCAAGAAATGAAAAATCACATAATTCCAGACTGGTTTGGGTTGAAAGGGACCTTAAAGATCATCTCATTCTCACCCCCTGCCATGGACAGGGACACCTTCCACTATCCCAGGTTGCTCCAAGCCCTGTCCAACCTGGCCTTGGACACTTCCAGGAATGGGGCAGCCACAGCTTCTCTGTGCCAGGGCCTCAGCACCCTCACAGGGAACAATTCCTTCTACAAGAGGGTATGGATCCACTTAGAACAAAAAGACCTCCCCACCCTGTCCCCTGCACTGTGGGGCCGTGCTGATCCCTTCTAGGGATCCAGTCATGGACTAAGGAACAAATTCATCTCCTTTCTGAGGGACAGGGCAAAGGGGTTTCACTGCTGTCTCACAGCAGGCATGGAAAACCCAAACCAGAAATATTTCAAGACCACATTTCAATATCTTGTTTGAAGAATCACATTTCCACATCTTTTACAAAGATCCTTGCCTTTTTGTTTTCCACTTCCTGCTTCTCCTTGTCTTTCTAAATCTCTTTTTTCTCCATTGCACCACCAGAACAGAAAGGAAAACAAAATCACAACTCTCCCCATGTTTCAATGCAGCTCCTCCTTCCCAGCTTCCCTGTCTTCTTCAAAACCCAAGCAAGAACAGTGTGAAAAAACCCACATTTTCCACCCACTTTCCCCCTTTATTCTCCCAGTGACCTCCCCCCAGCCTGTCCTCAAGCCTGGGGATATTTGCTGGAGGTTCTCTAGCCCTCAGAGGGAGCAGGGCCGGGCAGCTTTCTGGCAGCTGTTCCCTTGGCCTCTCCTTTATCTCCAGCATTGTGTTCACATCTGCTTCCCCCTCTGCCTCTTTCCCTGCTGCTGGGAGTCTGCTTTCAAATCACTGCTCAGCACAGCAGCTGCCAGGCACAGGTTCCATGCCCCGTTTGGATGGGGGATCCAAAAGCCATTTGCAAACCTCCCTCTGCCTTTTTTCTTCTCTAATTTTCTTAATTTTTTTTTTTTTTTTTTTTTTTAAATCCTCCCAAACCTGCCGGTTCTGCCACACTGCTTTTCCCTCCTCCCTTTGGCTGCAGAGCTCTCTTGGCTCTGGAAGCATGTTCAGACACCTGGCTGCTGGCAGCATGGGGCTTGGCAGAAGCTGGCAGCGTGCAGCTCTCCGATAGGGAATGGGAGGAGAGCAGGGATCACAGTGGGGGTCAGAGCTACCCACCGCGGCTATCAAGGATGTGCTGGTGGCCACTTGCACTGCTCCTGGTTTGTTGGTGGCTTTCTACCACCCACATTCATCTGGCTTTGCCTGCAGCTTTGGCCAAGGCCATTCCTGATTTTGCTGAGGATTTGTAGGGTAAAAAACCACAGATTTGTGCAGCATCACTCAGGAGCTGGGAACGCATTTAGGACAAGGCATTGCCATCTGTGGCTCCCTTCCTCGGCACAGTCCTGCTCCCAAGCAGGGCAATTTTGGCAGAGCAAGGCAGCAAGCCCAAGGGAGCAGAGCCAGGCACGTGGAGGGCTGGATGCCTCACTGCCACCCTGCCCACGCAGTGGCTCCAGGCTAAATTCCCATTCCAGATTGCAATTTCTCTGTGCTACCAAACAAAGAGACGGCTATACCCTTCCGGCAGCCACTAATGTACAAAATTCCCTGAAAAAACTTGGCTGATTCCTCCCCAACCTCCTTTCACTCAAGGTCTGTGCAGGATTGCAGGCCAGGATCCCCATGGATGCCACCTTCATGGCAAAGACTACACCAAACAGACAAAAATCTCTTGGGAAGAGCCCTTTGCTTCATCCTCTGACTCCTCAAGCCTCTGCAACAGGTTTTTGCTTCTGGACTCGCGTCCAGAGAGACTGGCCAGAAAAATCAGTTCTAAAGGCCAAAAAGAAGAGCCAGATTAAAGTATCAACTCTGAATTTATGCTCAGGACTTAAGGTTTAATAATGCAACAGAAAATCAATATTTAATAAAGCAAATGATGGAGAAAAACAGTGAATGGGAGATGAGCTGCTGCTCATGTTTTCAAACACGTAACCCCCAGAGGAGCGGGGTTGGCAGGATGGATGTGGAACCAGATTGCCACAAAGAGCTGGCAAAGAGGACACCCCAGGTCCCAGTGATTCCAGCTCCGGTGTCAAGGGGAGCTCACGGGTCTTTTATTAAAGGACAAACAAGGAATTACTGCGGTGGTCAGAATCCAAATACTCATGGAGAGAGATCAAATGCTGAGGCACGAGGGGAGCCGAGCAGCTGCTGCACTGAGCAGGCCCAGACTGGGGCTGGGCTGGAGGAACGTGGGCAGGCAGCAACACCCCCAGATGCAGGTGCCAAAGAGATGTCTGGGGATGGAGATCTGAGAAGCTGCGAGGGAGAATAAGGGCTCAAAGCAGAGGGAAAATTCCTGCCTGCTAAGCAGGAGAGGAGGTGGTGTGGGCAGTTCAGGTGGGCAAGTGGGCAATTGGGGCACTAAGCATGGCTGGCAGGTGTGGTGGCACAGCAGACATGCATCCCTGAGCATGGCAAGCACACATCCTGGGCATCCCTGGGCACAAACCTCACATCCTGGGCAGAGCAAACCTGCATCCCTGAGCATGGCAGGCGTGCATCTCTGGGTGTGACAACTGTGCATCCCTGGGCACAGCAAGCAGACATCCCTGGGGACAAGAAGAGTGCATCCCTGGGCACAACAAACCTGCATCTCTTGGCACAAAGTGCACATCCCTGAGCACAGCAAGAGCTCCTACCCGGACAAAACAATCATGAATCACCAGACACAGAAAGAGTGCATCCCTGGGCATGACAAGCATAAATCCCTAGGCACATCCCTCAGCCAAAAGCACACGTCCCCAGGCACGGCAAGCTTGAGTCCCCTGGAGTGCTGGGCCTGAGCAGGATGAGGGAAGCTCTGCGATGCTCAGGACAGATTAGCAGCTCTGCCTCCCTCCCCTGGAGGCTGGAGAAAACTGCAGCGAGCCCCTGCACGGCACAGAGATGTCACCTGTGCCTTGTCCCCCACTGCCTTTCCAGCCCTGATACCATGCTGCCAGCCGGGAAAGGAGGAATTTTGCCCACACCCATGCCAGCCATGGCAGATGCTTCTTGGGGTACATGGCTTAGGGTGCACAAACATCTGTGCCCCACCTCACAACGTCTGGGGACTCTGAATAAATCCTCTAAGCAAAAGAGACTCTCACTTGCACAGGAATCAATGCCCTTGGATGAAACCCCTCCTCTGGCACGCTGCGTGTGCTGGGTTGTCTGCCTGGCCCTGCAGCACGGCAGTAATTTGTAGCTTGTGCCGGGATCCTTCACATTGAAAGATGACATATAAATATAAAACGTTATCACTCCATAACAGCCACATGCTATAAAACGCCAGGCAGAAGGATCTGGAACTAGACGGAGGCAATGCTTTAAATCCTTCCCTGCAGAGTTACTGCTGCTAAAACAACAGACCTGCTCCAAAGAGCTCCAGCAACGGAGGGAGAAGAGGACAGACCCCGATAAAAACACCACAATTGAGGAATTGGATGAATAAGTGATGGGATTGCAGCATGACCTCCCCATGCTGACAGCCCCAGGGTAGCAGCAGCACCGACGCACCGGTGACGTCTCCTCCCATTCATCCCCTGCTGTGATTTTCGCGGATGCTCCGTGTTCCTGTAGTAACAACAAAGCGCCGGTACCAATGTTACACTACAGCGGGCTGACTCCGCTCCCGCGGTTACGATAACAATGCTGTTACTGTAGTAACGTTACAGAGCCGGGGTCTCACTGTTCTACCCTTAATTTTATTGTCGTAAGATTAAATTGCAATAATGTTATTGAGCTGCCATTAGTGTTGCCATGGCAACAATAACATTAAGGTAGCGCTATCACATTACAGTGGTCCAACCGTTCCACCACAAATATTTTAATGTAGTAAAACAAAAGAGATTACTGCAGTAACATTAAACTGCAGTGACCTCATTAAACCCCCACTGCCTTTATCACAGCGCTCCTTTGGAAACCGCACGTGGCGGTGGGAGGTGCTCGACGCACATCCTGGGTGCTGCCGTGCCACCCCTTTGGCTGGTAAATCCATGGGGAAGAAAGGGGGCTTGCTGCACATCTGGAGAGCCACACACAGCTCCAGTCCTCCCCGCCTGCAGAGCTGCCGGCACCGCGCGCCGCTGGCCTCCCGGCTTCAGCCGCTCCGCAGAAAGGGATTAGCGGAGTCACTCTTGAATGGCTCTGGCTGAGGCGGGTGACCTCTCCCTGAAAGCCTTTGGAGAGGTTGGGTGAACGGGGTTGCTGGGAGCTCGCGTGCTCAGAAAGGCTCAAAGAGGAGCAGACTCTTGTTTTCTAGAAGAGGGGTGATCCGAGGGTGACCTCCGCAGCTCAGAGGGAGTAGCAGAGAGAGTTCCACTGAGCTCTCCTCGCTGCCACAAAAGTGCACGCAGCTGAGCCAGGGAGGATGGAAACAGTGCAGCCACAGGGATGCCAGAGGTGGGAATGCCCCCAGCACTGAGGCACGGGACATCTGGAGGGGACCACAAAGAACTCTGTAAGGGCTGTCTGAGGGAACCCAGTGACACACAGGACTACAACATTAGCACTTCGCTGGGGAGACAAACAGGAATTAGCCACAGCCTGGGTGTACACGAGAAAGGAAAACAGGAAGGAAATGAAACCAGTCTGTGTGTCCTGTGAATCACTGGATCTTCCTTCTCCTCTGCTCCAGTCTCCTGCCAATTATTTCTCCTTGGGAACAGGATACATCCTCCCATGACTCTGGCAGTGCCTGGCCCGCTTCATCGCTGGGGTGCCAGGCAAGCCTGGAGGGAAATGGTTTGAAATTGGAAAAGTTTGATGTAGAGCAGATATAAGGAAGACGATTTTTACAATGAGGGTGGTGTGGTCCTGACACAGGTTGCCCAGAGAAGCTGTGGCTGCCCCATCCCTGAAAGTGTCCAGGGCCAGGTTGGACGGGGCTTGGAGCAGCCTGGGATAGTGGAAGGTGTCCCTGCCCATGGCAGGGGATGGAACTAGGGGGTCTTTAAAGTCCCCTCCTACCCTAACCACTCAGAGATTCTATACCTTCCCTTCATCCCAACCTCCCTATTACCAAATTACCCTCCTTCTAACAATGTTAACTCACTGGAGCACAGTTCACACCCCACCCCTCCCACTCTTTACACCAGCAGGCTCTTCCACAAGCAGGAAGGAGCAGCATGGTGGGACACACCTCTGGTGGGATGCAGTGTGCCTGGCTCCCTCCAGCAGCAGCACGGACATGAAACTGGGGCAGCCTGAAGCTGCAGCAAGGGCAGAATGTGAGCCCAGAGCAAACTCTTCCACAGTACAGACTCTGGAGTCTCTTTTCCCTCCCTCGTGCTCCCACCCCATGATATAATTGCTAATTAATAATAACGTTTAGCTCTCAGATAGCGCGTTCCATCTTCAAAGACCTCTGTCGACATTAATGAATTAATCCTCATCAACCCCCCTGTGAAGTAGGTGACAATTATTATCTCTGCCTCACAGATGTTAAACTGATTTGCAAAGAGGTCAAGTGACTTTGGGGAGGCTGGAGGGAGCCTGGCCAGGCATGAGGCCACTCCACAGGGAACATGGACAAGCACATCCCAGAGAAGCAAGGGCTGGGATGTGAGGGTGTGGGGGAGATGGAGAGATCCAGGGGCAGTAATGGATGCGGGACCTGCAGAGATGCTCCCCAAGGGCAGAGCAAAACGAGGATAAAGAGCCAAAAACTAGGCCAGTGTGTGAGAGCATGTGGGAGACCTTCAGTCCTCCACAACAGCCCTGAAACAAAAGGCAAGGATGCTTTGACAGAGGGACAGTGATTAGCAACAAAAGAGAGACGGGGAAGGAACACATCAGTCAAAGGAGCCCAGAGCAGAAGCGAGGGAGGATCTCCATTTTGTGCCGCTGGTTTCCTCCCCTCCAACGCTTTGGGGAGGCTCTCCCAGCTCCCCCATGCCTTTTAGGAGTTATTATCTAAACCTGGTTTTGCTTCTAGAAGGAATAGCTGCTCCCACAGGGGAGAAATGTGTGGACACACCAGTAAATCCATGCCAGAAGCAGGGGGAGCATCTTGCCCAGTGTGAAACTGCAGCCCATGGTTTCAAACATGACCAATGTCTGCACATCCTCTGCCACTGGTGGGCAAATCCCTTTTCCCTTCTTTCTCCCAGAACAGGGATGTTCAATGGTGGCACTGGTGGCACAGGCTCAGCCTCACAGGTAAGGTGATGATGACTACAGGGTCTGAGCCTTCCTCCCAGCAAAGGCATTTCCCAGGCACCTAGGCAGCAAAACAGCAACAAAAAGTTCTCCTTGATGTCCCACGAGTGAAAGGGGCTTGTGGCATCAAAGGAAAATTAATTGGGCAGAGTTTGGTGGTTGAAACAAAGGCGGCTCGGGCACTGCAGCCCCACCGGTGGCTTTATCTCGCCGGCACAGACCTTGGCAATGCTGCTCCCCGCGCGGGGACAGGTGCCACCAGCACTGCCACCTCTGCCCCTCTGCCACCCCCTGCCACCTGTGTCCACAGCCCCTCGACTCTGCCGAGCAGGTAATTAACTCCCAGACAAAGGCAGGGATTTGAAGATTAACCTGGGCTCTGGAAGGAGTGGGGAAAACTCATTTACACCAAACAAAAGGGGAGGGGTGATTAGTTTCTCCAGTGACAACAGCAAGAGCCAGATAGGGCGAGGGAAAGTGATAAAGAAGCAGGGAAAGTGCTAATATCCCCCCAGTTGCCTGCTTTTGCCTTTTTTTTTTTTTCTTCTTTCTTTCTTTTTAAGCACTAAAATTCCACCATTTTCTATCATGCAAATTCGTGTGCCTAAGTGAGATTAAACTCTGGCAGGCTCCGTGCCTCCTTCCCCAAGTCCATTTCCTGCACTGAGATAAGGCCAACTTCCCTTAATGCATCTTACAAGGCAGTGGGAGTGTTTTGCAGGCACGCATTGGAGACGGCTTATTATCAATACAAATAACAGCTTTCCAGATATCGTCCTTCTCCTCCTACCTCGCCTCTCTCCTTTAAACCCAGGAACCCGGAGAACAGCTTAAATAGCTGAAATGTCCTGCAGGGAGCAGGGAGAAAGGGGAGGCTGTGCCTGAGATGCTGCTGCAAGAAGTAGGACTTGCTAAGGAAACCAGACTGGGGTACAGGAGAGGAGAGGAAGGAAAAGCATTGATCCTCGGAGGTCAGTGGGACCTAAATCCTCTTTCTCCTCTGGGTTTCTGCCCCACTCCAAGTTCACAGCTTGCCTATTGCAAGTGGGGCTTCCTTGGATTTTGTTTCTTTGGGATTTACTCCCCAAAATATCTCACTCTCCCCAAGGTCCAAGGCAGATTCCTGCAAACACAGGCAGTGCTGCTTTTTGGTGCTTTGTCTGGTCTTATGGCAACTCCTCCTAAGAAGGAATGAGTACTGAAAGAGTAGGAGCACCTTCCAGACCCTGCAGACGACAGGGATGCTCCCTGAGCTGCTCATTTTAGCTCTGTCTGTAATCTGGGTGCATTTTTCCAGGAGAGATCCAGGTGCTAAGAACCTCCTTGTCCCTTTGGTAGCTCTGTTGTTGGCTGACATCAGCTTGGCACCACCAGCCTGACCCCATTTAGAGCAGTCCCCGAAATAGCAGGTCTGAACTTTGGTGCATTTGGTGCCAAGGGTCTGTTGTCTCATTCCTGAGCTCATTTGTCCCACATTAGCACAGAGGCACCGACCTGCTATTCCTGGATCAGCAGCAATCACCTTTTCCCTTTTGTACCAGGATTTCAAGACTGACAAGTGTTTCTGAAAGCCTGGCCAATGAGGAAAGGTGGGAAAACCAGAGCTTGGATGGTTTCAGAAAGAAGGCGGCTAAGGGGCACCAGGATAACAACCTTCCCAAAAGCAAAAGGTTATTACAGAGGACACTGATCAATTGTTCCCCACATCCACTGGGAATAGGCTGAGAAAAACTCCACTTCATTTGCAACAAAGAAGGTTTAAGTTAGATATTAGCTATACATTTTCTAATTAAAAAGGTAGCAAAGCAGTAGAATAGATTGTCTGGGGAGACTGAAGAACCTGCTTTGTTAAAGATTTTCAAGAATAGCTTTCACATGTGCTTGGCAGCGAGGTCTCTGCCTGGTTGCAGGGGGACAGGATAAATTAGCTCTTGAGGTGCCTTCTCCCCACCTATTTTGGGATCTCAGCCATCCAATAGAGCCAACCTAGAAATAAATGTGCAGCTTGCTGCACTGTGGGCATCCTCAGTTCCGGGTGTTTCTACATGATTCTCTCCTTGGGGATCATTCCTGACCCTCGTACCCTGAAGGAATATCCTTCTCCCACCCCTATCCCTCTCCTGTGTTTTGCTCTCCCCCCTCACATGGCTCTGCTTTTTCTTGGCCAAAAGCACAGATGCCCTCCCTCCATGGCTGTTTCCCAGCGATATCCCCTGTCCTGGGGAGGAGGAGGGATGCAGGCACGGGCTCAGAGTGTCTGGGCCTGGCTGATATGCACCCTGGCTGATATGCACCCATCTTGCTTGCCTGGGGGAGCAGCAGGCTGCTGCAGTCCTGGCTGGAAGGGGAAGAGCTCCTTGCCCCCTGGCAGCCAGTCCCTTTGGAGAGCACAGTCTGCCCCGGGGCACGATTTAATTGCATCCTGAGAGGCTGGAGTGCTCCTGCCTCCAGAGCCGTGCCCCCAGGCCCTTTCCTGGTGCAGCAAGGGGAAACTCAGGAGCTGCTTAGAGCAACCTGCACACCTCCCTCTTCCTGGCTAAACCTGATAGAGAGGAGACACCCCCTTTCCCACCTCCTCGAATCACTTCTCCTTTCCTATCAGGCTGCAGGAAGGGGCAAAATGTCCCAGGGCCGTGTGCTGAACTTGGCACATCCCTGAAATTTGGTGCTGAGCCACTCTGCTTTCCTAGGAGGGGGAATAAGCACCACTTCCCACAAGCTGAATGTTATTTTGGACAGGATAATTCCAGAATACATATTTATAGGGCCCATTTTCCAAGGCAGAAGAGTTAATCCTGGCACCCCAGTCCAATTTTCATCGAGGTCATTAGGGCAGGTTTCCCTTTAATTGGACATGATAATTCACTTTCATGTCCTGCTCTGAGAAAGGGCTGGGTGAGCCAAAGAACTGCTCTTCAAATTAGGGGGCTCGCTCTCCAGAGCTGGAATTTCTGCTGGCAGCACGAGGATCTTCAGCACATTACAGGACTGAGCCCATCACTGAATCATCCCGTACTTAACTGCTGCAAGGAGTTAAGCTCTGACCTTTTCCTGCAGTATCCAAATATCTCTTCCTAATGATACAGCAAGACATGGCAGGGATGGGACTGGATGTCTGGTGATACAGGAAATTTAGGTCAGGAAATGGGAATCAGACGAGAACAGATAGAAATTGTCCTGCATCACCCCAGCATCTGATAGCGACTTCAGAACTTGCTGGTGATCGACTTTGGCTTAAGAAATTCAGGCAGGTAATAAGAGATTGCAAGATAAACAGCCAGAACCGGGGCTGGCAATGCATCCGCTTCCCCTCCGCGCTTAATGGAGACGGAGAAAGTCCGGCTCTGGTTAGTCAGCTTGATTGCTTGAAGAGGAAAAGGAAAATGAAAAGGGAGGGAAGAGGAAAAATAAAGGCCCTGAGTCTGGGTTTTTTCCCCACTTCTATTCATTAGGCTGTCAATAGTGCTCAGGCCTGGAATATCGACGGCGGATTAGCTCAACCCAACTCTGTGTACAAGACCAATGCCTTTTTAACCCAGCTTGTTTCCAAATCAATACACCCATCAGCATTCGAAAATTAGCCCGAGACGAGATTCCAATACTCAAGCTGGTGTGTCATGTTAAGAGGGCTCCCGGCCAAATCACAGAAGAAGCAGCATGAAAAAAAATGGTTGCTAGCAAGGGATTAGAAATTTTTCATTAATCTTCCCCCAGGCTCATCAGACTCTGTGTGTTTCTCCACGAGGCTCCCCCTTGTCCAGCTCTTGTCCTGCCACATGGGCACAGGATCTATCTTCCATGAAGTCCATCTGCTTGACCATCACATGTGGCCACACCTGTCTGTCCCCTCTCGAGGAGTTGTGTGTGCTCACATACTCCCTGAGGAGCACATGTAGGCACCCACTTAGCGACCAAAAGTGCTCCAGCACCCTGTGCTGGTCTTTTTCCTCCTCTTCCTCCTCCAAAAGTATGGAATTTCAGCACACAAACACATATTGTTGCTAGGCATACACACACTCCCACAAAGCACACAAATCTGCCAGCTCTCTCTTTTCCCCCAACACAAGTTTTACTTCAAGCACTGCCTCCAGCTTGGAAAACAAAACAACATCAAAAACCAACAACAAACAGCACTGTGGGTTTGCCAGTGACTGTGTTGGGAGGCAGAGCTGCCTGTATCAGCGCCCTGGGATTATGTCAGCAAAGCTGGATAAAACCAAGCCTGACACAGTTCAAGAGGCATTTAGAGAATACCCTCGGACACATGGTGTGACTCTTGGGGATGGTGCTGTCCAGGGCCAGGAGCTGGATCCATGATCCTTGTGGGTCCCTTCCAACTCAGCAAGTTCTCTGATTCTGTGAAATTCATTACCCAGCTTGGGATGATCCAAGCTTGTGGATCAGCCTCTACTTCTGCACCAAACTGTGCCAAATGCTCAACATAGGAGCAACGGGAGGAGAAGACACCAGGACAAAAGGAACAGAGAGCCAAGTCCCAAGCCCAACCCCTCTACAAACTCCCTTCTTCTTACCTTGCACGATGAGGTGGACGCGCGATGTCTTGGGGTGATTGTCTGTCTGCACGGAGCAGGTGTAGGGGCCCTCATCGTACACGTCCACGTCCTGGATCTGGATGCTGTACTGGGTTTTGGTGTTGGCCAGGAGCACCACCCGAGGGTCCAAGCACCACTTGTCATTGCCGGCATAGAGGATGCTGCTGCGGTTCAGCCAGGCCACTCGGGTCACCCGGTTGTCCACGGAGCACCTGGGGAGAGGCAGAGAGGTGACCCATCAATGCGCTGCTCTTGGGCGCTCTCCCTCCCTCCCTTCCAGCCCTCCTGGTGCTCCTGGCACTATTTTTAGCTTTGCTGTCAGCAGCACTTTCAGAGACCAAGTGCTTTCAGTGCCCAAAGAGGACAAGGTCAGCACTTTCCCTGCGGTGCTCAGGGCACCGATATCCATCTAAACCAGCGGCTCCAGAGATTTGACCAGCAGCTTCACAGAGTTTTCAGATGCAGGGAGCTCAGAGCCACCCAGTACCAGCCTTTCACTCCTCCATTCCAATTTATTCTTTTGCAAACTCCCAGACAAACAGAGATGAGCCCAAACCTCCATCCTGAGTCCACACTTTTTTGGGGGGCTGCAGGTTGTTACTTCCTGCCCAAATCCATCACCTGTCATTCTCTCCGCAGACCTCCACATCCCTGCAGCCACACAAAGAAATGCAAGGTGGTGCTGGGAAAGCTTGTGCTGCTTCACAAAGGAGCGAGGAAAATTTATCTTTGGAGAAAGCCAGCTCTGACACACATGCCTAAAGAGAAACCTTGAGCATCCAACCATTTGTCCCCTCTGTCAACTTCTCCTTCCGTACCCATCATCTGCACCACTGCACCTCCTTCACTTGTGCCCCTCACCCCAGCTGAGCATTTCGCTTATCCAGGGATGTTTTGGAGGTAGAAATCCTCTATATTCAGCCTCAATAAGTACCTGAGTTCCCCCTGGAGACAACACAATGCAAACCTAGAAATTATTTTGATCCTAAAGGAGATTATTTTCCAGTCAGCTTTAGCTGGGATCAGTCTTGCTCCTCCCAAAGGTTTCTGCCAGCCCTGTAACCCCCCATCCCCATGTCCTCAAGCCAGGTTTGAATTCTCCCTTGCCACAAATCATCTCCAGACAAGCATCAAGACCTTCTCTAAGCAGCAGAAACCTGCAGCCCCCACAGCCAGCTAAACCCCTGCTTCTCTCTCAGAAATTTTGGGGCTACGGAGCCATCGGGATTGAGCCACGCTTTGCTGGATGCTGGCCCCAGAGCATACTGTCCCTGCATAAAACCACCCAGCCTAAGATCCACTGTTTATATTCTTCCCCAAATTACTTCATTACTTGTGCAGTGGCTGGGATGCAAATTAACTTCAGAGGCATCGAGAGGGAGCTTGGCAGCTTCTGGGGTGTCTCACTTGGGGTGACTTCAAGGAATGTAAAGGACTTAATGGGCTCCACGTGCCCGACTGCACTAACAGGGGATGTAATTGCAAGGATGGGTATATCTGTAGCACGTGGACTTGTCCTTTCTCTGGGTGAGCTGTCTTCCTACTGAGGGTCCTTATAGCCTCCTTTGGGTGGGGATTCACCTTTTCTCCAAGGTAACAAGTGATAGGACAAGAGAAAATGGCCTCAAATTGCACTAGGAAAGGTTTAGACAGAATATTAGGGAATATTTCTTCACTTTCACTGAAAGGGTGGTCAAGTCCTGCCACAGGTGGCCCAGGGCAGTGCTGGAGTTACTGGAGGGATCTAAAAGCCATGTAGATGTGGCACTTGGGGACATGCGTTAGTGGAGGACCTGGCAGTACAGGGGATGTTTGGACTGATCTTAGAAGCTTTTCCAACCTTAATGACTCTGTGATGGGGGACTTCTCTTCCTGTGTCCATTACTGATGCCAGGGAAGACACAGGTACCCACCTGGGGACAAGCTGTTTTATCTCATTCAGCCTCTTTTTGGAACCTCTTTGGCCCCAGTGATTACAGGAGAAGCCAAAATAACCCACTCAGCCTCAACACACAACTTTGGGGGGTTAGGGGTGACAGAGGAGACGTGCCCAAGATGTGTTGTCTGCAGCACAGGACACCCCTGATTTGCCAGTACCCAACTCCTGCTCCATCCTCCCTCTCTGGTGTGAAAAACAGCCAATAAATTAAACAACTTTACTACTGTTCCATAATGATATTACGATAATAATAAATTAAATGTGAGCAGATTTTTATGATCTACATTAAAAAAAGCAATAGATTCAGTCTGGGCTGAACACCAAGAACTTGGCTCTTGCTCTCAGCTGCATTACAACTTGAGTAAAAGGCCTGAGAGTTTAGTTGCACAAGTTGAATTAAACTGGAGATTTCTTCCCAGAGGATGGGTTTAGTCTATTGAACTCCAAATCTCAGCTCTGCTGGTAGCTCAGACCTACGGGGCACGAATAAAATGAAGTGGTTATTTGGTGTTTGGCTCCTATACCATGAAATAGGCTCCTGTGGTGGTGGTTCTGCACAAACACAGGGGTGTCCAGGGCTGGGCGATGAGAAACCAGACATGACTTGAATTTCTCAACCAGTCCCCTCTGCAGACGTTACCTTGAGGAACTGTAAGCAGGCTGAACTAAAAATATATATTTCCTCTCTCCTCCTCCACGCCAGTTTTCTTTATGAAATGCATCAGCTTGGAGATCCTTGGATAATAATGGAGCCAGACAGTGTGCAATCCAAGCATTCCCTCTATCATATGGGCATTTAAGTGCTTTTGAAAAGCAACGGGGCTCAGGTAACGCATGAGGCAACAGTGAAATAAGTGCTTTCGCCCTTCACAGCACCCGGCCACAATCTCTCCTTATCATCCAGACATGCTTCCCTGTCCCTGGGATCGGCAAGCTTCAAGCTGTTACTTAATATTCTTCCCTGCCTCTTAAAGCTCCTGAGCCAATATATATATGTACATTTATATAATAAAGCACGGCAGCAGCTCCTGGGAAAGAGGTGCTTTGACCTCTGGATGTGCTGGGCTATTTAGGGATTGGCAGTTGTGCTCCTTCCTGAGCTGCTTCCAAGCACTTCCTCCTGCTCCTCCTGCTTGGCCTCACACAAGCACTGGTCAGGGTCCCCGTGGCCAAGGCTCATCACAGCAACCCGATGCTCTTCCAGCCCCTCCATCTGCTCCTCCTTCCCTCCTCCAGCAGCTCCTGTCTCCAGCAGCCCGGCACGGGGATGGGAAGCCTCCTCTCCCACACGCGGGCAGCCGAGCGGAAAGCCTTTGGCGTTGGCCAGGAAGCCACGCTCCAGGCACAGGTGGAGAGCAAAGGCACCGCCGAGCCCACAGCCTCCCCTCTTCCCACCCTGCTCCTGGCAAAGCACAAAGCCCTGGGACGCCTCCTGCACCTCGCTGGAAGCTCTCACTTTCCCTCTCACCCCATGATGCGCCAGGGAAGGAGGGGAGGGAGAGGTCCTTGGGGTGCCAGAAGGCAGTGCTTGCCTCCAAAAAGATGATCTAAAAACAATTAAGCACAGATTAGGTAATTTTCTCTCTCAAGATCCTTAATCCTTGTTCCACTCTTGCTCAGACAGCAGGACTTCTCCTCCAGGAAGATGAAAAACTGCTGTGTGCCAGCACAAGGTGGAAATGATACTTCTCTGGATACTGCAGCCTCTCTCTGCTGTTTCTTTCCCAAGAAACCCAGTCCCAAGCCTCGGGGTTTGTCCTCTGGGAGATGGGAACACTGCCTAACTCACCACTGCTACATCACCCTGGGGCAAGCAGGGATGGTTTGTAGGGAGATGAAGCTCCTCACGCTGCATCAGACCCTCTGCTGCCTGCAGCCTCTGAGGGCACCTCAAAATGACCACGAATTTGGGCACTTTAAGACAGTTACACGCACTGAGCAAAGGTGAGAGCTGCAAATCTCCATCTTCCCCACCCGTCCCAACCCACCTGCTCAGCCCTTGCCCCACTCCCCGATCAGTGATGTGTGGTGGGTGCAAAGGGATACAGGCTGCTGCTGCCCCTTCCAGATCTGTCAACATCGCCCACAGCCAAAACTTCCAGGCTCTGTTATCCACCCTCTTCTATCAAGTTGGTCCATTATGGACTGGCCACTCTCCCCCACACTGGTATTCCCAAACATTTCCACAGCCTGAGGGTTGAGCTCATGCATCCAAAGGGCCCCACAGGTGCAGCCAACACCCCACCTGGCTGCAGGGACAGCACTCAAAGACAAATTGAAAGAGGGAAAGCAACACCACAAGGATTCTGCCAGTGAGCACAAAGATGAGCCAGGCTGAAAATGCCAACAAAGCCATCAGTGAGGACCAAACAGCCTCACAAACAAGTACCAGGAATAAACAAGCAGCAGGGTGCTGATGCCGAGTTCCCTGACCACTGATCCCAGCCGTGCTGCATCCAGCCCCCAGCAGCTCCCTGCGACACCAGAGCAGACACAGATGGCACACACCAGCAGTGACGTGCCCTCCTGAATTTCTCTCTGCTTTCTCGAGTTTGCACACAAAAAAATGACAGGAGAGGAGGTGGGCAGGCAGTGGGGGGAAGGAGGTTTTTAATTACTGAAGTGTAGTAATTGGCACACAACACTTTTTTTTGTTGCCTCTTATGCAGATTGCTGGTGTTCCAGAGGGCTGGGCTGGAGAGCACAGATTGTCTCAACCCAGCAGGACACATAAGAAATGAATAATGTTAATTAGAACTGAAAAGAGCTCAGCAAAATTACCAACCTGATTGCTGCTTTCATTGCAATTATCAGGGTACAAGCTCCATCATGGGGAGGCAGGGACGGGGCTAAACCTGGCTCACCCCAGCAAATGTGGAGGCCCAACCTGGGCTGTGACCAAACTGGCCCTCCCCAGGCTCATTTCGCCTTCCACCACCCCCTAATTTTCATGGCATGCCCACCCTAGAGAAACCACTTTCCTAAATCCTGGCCACTTGATGGAATTTCACAGTGGCATTGACCTGAATTCTTTAGGCTGGAAAAAACCTTTAAGACCATTGAGTACAAGTATCAACCCAGCACTGCCAAGCCCAGCCCTAAACCATGTCCCCAAGTGCCACACTCACCATCAAGCATCCCCAGATGTCTTTTCATTTTCTTCCCAGTCTAACGCAGCCATTCCCATACACTTCCAGATTTTTAATCAATCCCACACCAGCAATGTTTTGTCTCTGCTATGAGATAAACCAAGCTGGAAATCAGGAATAAGTTTGGGGTTTATCTTAAAATCAGGTGCAAGTCCTCCCACTGAGGCTTGGTAAGATGACAGGATGCTCTGGCCCTGCCTTGTCCCCAGCTTCTCATGTCCCAGACATCACCTTCCAGCCTCTGCACCGTCAGCCAAGCTATAAATGATCAACTAAACCAGCCTGCCGCCGGAGGCAGAGCTTCACATCTCAGATTTATTTCTGTGATTATCACATTTTATTGTTATTTATTAGGATTAATTAAAGGCCGGGCTGTGAACAACTCAATCCCAGTCAGGCACAGTCTCACAGACTTTCCTATAATGTTTAGAAGAGAATTTTGGCCATCAATTCCTGAGCAAAGGGAAAGCTGTGGCCGGATTTTGCCTTGCTCCTTGGGACAGGCACTGCCCACGATCCTGTAAGGCTGGGATGCCCATGCCATGGACTGCCTGAGATGTGGATATCACACAGAGGATGGTCTGAAAGCTTTTTAACTAACAAATATTGAGCCAAACCTCTCATTCTTACAACCCAGTCTAGTTTCACTCTCCTTGCTGCATTGGGCTAAGTCACACACCAGCAATTTCTCCCAGTCCAGCCCTTCTCCAGCAGGATTTACAGCATCTGCTCCCTTTCTGTGCACACCCAGCCTGTTGCTCACACATCCTCCCTGCAGCACCGTCTGCTCACATCCACAGGGCCGGCCAGTGCTGCCCTGCACACCAACCCCACACAGCACACACTGAGAGCACGCGTGGGCACCCTCACACGTGGGGAACAGCCCGTGCTCCTCCAGCAACAATCCCATTCTGCTGGAGCAGGGGCACCCAGCTCAGGCCATGGAGCTTGGATGGCAAGGTTGGATGTGCCGGTCACAGGCTCCTTGCAGGAGACATTCACAGTGGAAGTTGGACTGTTGGGTTAAAATGTCCGTAGGTTTGGTACTGCTGAAAGCCCCCAGTGCTCAGTCAGGGACTCTAAAGGGGCTGGAGGCTCAGCCCTGCTGGGGTGAGTGGCTGTGATCAGGTTCTTGGCATTCCCGTCCTCACCTGCTCCCCGGGACCAGCCCAGTCGTCCCTGCCCTCACTGTGAGTTTGGCTGGAGGGCATCCCTGGAGCTCCCCCTGATGTGACACCACCAAAGACACAGCCCGAGGAGGTTTTCACAGCACAGAGAGGCTCATAGGAGCAAGAAACCTCTTCCCTGCATGGGGAGCCTGGTTCCTGACAGGCAGGAGCTGACCCAGTGATTAACTCAGCAGCAGGGTCTGGCAGGAAAGGGGGGTGGGTCCCTGCTGGGGCTGGCGCCTTCCTCCCACCCCCTCTGCAGCAGCCAGAGCATCTCCAAAGGCTGTGGGGTGAGGAGGAAGAACCCTTGGATCAGCTGCCACCCCAGTGCCTCTTCAAAGTAACACCGAGCTGGTCAAAAGGAATGCTCAGAAGTGAAAAAAAAACCCCCTTTGTGCTTCCCCCTCTCTTCCCTGCCCAGACAGTTCCATGTTGATTGTTGCAGAGGGACTGGGAGGTTCTGCCTTTCCCACTGGCTCATGCATGTTCCTGCCCTTCATTCCTGCCCTCTGCAAGGCTTTAAAGATATCTGGCACCTCCTTGTCAGGGAGTGTGAATTAACTCATGTTTATAAAGTACCTGATCTCCTCAATTGAAAGTTTATACATGCAAATGATTCACACTAATTACATTAATAATAATACTGGGCTCAAAAAGATCCGCCTTGGTTCACTGCCCGGGATTCACAGAGCTGCAAACAACTCCCAGTGAGCTGCCTCAGACACGGTTATTGGCACATGCCGAGGAAACAGGAGGAAACCGGACTGGGAAGGGAAGAAGAGCTGCAAAAAGAGCTGGAGCTCCTGCTGACTGAGCATCAGGCAGGGTAGGGAGCAGGCACGGACTCCATGAACACCTCTGTGTGCATCCTGACAGTCCTGGGAGACCCCTGTGCCGGCCCCAAGGGCTGGTGCAGAGTGGGCAGATTGCGATGCAGCTGGCAGGGATGGCTTGTCTGGAAAAGTCTTTATCTCTCTGCAATGCAGCAGTGCACCAGCACCTTTCCAAGTCCCGTGCTCGGCTCATCCAGCCTTTCTATTTATCCTCCTATTGTCTCTGCTAACAACAGGGCTCTGCACATCCACAGCATCTTCCATCTCGGAGCGTGCCACAAAACATCAATGAGGGCAGTGGCTCGCAGAGCACGGCAGGAAGTGTGTCACTAGCCCCAGCTGTGGCTGGTCCATGGGGCACCACTGGAGCGTGTTCCTGGCCCGTCTGCTTGGGTGGCCTCCAGAAGTGCTGCTAGCACTGGGGACGGGGTGACACCAGCACCAAAATGCCTGTGGGCAGCTGCGTGGGGACACGGCCAGTTTACAAATGACATGGATACCAGCAGGGAACTCCTGGTGGGATCCTGTGCTGAGCTGTGGGACAGTAATTCCTCAGGGTTTTCTCCTTTTTTGCATTCCCAAAGCCCAAGTAATGAACAGGAGGCTCCTGGATGCCAGTAGGCAAACAGCCCTCACTGAAAGCCACCCCTTCCCTGGCAGTCTCCCAGGGTTGCCTATGGAAGGATCCTCACTCCTGCAGAGAGGGCATCAGCCCAGTCCAGGACCAAGCTCTGGCAGCTTCAAAAAGGGGTGTGGAAAATACCACAAGAAGAAAATAACTCCCTGATGATCTCATCCTCTCCCCTCAAGCGTTACGGAGCAGCGTAAACCCTGGAAAACCCTTCTCATCTGAGGAGGTGCAGAGAAGTTGTTTTCTCTCTCTGCCTCCAAAAGAACAGGGATGTCTCTCCTTGCTCTGCACTTCTCTCTAGAAAAAATGCTCCTTTGCCACCTACTAGTCCCGGGCTGAGCCACTCAAGTCACCCCAACTCCCCATCCTTCAGCCCCCCCGGCAGCTCCTGCTCTCCTCCTGCCAGCTGCACTCCCTGCAGTCAGCGCCGATCCCCGGCGCTGAACTCGCTCAATTACGAACTGTGCCCCGGAATAAATCCTGGTTCTGCTTTGCCAAGTGACACTAATGGCCCTGGAATAAAGCGATGCCATCCACCCCAACGGGCTGCAAAGGAGCGCGTTTAACTACGCACACAGGCAAGGGACTGCTGAGCTTAACTGCACTGAAAATGTATTCCAAAGGAAGCGATGCACTTAACTTATCACAAGTGGGAAATTATCACTGAAGTGGCTTTTCCTTAGAAGTTGAGGCACAAAACAGGAACGGTGAGGGGTGAACGCTTTCTGCCAGGACTGCAGAGAGAGGTGGAGGAGGGAATTGGAGGCTGCTGAAGGATGCTGCGAGTCCCGGGGACTCTGTGAGGAGGAGCAGGGGGCGAGAGGGAGGGAGAGGTGCTGCAAACAGTGGGCTGCAGGGAACTGGTGGGGACAACACAGGGAAGCCTGCCCAGGGAAGGGCACAAGATCAGGAATCAGGTTTTCAAGGCACTGGCAGAGCTGCACTGGGGAGCTGGGGGAGCTTGCACTGTCACTGCCTTCTGCTGACCAGCTGGGTCTACATAGGATCATGGAATGGTTTGTGTTGGAGAGGGCCTTAAAGACCATCCTGTTCTATCCCCTGCCATGGGCTGGGACACCTTCCACTCGAGCAGGTTGCTCCAAGCCCTGTCCAGCCTGGCCTTGGACACTCCCAGGGATGGGGCAGCCACAACTTTATGTAGCAAAAATATGCTCTTATTGTACATATATATACCATATCTATATATATCCATCTATCTATTCTCTGTCGATATTTTCTCTATCTATATATACTCTATCTATATATACCATGCCATCTCTGTAATTCTAGCCTGGGAATAATTGCAGGTTACCACATCACCTTCCTACACCAGCTCTCCCTCGCGCTCCTAATTGCATCTTCACCACGACACCCGAGCTCGTCGTGCTTCTGCTGCCAGACGGGGAGAGATGGGGACAGACAGAACAAGGACAGGCAGCAAATCCTTAAAATTAAAACAGAGAGGTGGTCCCGGCAACTCAAGGCTGAGTAGGAGGAGTGGGGCATCCCAAGCCTTTGGAGATAAATCCTGAAGCCTTGCAGTGCTGTGCTGCATCACGGGGTGATTCTTCTTCGGCAGAAGAGCACAAGTAGCTGAGAGAAAAAGCTAAACTGTGCCTCTTGCTCTGAGGTCTCTCTCCTCAGAGAACACAGCTCCCCAACAAGAACCTGCACAGCTCCTCACAGACACACAAACCCCACCACAGAGCCAGATCTTCTCCCAACACCTAACCAGAGGGTGGTTTGCTACATAAACGAAGGTCAAGTGCTCATCTCACCACAATGGGATGGGGACTTGTGCCTGACAGAAGAGGAGAGGCATGGACATAGCAAGGAGAGTGGAGAACCTGGGGAAGTGGAAGGGAGGGACAGGAGGGACGTCAAGGAAGGAAACATGATGGAGCCAAAGCAATGGGACCTTCTCCAGCCATGCCATGGCACCAGAGCCCTTTCCTCATTTATAAAATAGCACTAACGAGACCAGAAACAAAAGAGGGAGTGAGGGAAAGGACCCTTCCCAGTAAAGGCACCCCCCATCCTTCCCTCTCCCCTTGAGGACATCATCCTTAAAATATATTTCATTTCACAGCTGCATTATGGTACCACAAAATCCTGCGAATCCAATTTAAGAACAGATTACCTCCTCACTTACTTCATTTGAAGCAATTACATGTTAATTTTCATTGAGACCAGCCTAATGCATACCAATCTGATGCTGCAATCTCATTTGAATACTTGAGGGAAAGCTAGTTGGGCTCTGGGCTCTGGAGGCTCATATTTAAAGGGCCACTTCACATTTCCTTTCCCTTTTCCCCTGGTTATTTACGTTCTCTTCACACTTGTGGTGCTCCCTCCCTCCCTTCCGGGCGCTCCCAACAGCTGCTGCCACTCCTGAGACAAAATAAAAATGCCCAATAAGTTTTGCAGTAATGCTGCTGTGTCCATCACCAGTCCAACCCCTAAACCACGACCTTCCCCAGGCCAAGATTCAGCATCAACCACGTTTTTCTCCATCATTAACATCCCAGCATCAGTCACGGGGAAACACGTGCTTGTCTCTGCAAAGAGACTCCTCCTCCTCCTCCTCCCAGGCCAGGAACAGCCTCCACCACGTTTCTGGCTGATGGTTATCTCCAGCTCCCTCACACTCAGTCTCCTATCTCTGCAGAGCCACGGTATCGATCGGTGTCTCGGACACCAAGCTTGGAGTAATTAATAATGCCACGAGAGTGTGGATCCTGCTCGGGGTTGAGGCGGGGAGGCAGCTGCCCCCGGCTGGCTGCACGCATCCCGGTGATAAGCATTCATGTTGGAGGCTGCACCTTAATTAGATTTTTCAGATTGCAGAAGCCCTGAGACACTTGTGCAGACACCATATAAATGTATATTGCATTGTACTGTAATTAATCCAAGGTGATGGAGCAGGAGCCAGGGATTCACAGTGAGACAATCAGCCCCAAAACTTCAGCACAACATCGGGCTCAAGCCCACCCCGTGTCCCGAACCAGCTGCAAACCAAGAAATCTCCTTCTTCACTCCACCAGAGACACGCTGGACAACAGGAACATCCCAGGAGCCAAAGGCTTCCTGGTGCCTCCTCCCAAAGAAGGCTCCCACCATTAGGTGCACATCTTTCCTTCCACACAAGCAGTTTAACAGCCAGAAAGACAACAAAAAGCACTAAAGACAAGCAGAGATTAATTGCAGCTCCTCCTCCCCAGAAGAAATAATCGATTGCATCAGGCAGGTGTCTGTGCTGTCGCTGAAAGCACGTGGATGTCACAGCCATGGGCTCCAGACGTTCGTATTCCACATTAGGCAGCCAAGATGCTCCACAAGCACTGAGGGGGGTGATGGGGTGAGAGAGTTTGGGGGAGAAGATCTTTGGAAAAGGGGTTTGCACTGAGGATAACTCAGGGAAGGTGCAGGAGGAGATGAAGTGACAGATGAAAAATTGCTGTCTGAAGCATCACTCAACCTCCTAAAGCCTCCTGTGCCCGTGCAAGTCACCTGCCCAGAGCAGGGGGAGCTTTTGCTTGCTGGGAGCTGTGGGACATTTTCCTGGCTGCTATGAGCTCCCCTAGAAAACAGAGATGCACAACTTGGATAGCGCAGGGCTGGTCCCTGCTCCCACAGATATTTACCTGCAGCAGAGGTGCTCTGCTGACCTTGAATACACCCAAACCTAGAGCTGAGCTGGGTTTGCCCCCGACCGCCTCACCCTGACCCTGCTCCCTCCATCCTGGGGCAGCCAAGGGGGTTCACATGCATTTGGAAACTCCTTTAATTTCTGTTAATGCAATCAAACTGCTGCTGCTCGAGTCCAACAGCCTTTGCCTGCAGGAAACAACCACCAGCACCCTTTATCCTTTATTTACCCCTGGGGAACATCCTGGCTGCTCTAAGCCCCATGGTGGCTCATTCAGAGGGTCCCAGGACACGATGGCTCAGCCTCCACTGTGCCCACAGGGTAAAAAGCCCTTTGGGAGGGAGGGAGCTGAGCTGGGAACCTGCTCTGCCACAGCACCAGTGGGTTTGGGGGGGATGGAATGAGTCTTGCAGGGCCCCATGGTGTATGGTGAGAAACCAAATAATCGGGATTTGGGGAGGAAAGGCAGTTACCTGGGCAACAGAGAGCTGCTAATCCATCTGCCACCCCGCAGGACTGCCCAGCTGCTCCTCCACTGCCCACAGAGCCCCCAGACCAGGCTGCAGCTCCACGGCATCACGGGGCTTTCCCAACCCGATTCCAGGCTGGGTGGGAAACCAGAGGTGACCCCACACCCAGCCCTGCCCTGATGCAGCCCCTCCCCAGCTACGGGCAGCTCTCAGCAGCTCTTGCTGCCCATCCCCACAGCCTGAATGATGGTGGCCATCACCAAGACACAGAAGGAGCTGATGTCCCACAGGTCTGTCCTGCCCTGGGTACTGTCTCTTCCCAAGGGACTGGCCATGCTTTCTCCCTGCTCCATCTCCCATCACAGCCAAAAGCTCCTCTGCAGTGAGCAAGGAAGGAGATGCCTCTACTGGATGCAGGAGCCAAGGTGACACAAGGACACAGCGGATGCAGGGGATGCCAGCACCCAACCACGATGTCACTCTCTTGTCCCAAGCATACCCCCACCCCTCTGTAGTGACACAGGGCCCGCAGCAGCCTCTGCTCCCCATCCAGCTGCTTTGGCAGGTGGAGAAACACCAGCACTCCAGCTAAAACAACAGTTTTGGTGGCTTGGGGATAGGATTTCAAAGCACCCAGAGAGACTTTGCCTGTTTCCTACTGATCCAACTCAGTCCCTGTACAAGCCTTTGAAAACATGTCCTTTATAGTTTTCCATTTTGATGTCACATCTGTAAGAATATATGGTGGGGCTTTTTTTCCTTCTTCTTCCCCTCTTCTTCTTAAGAGGAGATATCACACTTTGAACTCTGATTTTTATTTATTTTCATTTCCTAGAAAAGGACTGATTCCCCACTGAGCAGCGACAGAGGAAGAGAAAAGGGGGTGGGGAGGAAGCCTTCAAAAAGTGCCCAGATTTAATTTTTTATCAGAGGAACAGAAAGAGAAATTAGTGGATGATCAAACAGATTCAAGTACCTTAAAAGAAAGCGACCACCAGTAAACGGAAACTAGTTAAGGAATTACATGAAAGACATGGGAGACGCTCGAGAAGCAGAAGAAATGCTGTAACCAAGTGGAAAACCAAACCCATCTGTCCCAAACCACTGGAGCAGCGAGGAGCAGGAGGTGAAGTATCTGCTCTGCAGCAGCAGCAGCAGATGATGGGAGAGCTGGAGGTTTGCAGAGGTGCTGAGCCGGCTCCGTGCGGAGGGAGCCCAGCGCCAGGAAGCAGCACCCTGCAGGGTTTTACCTGCTTGCCTCCCTGCACAGCTGAAACAAGTGGAGGCAGGCAAATAAAGGGCTGCATCACTTTGAAAAACAGCACCCCGGGGGCTCTGTGTTTTCCTTTTCCTCCTCGGCACATTCCAGCTCGAGTGCGCTCGGTTTATAAATTCGAAGGGAGTGGGATTGTTTGGGTTGGGTTTTTTTTCTCCCTTTGCTTTGGTTTTAATCCAATGGCAGCACTTTAACACCCAGGCTGGGAGCTGAAAAGCCGGCAGAGCCGGGCAATGGGATGTGGACAGAGTGATTTAGGGAAGGGAGGGGCAAACAGAAGAGGAGGAAGAGGAGGAGGAGGAGGAGGAGGAGGAGGGGGTGAGACCATGGCAGCACCAAGGTGGCCTGCAAAGAGTCAGAGCAGACAGGGCTTGAGAGACGGAGCTGGATCCATCTCAACCCTAACAAGCCTTCCCAAGCCCCTCCTTGCCGAAGCCCTGAAGAGGCCAGATCCTATTGCTTCCTGAACTGTGACCCGCCTGGCTTAGCTCGGAAATCTTTTAAATAGGAAAACAGAGCCGGCATTTGCTTTCATGCAGAGTCAGTGGTGAGCAAAGCCCAAGGGTTGCATTAGATTAGCAGCCGGCTCCTCCGAAGGCATGGAAACTTTGATCATTTAATATGTATGCACCGTGTCGGAGCGCACAGGTCTCCAAACCCCAGTAAATGTTTTATTAGGGCAGCTCTGGCTTTTATGCCCAAGCCTTGCTCCTTTTGGACTCTGGGGATCTTGTTGTGATTGGAAAGACATTGCTCATCATTTCCCTCTCTCCCAGGAAGGGCTGTGCAGCTCCTGCCTTGCTTTTCCCTCGGATCTCACTTAAAGTGCATTGGAGCCCAGGAGCCTGGACGGTGGCAGGAATATCCCAAAATGACCCCCTGCCTTCCTCAAAGATTCTTCTTGCATCTTGCAGCAAACCCCAAGACACGAACTCTGACGTCAGTGCTGATCGTAGTGGGAGCAAAGGCTCTGCTCTTCCTCCTCCATCACCACCTTACGGACTCAGGGACATGGTTTAGTGGTGGATCTGGCAGTGCTGGCTTAATCCTTGGACACAATGACCTTAGAGGTCTTTTCCAACCTTTCTGATCCTATGGAAGTGTCCACCAGGCATGCCCAGAGCCCCCAATCCCACCAGGACATGGCAGAGCCAGTCACCCTCACTGGGAAGCCACCAGGCAGGAGCCTCTCTGGGGAGGAGATTTCTGACTGGAGCATGGCAGAACCAGCCCCAAGCTCCCCTGAGTGCAGAACATCTCAAGTGTTATCAAAAGCACTCTTTGATTTTATTCTTTTTATTTGCAAATTACTCGTAGTTGCCAAAATTTGAAAACAATTCATTGCCAAAGTGATTATTTGTTGTTGAAAATGTCATTTGTGTTGGAAATGTAGAAAAAAATCCCCTCTAAACAGCATAGTTTGCCCTCCACACTGTCACACACAACTCAAAATGGATATAACCCTGCTCAGTACTGGATTTCAAGGTTCCCAAGAGCTGGGATTCAGATTAGGGACCAGTGCATGAACAGAGGATGAAGATACAACCTGGGTGTACAAGGATTCTGCTTCAAAGGACACTGGGCCGGGACCATAAATCTGAGTGCACAGTCCTACAAGAGACATTCTAGGGGGAAATTACACTGCTTGTAGAATTAAAGCAGCCCTCTTTTTTTTTCCCCCATTGTAAAAAATATTTACATCTGAAATAGACAAGAAAAGCCTAGTGCCAAGAAAATAGGGGATTTTTATAGATCCTGTTTCTGCAAGAAATTACCAAGACAACAAGTCACTAAGTTCTGAGAAAGGATTTGACATTTTCCTGAATAAAAATAGCACCTAAAGTGGCATCATTTAGGATTACACCTTATGGGCAAGTGCTGCTGAAGCAGCCGGAGAATAAATCCCTTTCCATGGGTGGAAAAATTCACCTGTGGGATCCTACCAGGGATTCACTGTCTCCCCTTTTCTGTAGGATTTCACACTAATTTCCACAGAATCCTCTTGGTTTTGTCACTATTAAGTTTGATTAGACATTTTTTTGCCATAAAGAAATTACAAGGAGCAGGAATTGTCTTGCTTCAAGGCATGGACACATCAGCAGCTCAGAATGACAATGACCCCATGGTGCCATCCGGTGTTTGGGGGGATTTCTGGATTAAGCAGAAAGCCAGGCTTTTTCTCCCAGGTGCAGCCACTTTTGCTGTGAGATTTGCCTGTAAAAGCACACTCCAGAATTCCAACCCACTGGGCTATTGCTGCTGAACGCAAAAGCAAGAGGGGTGGGGGTGGACAGGTGGGAAGGGAGCACCTGGTCCAGGCAAGGATGCATCTCCCAAAAACACATTCTCTGGCTGTTCTACCTGTCACGTTTCCTCTTAAAAGCACAAAAAACACCCACGTGCACATGGTAGCACACCATGACAAAAGGAGACCGGACGCCAAGAAATACAGGGAAAAGCTTGGACATGGAATGTCTGAATGAGGACGCTGGGATTTTGGATAAGCGTTATAACCATGACAGCTTTCTGCATTTTCTGCCTGCAGCAACAGAAAGCCCTGAGAAGGGCAGATGATGAGGTGTGGCCAGTGCCACAAGCACTGCAGCCCTTACGGGAGCGCTGCCGTGGCTGCGTCCCATCGGATGGGATCCGAGCTCTGCCAGGAGCACGCATCCATGTTCCTCAGCTGGCAGCGGGATGCAGCCCAGCTGCACCTCTCCTCTCTGGGAGAGATCCCATCTCCCCCGAGCGCAGTGCTCTCCTCCCCAGAACTGCTAATTAACACCTGATCCCTTGGGTGAGCGACCATCCCCTGCCGAGTGCCAGGCGCTGACCCGGCGCTGCCTCCACGCCTTGGGATGCTCCCTGTGGAGCGGCCGGGCAGGCAGATGGACAGCGAGGAGCAGGAGAAGCAGCACAGTGCTGATGGACTGGAGAGCCAGGGAAGGGAAGGGCTGAGCCTTCTGCTGGAGGCTCGGAGCGTTGCTCCGTGCTCTCCACAGCTCCTCTGGCGAGGCAGAGCTGTCCCACTGCACCCACTGCCTCAGCCCTGCCAACGCCGAGCTTGACCCTCTTTATCCAGATGGCCCAAACCTTCCAAGCACTGAGGCTCCTGCAGTTTTCCAGGAAAATGCCCAGCGGTCTCATTATATCCAAAGCCTCCTCCTCCACCGAGCCCAGCTAATTCACTCCTTCCTCACTGCCTGTGTGAAAATCAGGGAAAGGAGGGACCAGGAGGGAAAGGTGGGGGATTTCATCTATCCAGGGGCTTGATTTCTTCGAGTTTTGAAACCTAGAATACGAATGTGTTTATTTTTAAATCGAAATTCAAACTAATTATTAGCAGGAGGCTTTCAAGTCAAATGTAGGTCATGCAATGTGATGGGGGATAATAGCAATTGTTTCAGCTTCAGGAAGCACAGAAGTAATGGATACTCAGGAGTTGTCCGGTTTGGTTAAGCACTTTTGACACAAAAATGGGCACCTTTTTGACTTCAGCCTGGCCACCCTCTTCTCTGGCACCCAAGGAGTGCTGGACTGGAGTCATGGGGTGCCCACTCTATAATCCAGCAAGGGTTTTGCAGAGGCCTCAGTGCCGAGTGAAACAGCCCACAGCACTCCCAGCTCACCTCAAAGGATGAGCTGGACGTGACAATTACATTATTAAAGATAAGAATTAAAATTATTTAAATGGGAATGTCAAAACCAGGAGTTTGGGACGTACATTTTATGCTACTCCTTCAAACAGAGGTGAGGGGACAGTAAGACCTCCCCCTTCCAGCATCTCAGCCATCAGAACTGACTTAACCCACAGCACAAATGAACCAATCTTTTCACCCATTTCTGCTCTAAGAAAAGCCTTGAAAATAATAAAATCTTGGAATGTCAAGAGCTGTGAATCCTCAGCAGCTTTTCCCCAGCACCAGGTGCTTGTGGGCAGCAAATATCAAAGCCAAAGCCTGGGAGAGCAAAACGAGCTGTTTACACATAAGAAAACGTTTGGCAGCAAGAAAATCTTTGTGCTACACCCGGTTGGAAGGAGCAGGATCAGGAAGGAACCTCTCCACACCAGCCCAAGGTGCCTGAGACAGCTCAGAGCAAACGTAACCTACTTGCAGTCAACCACGATCAAGGCGAAACAGAAAAGCTGCCAATTAAAAACACAGAATGATTTCAAACAACAAAGAAATCCGTGGACATTGTTTGATCACACATATTCTGCACGAGAAGAAAGAAACACCAAAAAAATAGAGGCTAAAAATAGGCTGGGTGCTGTGAGCCAGATCCCCAGCCCAGCAAAGGCACCGGCTCCGGGGAGCTATGCAGCTTTAGCCGTGCAGCCGTCATTGTTGCTAAGTTCTGAGCTCTATTCAAACTTGCAAAACGTTTTCTTTTCCTGCAAAAATACAAGAATCTCCCCCCGCCCTCCCCATCTTGGAGCTCATCTCTCCTAAAGCAGCTCACATGATGATGATCAAAAATAAGCCCTCCAAGCCTAAGCTCACTAACATTCATTTCTCTCCTGCTAATGCTGGACTTCTTACTGTTAATCCTTAAATATATCCTTAAATAAGAATGACAGTACCTGAAGCACCTAACAACCCTGTATCATAAACAGAGACAGCCTCTGCATTCCTAATTTAGTTTGCAACAGAAGAGCTGACACTAATCCCAGATCCTGAGTCCCGGATATCTCACACGTAAATGCCATCGCCTTGCTCACCTTGACATTACAGAGCAGCCTGAACTTTCCTTGTTCTGCTCAACTTTCAGCTGCTTGTTTGCTTTTTCCCTTGTTTTTTACAAAAGCTGACCCATGTCAAGCTCAACCTCTGGGGCTGGGGATTAAGAGGAAGTGTCACCTTCACCCTGTGTGGCTCATTGCTGCAGGGGCACCAGCCACGAGTGACACCGGGAGTAGGAGACTGCGGATGGAATCTGCATCAGGCAACAACCTGCAGTGAAAGTGCCCAAATCTCCTACTGAGAGCTCACAGTAACAGAAAAGAGAGCAGTGGGTAAAAGGCAGGGGAATGGAGATGACCACGCTGGCTCATCTTGGCCACTGCACCAAAAATCACCAGGTTTTGCAATTTCTACGTCTCAGGCTCCAGTTTTCAAAGTGCTCCAGACCGGCACTGAGAATCAGGCATAGAATCACAGAAACCCAAAATGGTTTGGGTTGGAAGGGACTTGAAAGCTCATCTCATTTCCACCCCCTCAACACCTTCCACTAGCCTGGGTTGCTCCAAGCCCTGTCCAGCCTGGCCTTGAGCAGCTCCAGGGATGGCAGCCACAGCTCCTCTGGATAACCTCTGCCAGTGCCTCCTACACAGCCTGTGAGTGAATGGGATTGCTCCCAAAATACCAGGGACCTGGGTAAATGTGTGCACTTAGAGGCAGGAAAAGAGCATTTGACATTTTGCAGGGACTCCAGGAAGAAAGGAGAGCGAAGCTTTACAAAGCAGAGCTCGCCCATCATTCCTCAGTGGATTTTCGTATCTCTCCAAAAAGGCAATCTGAAAACAAAAGGCTACGAGGGACTGCAGCTGGCTCCCACAGAGCAGGCACCAAACCCAGCCACTCCATGTGATCTTTAACAGGGAAAGCACAGAGGAGGGAGGATTTTAGCAAATTGCAGCAAGGAATTAACTCTACATCAATTTGGGGGCTTGTAGAGTAATTTCCCCCCTCAGCATGAGGCCGAGCACGCTGCAGCTGCAAGCCAGCCATGAGCCAGGGACAAGAAATATCACCAGAGCAGCGAGAAGAAGCATCAAGTGCCAAAAATAAGCCAGGCACAAGCCCTAAAGTTTATTGCAAGCCCCCTTGGACCCAGGGGAGCACGTGGGCCAGCTCCAAGCTGGTGATGGGAAGGTGCCAAAGCCCATCATCCTGTCAGAGCCGTCAGCTGGCAGGGCTGCTGTGGCATGCTGGGGCTGGTGGCCCCATGCCACGGCCAGGGGACAGGCAGTGTCCCTCTACAAAGCATCTGCTGTGGTCGGAATAATGAGTCAGAGCAAGGGCTTTGCTGCTGCTTTCTGCAGATTTGCATTGCATGAGCTCTGGGCATCCCAGAACTGGGTGGAGGGACAGGGCTGTGCAGCCCAAATTGGCTCTGCTGTGCTTCAGTGCACTGGCCCACACTGTGCTGGGAGCACCTGGGGGTGTGGGTGTCTGCCAGGGGCTGGGCAGTCTGACACCCAGAGGGTGGTCAGGCACTGAACAGGCTCCCCAGGGACATGGTCACAGCCCCAAGCCTGAGAGAGCTCAGAAAGTGTTTGGACAACACTCTGAGGCACAGGGTGTGACTCTTGGGGATGGTCCTGAGCAGGGACAGGAGCTGGACTCAGTGATCCTCATGGGCCCCTTCCAGCTGAGCAGATTCTATGATTCTGTGACCCTGCATGCTCGCTGCTGAGTGCTGGGGACCATCCTGGACCCATGCTGGCCTCAAAGCTCTCCCCACCAACTGCTCACATCATGGGGATAACACCAGCACGTCTTGAATGGCAGAACAGGGCTTGGCACTGCTTTGCCTCAAAGCCTTGCTTTGATTTTCATGCCATGGCAAAACCGAAAGGGTAACGCCTGCCCTGCTCCCAGGTAACTGGAGGGGTTGGGGGTTACACAGTGCTCACTGCAGAGCATGAAGTCCTCCAGCCCAGAAATGCTCAGATTTAGAGACAGACGGATGCCCCCGAGGCTTACACACCTCTGTGGGACAGGACAAGCATGCTCCAAAGGGCAGGTGCAGCCACAGAGTAGAGCCACAGGTTTCCAGGTTTGATTCCTATCACTGAGATAAGCAGCAGCTGCAGGCTGGGAGCAGGTTCAGCTTTCAGGCTTTTGCTCAGAGCTGGGATTTTGCTTTGGGCCCATCCTCAGCCAAGAGTGAAGCAGAACAAAATCACTACAAGAAAGCATTTGGCGTCTCTGTTTCTCTGGACAAGGTCTGGTTCCCCCCCTCGCACACTCCTGTGGCTTTGGAAAACAAAATCCTGCTCCTTCTGTGTGCCAGATCCCACATGAAAATGGGAACTGGCAAACGGCTCCAGCTCTCACCAGCAATTTCTGCTGGAGGAAGGAGACCCAGATCTAAGGGTGTCTGTGCTGTAGACAATTTACATCCCACTTAAAGGCTCCGAGGAGGGAACTGGGGGACTGGGCTGTGTTTGGCTTCTGCTGGACCTGCTTTCATCCTTGGATGGAGCCCGAGGAGCTTTGTTCTATGCAATAACACATGAGGATATTTCCTGGTGCTGCCAAACTTTACAATATGACCACGTATTCCATAACCTTTCTTATTTTTCTTTTTAGCCCCAGCTCTCACTCATATATCATTATATAAGAAGCCCTTGGTGCGCCTCATTCTTCCCATTCAAAAATATATATATCCACAGGAAAAAAAACCCAAATCAAACAAAAACGACCCAACAAAGCAACAATGAAATGCTTCAGAAACAACCTCCAGTCGTCAGGCAGATGGTTTGAAAAGCAAGGCTACAGATTTGGAATCCTTAAGCTCTGCCATGCTTACTCTGCACTGCACAGGAGCCCCTAAGAACAACTCTCTGGCTCCTTCCTGTCTTTAATCTGCCTCAGCAGGCACAATAAACAATTACAAATGGAATAACAATATTGGAAAAGGGGGCTGGGAGGACAGGAGAGGAGATGCTGTAATGTAGAGAAGGCCTGAGAATACCGGTGAAGGCTTTTAAGAGCCATACATGCTAATTATGGTGTTAAAAATCTGTCAGTCGAAGGGCTGGATATTAAATGGAATTGGCTTGAGATGACAGGGCTGAACTGGATTTTAAAAAATTATTTATTAAAATGCTCTGGATACAAATTAATGTTCTTAGTTCAAAATGTATTATTGTCTCTCTGGCTTTGATCTGCAGAGCACTTTGAGCGATGAATGGGAGAGGTTGTCAAATTTCCCTCTGCACCACTCTTAAAGTGACTCCACAGCCCTTGCTGAGAGGCTGCTTTACAGTTTCCTCCAGCAATATCTTTCCTTACATCCTCAGGAAGATCTGCACCAGCAAGGCCATGCCCCTTGTTCTGGGGTGAACTGTTTGGGAGGAAGCACCAGCACCTGGATGGGGCAGTTGGCCAATGGGTGGGATGGATGGATGGATGGATGGATGGATGGATGGATGGATGGATGGATGGATGGATGGATGGATGGATGGATGGATGGATGGATGGATGGATGGATGGATGGATGGATGGATGGATGGATGGATGGATGGATGGATGGATGGATGGATGGATGGATGGATGGATGGATGGATGGATGGATGGATGGATGGATGGATGGATGGATGGATGGATGGATGGATGGATGGATGGATGGATGGATGGATGGATGGATGGATGGATGGATGGATGGATGGATGGATGGATGGATGGATGGATGGATGGATGGATGGATGGATGGATGGATGGATGGATGGATGGATGGATGGATGGATGGATGGATGGATGGATGGATGGATGGATGGATGGATGGATGGATGGATGGATGGATGGATGGATGGATGGATGGATGGATGGATGGATGGATGGATGGATGGATGGATGGATGGATGGATGGATGGATGGATGGATGGATGGATGGATGGATGGATGGATGGATGGATGGATGGATGGATGGATGGATGGATGGATGGATGGATGGATGGATGGATGGATGGATGGATGGATGGATGGATGGATGGATGGATGGATGGATGGATGGATGGATGGATGGATGGATGGATGGATGGATGGATGGATGGATGGATGGATGGATGGATGCATGGATGCATGGATGCATGGATGGAAAGCTTGCTGAAGTCAGGGATGAGGCTGCTGACAAACTTGGGATCTAAGAGCCAGGAATGAGGTTTGCTCAGAGAAAAGTATCTTGGGGAAGGGCTCGGCTCTCCCCTCCCTTTGACTCCAAGTGGTCATTTGGTGTATGCACTCCAGTCTGATGGAAAATAACTGCCCTGTCCAGTCATTTGGGATCTATTTGTCCTTGTCAATAGGGCAAGAGGGAAATGGCTTAAAATTGAAAGAGAATAGTTTTAGATTGGATATTACAAAGAAATTCTTCCCTGTGAAACTGGTGAGGCTCCAGCACAGGGTGCCCAGATAAGCTGTGGCTACCCCATCCCTGGAAGTGTCCAAGGCCAGGTTGGACAGGGCTTGGGGCAACCTGGAACAGTGGAAGGTGTCCCTGTCCATGGCAGGGGTGGGAAAGAGATGATCTTTAAGATCCCTCCCAACTCAAACCATTCTGTGATTCTATGATCAGGAAATCAGAGGCTGAGGGGTGTGGCCCATCCCCAAATCCATAGGGTGGAGAGACCAGGAGCAGCAGCACTGCACTTGTCCTTCCAGCAGCCTGGACAAGGTGGGAACCCTGTGCTGATGTGAGGCTCCAGCTCCAGCTGTGCACAGTGATCCCTTCCTAATGCCAAACCCCCTCCAGTGCAAACCCAGGTGTGCCTTTTTGGGCAAGTCCATCCCACACCGTGCCTGAGAATCACATTCCTTGTGGCCAGGGAATCGCTCTCCCCTCTCCAGCTCATCCACCACACGCAAATTCATCCATCGCCTCCAGCAGCCACCGCTGGCTCCCTACAGAGTTCACTCCACTTGGCTCCCAGGTCACCTCCTTCCTTCCCACTTTATCTCTCCTTAGTTTTTATTTTCTAATATTATTTTTTTTTAACAATGTCTGTACAATTTCGCTCTCGATAACACGCGAGTTAATTAAGCCGTGATCTCCTGGAGACAGGTTGCTACAAGGAGATAAGCAGCGGCTTCTGTTCACCATAAACAGCTGTGCTCCTCTCCAGCTTCTGGGGATTTGCTGCTTTTGTACAGAAGACAAAACAATCATTGCCAATTAAACCTGGACATCGTATTTTCCCCACCATCGGTGAGTCTCTTGACGTCACCTTTCCTCGCAGAGGAGTGAGGGTGCAGCGCTGTAAAGTGAGACTTAGGGGAAATTAATACCTGAAGTTGTAATAGGCCAGATAACGGCCTGAATTCAACACAGGGCACGGCTTGAAGGACGACAGGCACTGCAGTTCCAGCAGAGCTGTGCTAATGTGGCCTTGGTGGGTGGGTGACACCGAGCCGAGGGGTTTGCAAGGGGTGTGGAGGGACGGGCCTGGAATTTAAAAGGTCTCAACACACTTTAAGGTATGGTCCCATGTGAAAAAGAGGAAATCTGGTGAATGAGATTGTGAAGCAGGATGCTGAAGAAAGGAATAGTCTAAGCAAATTAAAGCAAAACCAAACGATTTTGCTCTGCTCGGTGTGGGAGATTTTTGCTCAGCTCTTTACCTGCCACTCCTCACCCACTGCAGAACCAGTGATTTTTACCACTTTGCACTGATTTTGTCAATAGGACAACACCAGAACTCCAGTATGGACCCAGAACCATGAAACAGGAGCAACCACCTTGAGATCACTCTGCACCCAAGGCTGGAGGACACTGAGATGCAGCAGTAAGGAGGGACCTGGAGATGCACAGAGCTGGACTCCTGGCTCCCACTGCCAAGGCAGGGCTGCATGCCAGACCAGAAAAATCATCAAAATGGCACAACCTGAGACTTTTTTACTTCTGGATGCTCAGTGACCTCCTCTAGGTCTGCTTGTTGTCAACACTGGTGTGCTGCCTCCAGACTTGTCTTGGAGCCTGGTTTCATTCCTTTACCCCTTCAAATCTGGTTTAAAGCTCTGCTGACTCCTGCACAGAGATCCTTTCAGGCAGGGGTACCCCATGTGGAGCCCAAAATCCCCAAATTCTGCCCATGACAGCAGGCTCAGAGCCAGGTATTGATTTGCTGGCTCTTTCCATTTCTTCCCTCAGCATTCCCTCTGACTGGAAGGACACAGGAGAGCTCTGCTTGTGCTCCTGATTCCTTAACCAGTCATTCCAAGGCCACAAAGTCTCTCTTGATTGCCCTTGGACTTCTTGCTGCAACTTCATTGCTGCCTATTACGAGTGACATGCCAGGAGTTGCTCATTAAACACAGTCACTCAGTCTTGGGGGGGGAAAGGAGGTGGGGGGGCTCCTTTTTTATTCCCCTTGAATGTGGCTTTAATGATTTTAAATCCCTTCAACCCAATTACAGCTCTGTATCCTGATTAGGAACTGAGCTATTGTGCACTGGAGCCATTATCTGGCGGCCCATAGAAAAATTAGTACCTGGAGAGGCTGCACTGGGAAATAAATCTTTTCCTGACATTTTAGGACCAATTCTTGGCCAATTAGAGCACACTTTGCCATGTAGGTAATGTGTATCCAAACTGCTCTCCCTGCTGAAAAGGGCAAGCAGAGAACAAGTGTAATCCATGCAAAAGAGGAGGAAAAATCACCTGCTGCCAGCAAACTCTCCAGTGCTTCCCGACAAGTTGTGTGCCCTCTGCAGAGCTCCATCTGACCCCAAAGCCACGGGGCATGGAGCAAAAAAAGCTGCTGCTCTTTGTGCCACCAGCCCCATCCCACTCCTCTGCTGTTGCCTGTCCCATCTCAGAGCTCTGGGCTTGAACTGCAGACCCGGAGCTGCAGACGTGGGTGGGTACAGAAGGATGGATGCAAAGCCAAAGAAGGGGACCTGGTTTGGGATGGACATGTCCCAGCGTGGCCCTGAGGCATTTCACTCTGCAATGGTCAAGGTTTTGACCATCCTGATGATGAGGACATGACCAGTGGAGCTGAGAGACTTTTCACAAGCTGTGCAGAGACTGATGATGGCTCCAGGACAGCCCAGAGGGGACAGGAAAGACCTCAGGTGAATCTGAGGAGGTTATGTCCAACCTAGGGTGGCATGGACCAGAAACCTGCTCCACCAGCAAGAAATGCAGCCCTCATTGCCCACAGGACTTGGACAAGGCGTGCAGACAAGGAGGACATTGAGGGAAATAAAACTTCCCAGGAAGAAGCTCCTTCTGAGCCATTTCTCCTTTTCTAGCACTTGTTCAGTTGGCTTTGCACCTCTCTGTCCCCTCCTCCTCCACCCCTCAGCTGGAGCTGTCCTAACAGAGATTCCCTAATGGCTAAAAGTTGCAAAGAGCTGCTCGCTCAGGTGTCCCAGTCCATAGCCAGTGCTGTGTACAACTCTCCCAGTTGTCCCCATGGCACAGCATGAGATGCTCCCATTGCCCCTTGTGCACTCTCTTCTCCCATCCCTCTCCTCTGCAGTGTTTCCAGGGCAATGGGGAAAACAAGGATTTAAACAAAACTGAACCCAGAAAAGTAGAAGATGCCAAACCTACCTCGTCCCAGCTGAACAGAGGGATGTGCTCAGTCCAGACACCTGCCAAGGGAGCTCAGACCAGTGCCAGAGGGCAGGTGAGCACCAGGCACAGCACTGCACGATGCTTTGAGGATGGATCTCTGCTTCTGGAGTCAGAAATCCCAACCACATCGTGCCTCCTGGCTCTGGGAAGCTCTCATGCTACAAGATTCCCAGAGTGGGTCTGGGAACCTCCCAGCCATGAGTTGGATGCACCCTCTGAGCCAGATCCTTGGTGTCTTGGCAAGGTGGGAAAAGCCTGGCTCTGCCTTACGGATGGATTTGGAAATAACCATTAGTCCTGACCACCCCTCCAGAAGAAAAGAACGGAACAAAGAGCTGAGAGCACAGAATAAATCTGGTGCCACCATGCTGGGACCATTCCCACCTCCCCCACCCCAGAAACTGAGCTCAGCAAAGACCCAAACCCCCAAAGTTCCTACCACCTCCGACCACGAGACAGAACCTCGAGCTACAAAAGGCAGCTGAGCATTTATGATGTATTTGCTCTTGGCTCTACAGCGAGATCTCGGCGGGCAGCCCTGGCTGCCACCAGCACAGCGGTCCAGCTGTGCAGGCACTAATGGCACAGCTGGACTGAGCCACTCACTTGGCAAATTAAACTGGTGCCTCGTGTTGCCTTCTAACACCTTCCCCGCTCTCCCCCCGGGGAGGCAGCAGGAGAAGGGATGGAGGGTCTGTGGGCACCCAGGGAATGTGCACGTCCAGGATGGATCACACCGTCCCCGCCGTGGGGTCGAGTTAATGGTGCGTGGGCCTCTTGATGCAACTTTTTGTCGATAAAAATACTAATGGCGAGCAGTTAAATTCATCCCTGGTGAGAAGATGATCATAGTTAATGGAATTAATGCAAGGTTTTAATTTGCCTCTCGCTGCTCGGTCCTAGCAACTCCCCAGCCTCCAGCACAAGCACCAAGAAGATGATGTTTGATCTTCCCTCCCCTGGTACTCGTGTACTTCTCATCCTATTCACCATCTGGAGGTGGGAAAACCCATCAGGTCTCCCTGCTCTGCCACAGGACTGATAATCAGGAGGCCTGGTGCTGCAAACCCCAGCCCAGTCTCACCTCTGGAGGTGCAGCAGCAGAGGCTCGATTGTGGACCTCAACACGTGGTCCAGCAGCTTCTGGGGAAGGACTGGGGTAAGGAGAGGTCAGCAATGAAGGGCTCCCATGGCCACAGCAGTTACCAGCACCTCCTCTTCGTGCAGGAGCACCCATGGGTGCCACCAGCCCTTGTGGAGAAATAGATCAACATAGTCCAAATTTTGGGGTGCAAACTCAAACACAGTTTGGGGCTGCTGGGATGGCTGGGACACCAGGGAGCACACACAGCGTGGCAAAAAAATAATGGAAAAGCTGCAAAATGAGTAAAGAACCAGCCAGGAACAGTCTGATCCAAATAGACTGGAACAGCAGAGATGGGGGGAAAGGAAAACAGTATTAAAAAAAGCAGCGGTGTGTTGCTGAAATGAGATTAGAACAGTAACAGGTTCCCTCCCGTGCCAGCTAAATCCCCATTAAATCAGATTAATGCAGATGGTCTTTATGTAACTGACCAAGACGATAGATCAATATTGTTGTTTCAGTCAGGGAAGGAAAAAATTTGTCCTGTCTGACAAAAACACATCATTACCTACCTACAGCAACCTGCACCTTGCTCAGGACTGCCCAAACCAGGCTGGCTGCGTTGGTCTGGAGAGGACAAACCATCACCGATGGCTCATCCCAGTAATTACTGCTACCCTGGGGGAAAAAACCCCTAAGTGAAGTTTTTCCTCTCTTGGAAGGAGAAAATTTGGAGAAAATCTCTCCTTGCCAGGGCTGTGAAGTTCCACATCCCACAGCAGGACCTTGCTGGGAAGTCTCCCAGCAGCCACAACTGTAATCCATCCAGAAATTTTCCTGTGTCAGCAACACTGAAAAGAGCTGCATCCCACCCAAGTGCCATCTGCAGTGACATTTTCTATTATTCCCCACTCCTACTAAACCTGCTCCCACCTTTGCTGTGGACAGAATTCCCTGTCCCTGCAGGGCAGGTGGGGGACAATGCAAGAACTCATCCCTCCCAGCCCTCAGATCCACCAAGTGAATAAAAAGGGGAAAAAAGAGGCTGGAGAGCAGGGGAGCCTGGGGTTATTTTCTCCCGGAGCCATTATCCAGGGGCCTGTAGCACAATTAGCACCTGGAGAGGCTGCACAGAGATATAAATCTCTGTGACATTTCAGGACCGATTCCCCGCCAATTAGAGCACCCTGGCTCTGGCGTCAGCAGCCTCACCACCACAAAGGCCAAGCCCAGAGGATGGAAAAATCCATCTGGAGAGAAGACAGAGCAGTGCAGGGGGGCTGGGGCTGGGCCTCCCCCCTGCCAGCCTGGTCCATGAACCCATGGCTCTCCTCCTGTGCTCCTGTACCACACCAGGTGGTGGGGATTGTTCCCCCTGCTTGCCCAGAGCTCAAAAACCCATCCAAAATGCCAGCCCAAGCCCTTCCCACAGTTTGGAGGAGCACCCAGGAGCTCTGGCTCCCTTCCTCCATCTCATCATTAGGGATGGATGAGATGCTCTGCAGAAAGTGCTATTTTTGTTACTCAGTCCGGGTTCGCAAAGGGAGCGGCACCATGGACACGCCAATTCACCCACTTTTTGTTCTGGATTTTAACTCCAAACTCTTCTGTTTAAAACAGTCTTTCCCTGCAACCTTTCCTTTACATTTGCTTTATACCAGCCACAAATCTGAAAGCTCAAAAGCAAACAGCAGACTACTTGGGTTTTGCCGAGGCAAAAGACTGAAATCCAGTCAGAATATTTTCCCAGATTTTAAATCCACTGACATTTTGAAATGTTTCGTTTGTGAGCTGAGCCCGAACAATTTTTTTTTATACCATCAATCCAAGCACCACTTCCAACCTCAGCTGCCTTTTCCAAGCTACTTGCTCTGCCCTCCACAAGAGCAGCATTCCTCCACCCCTCCTCCTGCTCTGAATTGCTGCCTCCAAGTGCTCTCTTGGGGAGATTTCTTTTGGATCACGGCTGCTTAGCCTTGAATCCCAGAATATTTGGGGCTGGAAGGGACCTTAAAGTTCATCTCATTCCACCCTCTGCCTTGTGCAGGGACACCTTCCACTGGACCAGGTTGATCCAAGCCCCACTCAACCTGGCCTTGGACACTTCCAGGGATGGGGCAGCCACAATTTCTCTGTGCCAGTGCATGAGGAGGCCGAGCTATAAGGATTCCCTAATTTTATAGGAGCAATTCTGCTTTCTTAGCTTTGACATCCTCCCACGGCAGCAGGGTTGGGGTGGCTGGGAGAGGTTCAGGCATGCAGAGCTCAGCCTTGCTGCGGAATCCCCTTCGGTGCTCACAAAGCTAAAAATAATCACAAATTTCTTCCCCAGGTAGTGTTCTCCCATCCCTGGGGGAAATCAATCACAGCATCAAAGGGAAGGCAGCTCCAAAAGGCTCCAGCAGAGCTGCAGGCACTCAGAGAGAGGCACCAGGAGGTGGATAACAGCAGCAAACCCTGTAGTCAGCAACCCCTCCCCACCTGGTTGTTTTTCTCTTATTTTAGTTTAACTTTTAATTATTTTTAAAGGTTGCTTGGTTTTTTTCAGACTTGCTCAGGATTGAGTGGCAGAAATCTCAAATTTAATTTAATTAGCACCTCCTCCCTGCCTGGAAATGGCTTTTCTTCAAGTCTGACAGTTCCACCCTTTGACTGCCATTGCCTCCTTCCTTCTGTGTTTCCAAGGGACCTGGAAAAATCTTGTTCCTTGCTTTATTTGTGCTCCAGCCCCAGCAAAGGCATACTGAAAGCTGCTGGGATGGAGATGGGATGCAGCAAGCCCAGCAAGACTGGAAAGAAGCAGCACACACAGTTTTTTTTCCTTCTCTCTATCCTAAGGAGATGCTGATTTAATTGTATTTATTCCTTGGCAATTGGTGGCAGACGTGGAAGTGACAGTGACATTAGATGGAAGGCAGATAATAAATACCAGCATTAAAAACAAACCCATGTGTGGGTGCAAGCACTGTAAATTGGCATCTGTGCAGGACAAGAGCTGCATCGAACAACATCCCATGGCAAAGCTCTCCACGTACAGTGTTAATAGAGCAGGAAAGGCACATAAAATCCAAAGATTCCCACTGCTTTTACAAGCCCTGTGTGCTGAGGGCACAGGTAAAGCTCCCAGAGCAGCAGTTCAATGTGCAAATCCACTTGAACGAGCACAAAAGGAATAACCTCCCTGCTCAGGTGTCCTTTTTCCCAGGAAAAGGCATCCATGCAACCCCCTCCTTCCAACAAGGGGCAGAATTGGCCCTGAACACATCCCTCCTGCAAGCCAGGAGTTTGTTACTCTAAATATACAGTAATGACACATCACTGGAGAGAGCAAGAAGAGCCTGCACGGCCGCATGGGTGCGCCTTGATTGGCATGGCAGGCTCGGCTGCACTGTGTCCTAACAAGTGTGGTGTGTTTGCTGATGGGGACATGGGCTGGCTTTGGGGGGGCTCCCGGGGAGGATTAAAGTGCCTTGAGGCTCCCTGGGAAATCAGCACAGACCTCACCTGCAATCGGGGACTCCGAGGTTACGCTCGTGATTAGCTCGGCAGAAGCACCGGCATAGGGAGGGGAGCTTCCAGCTGCCTGTGGGCCTGGTCTCCATGCAAAGTGATTTTGGAAGCAAGACTTGATTTCTCTCTGAGAAATGGACCTCTCTTCAATCCCTCTGCCTCAGTTTTGAACCGGTTTGGGGAGCTTGACGTCGCAAGCTGGGGCTTGCGGTATCTGATGATAAACCCACATTTGTAGGGGGAAATTGGGTATTTAAAATTGCCTGCTTCCAGAGAGAAGGGGAAAAGAAAAGCCAGTCCCACTTGACCATGCCCTCAGCAGGCACTGTTTAACCCTTTGCCACCCAGAGTGTATTTTAAGGGCAGAGTCCCTCATAAGTGGTCACTAGTAAGTGTTATAATCACATATCGCAGTGACTTTCATGCTGGTAACCACTCAGCTGGGACTGGATCTGCGCTGGGAAGCAGGACAACACCTGGATCAGGGACTGAACCTCATCACAGCACCATGGAGGGAAGGAAGGGACAAGAAGTAGGGATAGAGCCTGCATCTCTTCATTTCCAGGCAGTCTCCTCCACCAGACATTCTGTGCCTCCCCAGCCAGCACCAAAAATTAAGAGAGGGACAGGTGATACCTTCATGGGCACAACAAGGGGTGACAGACCTGAGGCTGATGGAAACCTGTAATATGGGAAAGAACTTCCTTACTCTGCAGGTGACCACACACTGGAACGCTGCCCGGAGATGAGTGGAGTCTCCATCACTGGAGATACCCCAGAACCATCCACAGTGCTGTGACGTGTTCTGGGATGACCCTGGGAGGTTGGAGCCACTGTGATTCCTCCCAGCCTGACCAGTTCTGGGACATTCAAAAGCAGAGAGTCCCAGACATTCACAGCAGGAGCAAAGGGGACACAGCCACGTCTCATCTCCTCCTTGAGCAGCTTGGAAATGTGGTACCTTCACTTGCCTCCTTCTCCCTCTGCTCTCCAACACCCCACCAAGTCCTGACCCTGCTCTTCTCCTGGTGCTGACCCTCCCATCTCCTGTTGTTCGAGCACACACAGAGCATTGTCCTTTTTAAACAGAATCTACTACCCTGCAATTACGCAGCGTGGAGAGGAGGACGGGATTTGTATTGACTTACAAAGCCCACACGGTTGGAATGCAGCCCAAACAAATCAATGGCATATTTAGCCAAATAAACTGCTCTAGCAAGCTGATGACTCCAGACCTCCACTGGTCTGAAGGATATTTTACTGGAATGCCTGGTGGTTTGCAGGTGGAGCAGTTTTAAAAGCATGAAGCAAATGAATGTAGTGAGAGACAAGGGGGAATGGTTTGATGCTCAAAGAGAGCAGGTTTAGATCAATATGGGAACAAAATTCTTCCCTGTGAGGGTGCTGAGGCCCTGGCACAGGGTGCCCAGAGCAGCTGTGGCTGCCCCACCCCTGGAAGTGCCCAAGGTCAGGTTGGACAGGGCTTGGAGCAACCTGGGAAAGTGGAAGGTGTCCCTGCCCATGGCAGGGGTGGATGAGATGAGCTTTAAGGTCCCTTCCATCCCAAACCATTCTGGGATTCTGTGATAACATCAGTGCTATGAACATGATTTCCACATCAGCAGAAGGTTCAACCAGGTGATGTCCTAGAGGTTTCATCAGACTTAAATTATTACATGAATCTGCCCATGTTGGCAACCACCCACAGCTATTTCCTCTTTTCCATGAAAATCGGATTGTGAGAAAGGATTGGCGACACTGATCTGGGGCCGCAGCTCTTGGATAAGCACAGATGGGAAATCAAGAGTGTTGAAGAAGAGAAGCTACCAGGGAGAAGAGATATGAAAGGGGAAGTGGAAACACAAGTAGGTGTAGCTCTGCTCTTCCAGAAAAGCCAACTCTCTTTGAAACAGCAAACCCGGCCACTTTTACACCCCATGGCTCCCACATTCAATCTTTAACAGCTGGAGCAGATGTTGGACTGTTTGCACCCCAAACCTGCTGCCCTTCCCCAGAAAGATCAATCCCACCACACAGACTTGTACACCAGTCCGTGAATGAGGCCAGGTTGCAATAATCACTGTACAAGCACCAAACAGGTCCTTGAGCAGACTGGATCTGCTCTTCCCATAGCTTTGTGTCCAGGGAACAAAAACATTTCCCACACAGAAGCCACAAATCAAATAAGCAGAGTACTTGAGGTCATCTTCTCGAAACCTTTGAAAAATGTATATATTATTAAACAGACACATGTCAACGGGGAAGGTAATTTGGACAGAAAGACCTGAAATGTTTGTTTTGCAAAGTGCTTTTGGAAATGGACATTTTCCAGGTTTTTTAATTTTTCCTTTTCTTTCACTCTTGGCTGAAACTCTTCACCACGTTTGGCAGGGCTTCACAGATGGCGCTGGCCGACCCACAACTGAATTTTTCAGAGAATAAGCTATTTGTCCAAAAGAAGAAAACATGCCCAGATTTTCTAGGTTCCAACCCTCTCCCACGCTGCTCTTCCTGCCACTGCAGCCATCAGCTCACCCACCCTGCAGCAGCGGCTCCCTGGGGAGGTGAGGAGTGATTCCCTCCTCAGGAGAGGGATGCAGTGGGCCAGGAGCATCCCTGGCCAGGAGCATCCCCTGCAAGGCCCATCCCTTACAATGAGCATCTTCTGCCACGAGCAGCGGATGACACAACAGCACCCAATGCCTCCCTGAGCTTTCCTTCTCCCTGTGGGAATGAGGAGGGATATTTGCACCCAACAGGGCTGTTTCCTTGCTGAGCAAATTCTCTTGGTCTCTGCTGCCCACGAACAGGATGCAAAGCTTGGCCTGGGTGCACGGGAACGGTCGTGATTTGCAAGTAAACAAATGTGCTGGGTAAGATTTGCTCTATCGCCAGGCAAATCCTCTTTGAGTCTGAGCCTCTGGAAGCGGAGCCAGTGGAGGAAATTAATCCCGAGAGCCCCAGTTCAGCAAGCTCAGCACTGAGTCAGCCTGCGGGGGGGATGCCCAGGAGATGTGGGTGCTCATCCATCGGGATACACCCCACTAGCACGCCCTGATCTCTGAGCACCTCCAGGACGGCTGGGAGAGGCTTTTTAAGGGCACTCAGAAACCTCTTTACAGCCCACAGCAGGAAAAGGGAGACAAAGTGCTGCCACTCAGCCCGTGTGCAAGCAGGACGGGACCACACCCTGTGTTTCTGCAAGGGATTCCAGCTCCCTTTCCTGCTGCAATCCCAAAGGCAGCCCAGCTCCCTCCTCACCCTGCAACCCCCCAAAAGATGTGATGCCACAACCTCAAAAGGACCTCAAAGGGATGGCTGGCACAGGGGAGCGGAGGGACAGTGCCCTGCCCTCCACCTGTCCTCAGCTCCAAGACTCTGATGGACAAAACAGCCCCCAAACCTAATCCCAATCTCCTTACTGAGATAGCACTCAGCCCCTGATCCCCAGCTATGGAACAAGGAGTGTTTATCCATGCTGCTGATGGGAAATCTGGGTCCTACACACACAATGAAATCCCAGCTTAACCTAAACTCCCTGCAGCTTTTGGGGGCAAGACCGAGACAGGAGACAGAGATTTAAGGCCCTGGAAAAGCAGGCAGGCACCCAGCGGGATTTTCAAAAACACAGGAGTCAGAGGAGAGGGGGAAGTCCTTCTGGAGCTGACCCTCAGCTCCACCAGCACCCCACAAACACAGCCCTGCCTGGATCCGCAGCAGCATCGCCGGGAGCAACACGTTCCTAGCTGATAACACAGAGAGGAGCAGGGATTTGCCAGAGCTGGGGGGAAGCTGCCACATGGCCGTGTCTGCAGCAGCTGAGGAGCGAGCTGTCGGTGTTTGCTCACAAACAATATGCTCGTCAGGATCTGGCCTCGTCTCTCAACTAGAAGATTTCCTTATGGAAGTTTCTCCACAGGGAGCAACGCTACAGAACACGCACAGTGGGATCGGTCTGGCATCCAAAGCTCCCAAGGAGAAGGCATGGCCGGCGTTCTAAACACCTCCTCTCCATCAGATCTGTCTTCCATTAACTAAATATTGCTTAATATCATTAAAATATCTTTCCCTGCTTGCATGTAGTGCCCTGGTGCTGTTACCCTGCTGGTTTTGTTCTAGCAAGGACCCAAAAAATGTTTTCTCTTTTTTTTTTTTCACACTTTCACTTACCAAAAAAAATTGAAAAATAAACTAAAAATCTATTTCTGGTTATTTGTGGCTTTTCTTCCTGACAGGTTCACACCTCTGCTGTCCCTTCAGAGGATGCATCAAACACTTGTGATGTGTCAGGTGACCTGGAAGAGGCCCCAGCTGGAGCTGTGACATGATACCCAGTGCTGGAGAAGCAGATGCCACCTCATTTTCCCAGGAAGCCCAATGGAGCCTCAGTCACCTGGAGAGGAGAGCTCCCAGTGATTTTATAACACAGCTCCCAGATTTCATAACTTCCTTGACACAAAGCCTGAGGAAGCAGGACGGTCATGGCAGGCACCAAGCAAATTCATTTATTCTTTAAACCTAAAGGAAAACTTGGCTGTGGAGCGTGAGCACAGCCAGGAACTCAGCCTGGAGCTGAGCACCCCCCATCCTGCTGCTCAGCCCCCCAGCCCTACCTGAAAAATCAATTTACTGCTTGGGTTTATTTGTTGGGGAGGAAATTCCCCATCCGTGGAGGCATGTAGGGAGAAGGGTCATAAATCTGCCAGGCTGCTGCTCCCAAAGCTTCCCCGGGGCCGCTCGCAGGCAGAGGGGTCGGTGCTGCCGAGGGAGCCACACGCAGCTCCCCGAGTGTCTGATCAACTGTGCAGAGTTTGCACAGCTTGGGAGGAAATGAGCTCTTCCAACTCATCCCTGCCATTGCCAGCTCTTCGTTTTAGCCCCCTGCCTGTGCTCCTTGGAAGACCTTTGCCCATAAAGGCAGTGGAGCAGTTATTGTAATATCCAGGGATCCCGAATGTTGCTATTTCCAGCAACGTCAATAAAAAAGGGAAAAAGACATGCTCCCGTGGGTGCTGCAAAATTCACCCCTTGGGGCTGCCCACAGTTCATCTGAATTTCTGAAGTTCCCAATTCTCCAACCGCCTTCAATCCAGCCTGTGGCTTGTTCAGCTTCCAGTTTAAAAGAGGGATGGTGATACCCCTCAAGCAGCAACATTTCTCCTGCTGTGAAGCACAAGAATCCACACAGGATGGGTTTTCCTCCAGAGAGGAAAGGTATGGACTGGGAAGGCAAGGGGACCTGGGGAGCCTAAGGCCATGTGCCGATCCCCCCCCGCTGCTGTTGTTCAGGATCCCATAATGTCATGTCCATTTGCAGATTGCACTTTATTGGTTTTTATTTGGCAGCCTTGCTTGACTCTGCCCTTTAATTTATCCATTATACATCCTGATTAATTGGCCGATAAAGCTCCGTCCAGTTTTTTAAAACAAATTCCCAGTCCATTTGCTTTTAGCGGAACTGCGAACAAGCAGTTTAACTCATTACATTATAGCGCTCGTGCCCGGGTCCGCTCTGGAAGCAGAGATTTCAGGATCATACATATGGAACACAGCTCTGACCTGCATTAATGGTCCCTCCGAGGCTGGGGCTGGTTAAGGAGAGATCCCACAGCTCTCCTGGAGTGCTGCACAGGGACAGCCCCTTCCTCCTGGTGCTTCTTTTCCCAGGAGAGTGGAAGCCTTTCTCTCCATGCATTGAGGCCAAGTTAATAATTAGTTCCCACAAAACCAACTTTTGCACTTCTTTTATTTTCAGCTTCATTGCCCAGCTGCCTTGTTTTATAAGGAGGCATCTCCAGATTCCCTTTCTTCCTGTATGCCCTCGTTTAGGGCTGGAAAAACATCTCTCCAACCCAAAACATCTCCAAAGCCTCTTTCCATCCCTCTTCCATGGTACAGCCCTCGATGGCAGCTCCATCAGCAGATTCCTGGCTGCAATCCCTCATTCCCACATACCCAGCACAAACACCTCTGCCTGAGCAGTGCTTCTGGAGGAGGATTCACATCACCCATGGCAGATGCCTCCTTGGGCATTCCTTGCTCCCACACCGCTCCTTGTTTTGCCTGAAAACTCCCAAATCCCTCTTTTTCTCAGCACCCAAAGCCCCCAAAGTAAATCTACCAGAACTTGTTCCAGGTGCAAAAGAGGAATGAGACATGTGGAGATGGGAGCAGGGGAGAAGGGAATTAATTCTGCTGGGTTCCTTTCATGCTTTTGAAGAGTCCAGAAAGAAAACTAAGGGGAGAGCAAAGGCCATTCTCCTGAATATGAAACCAGGAGTGAATAAGCCATGGACTTCCACAGGGCGCCTTAATTCCTGCCCATCAGCCTGGCTGCCTTCTCTCCCCTCCAAATGTGATTATCTCTCACTCTCCTGGCGTGAACAGGACTGGGTGCATCTCTCCGTCTCACCAGCTCAGCTGATAAGCTTGACAGACCTGGCCACTGGTGACAGCATTCACATTTCCAGTGGATAAAGTGCCATTTACATGAGGCAAGTGCTGGTGATTTTCCATCAGCTGGGACAGAATGAGGATGGGAACAGCTTGTAAGCTTCTCTCTTTTTTTTTTTTCTGGTTTGCTTTTTTTGTTGTTGTTGTTTCCTTGGTGGTTTTTTTTAAGGGCAAAATCTGGACTTTCTCCTCCACTCACATTTATAAACATCACCACGAACAAGGCCCTGGCCCTGATTAAAATTCCCAACATGCCAGAGTTTGTAAAAATCTCCGGCCCAAAGCAAAACAAGCTCAGGGAAAAGTCTGGCAACCCATTATATCTGGCTGTTGTCGAGGGGATTAGAGGGGAATTTGGCATGCTCCCCTTTTCCTTCCTTCAGACTCATGCCTTATATTTTTCAGGGACCCTTCTTTAGCCCACACTGCTTTCTTCTGGAAGAGTAGGGGGCTTTTAATGTTCCCTTTTGTCTTCCCATCACTGCCATTTTCTTTGCCTTTTACTTGACAAATCGTTGCCTTCTTTAGGCAGGAATACCAGGGGCCAGTTCCCACAAGGAAAACTGAGGGGCTGGGGAAAATGTGAGGCCAAGACACATTCCTTTGCTATCAGTCTCCTCCCACCAAGGCCTCCCTCCTTGTGCCCCTCCTCGGTCCCAGCTGACCTCATCCTGTCCCCTTCCATCAGGGATGAAGGGAAGAGGCTCTGCCAGACATGGAGCTATCCCAGGGGGTGCCTGGGGGATTCAGGGGGATGCAGCTGCAGCTCCAGGCTGCGTGGAAGAGCTGCAAACCTCACTCCAAAATCCCTGCTCGGTGCTTTGTCCCCTCTCCAGACAAGTCACGTCCCAGCAGTCACGCCACCAGCACGAGGAAAGCTCCATCCCTGGTGAGCAGGATGGAAGCAATAAAGATCTCTGACAGCACTGATAACACCAAGGTCACCAGCTAAGGCCATGCTCTGCTCTGACAACCCAGGCTTTATTGACTTAATTAAAAAAATAAAATATCTCTCTTTTTTTGTTTTTTAATTTTTACTTTATCCACAAACTTCTTGCTGGCCTGTTTCAGACCAGCAGTCCCAAAGCCAGGAAGGTGGATCCCCATCCAACAGCTCTGGTAGTTAATCATTGTCATGTTTAGAGGTCACCATAGCCTTGCCATGGATGGGGCTCCATGGAGATGACAACTGGGCTGAGCTCAACAGCATCAACCTTGGAAGTTCATGCATGGAAATGCTGGAGATAAGGGTGGTGCAAGGACAAAAACCCCTGGCAAATGTACATTATGACTGATGAAAATATGGGAAATCCTCTTAGAATCTTTTCTTTACATTATATTTGCAGGAAGACTCTACTTTTAGGAGTTTTAATAGCAGAATTCTAAATCTACCTCTTGCTCTACATCTCCATCTGCCTTCCTGATAGGAAAACATATCCAGATAAGGGGAAATTCACAAACTTTTATCATTGATATCTTCTTAACTGCCCACAAACAGCAACGAAGCATTTACACGAAGGACAACAGGACACAGCCATGCCATAGGTGATGAACTGTGGAAATGGAATACAACCTCGGGATCAGGAGAGGGAGTACCAACAGGGGAAGGGAAAATAGGAGAGATTTCACCTTGTTTCTGCCCCATTTTATCTGCTTGGACACCTGCCCAGTACTGGGGACAGCATGGAAGCTCCAAGAAATTTTCCGAGGCATTCACCCCTAGCTCCAGCCCTTGCCCTGACAGCAGCTGCAGGGAGTGCCCTGATTTCACACCTAAATCCCTGCTGGAAAGGGCAGCACCTAATTCCCAGCTACCCCAAGGGATGCTGCTGGGTTTCCAAGGATGTGAGAAGCCCAGGTCCCTTATCCAAGCAGAGGCTGCCCTCCCCAGGGTCGGGCACAGCTTGGGTGGGAGGCTGCTGCCCACAGGAGCTGAGCAGCAGCCGTGGAGTCTCTTTGCCTCTGTCATTAATCATAAGGACACAGGGAAGGGTTACAGTTCCTCCAAGCAGGCAGAGAGCCAGGCACGGAGGAGGAGGAGGAGGGAAATATGAGACCCCTTCTGCCTTCAGGGATAATCCTGGAAATGCCAGAAGCCAGGAGAACTCTTTGACTCCATCCCCTCCCGTGAACTGCTCCAACAAAGCCCAGGAACTGCAGCTACCAAACCAAAAGTGGGAGAAATCTTCCTCCTTTCTTCGTCCCTGCAAAGCTCCTCCCTGCACGGCAGCTCCAGCCCGGCAGGAGGCTGCCCGGGGAGGAGCCCATGTGCCTTCACATCCTCCTCTCCTAAAACCTTCCCGGGCCAGCCCCTCAGCATCTGCCGTGCTGCTCCTCCTGCCCCTCACCTGCTGTTCACACAGACATTCCCACCCGGCTCAGGCCGCCAGCTGTACTGGATTTTTCCTGTACCTCCTCCTCCTCCTCCTCCATCCAACCCTGCAGACCATCTCCATCCCCACGTCCTCCCGCTGCTGGACACAGCAAGAGCTGGAGGCATTGCCACGACCCCAACCCTCTTATCCAGCTGGAAACTGAGGATTTGGGATGCAGGATGCTCAAGCTCCTATTTAATTCATCCCAAGATCTGCACAAAGCCCCTGCCTGGCAGAGGAATGGTGCCCTAATATCCCAGGTCCTGGGAGAAAAAGCTCATTTACTACTATTTATATTAATTCATACAACCTGCTCCTCAAATCCTAACCTATGGAAAGGATGCCTTGGGAATTCACAAACCTTTAGGGATACAAATATTGCACAGAGCACAACAGCCTCGCAAACTGTGCACGACAGGTAAGAAAATCAACTCTCAGCCTCATCAGAAAAGACTCCAGAGCCCAAGTCAGCTTCAAAGCTCCAGTTTTCCTTGGATTGCACGGCAAAAAATAACTCCCCAGAGTCCAAATTCACAGCCATGGCCCCAGCTATCTCCCCAGCCATTCCCTTGCAAAGTCTTTCTTCCTGTCCTGGTGCTAAGAAGGGTTATTACTCCTTCCTCCCAGCATGCGACAGAAATGTTAGTGCAGAGAAAAAAAATCCCCCAAGTCAGTACATTAATGTCCTGCAATGAAAAATAGATCTGTCTAAATATGCTCAAGGTAATTCAGAATACATTTGAGGTGATTTCAGGCTCTAAAGTCTGCCTGTAACAGCATTTCAGGCTGTGTTTATCAGTGCTTTCCCCCTGCACTTGCATTTTTTTTCCTCCCTAGTTATTTTTAAAACATTTGCACAACAACAGAACCTAATGATCATGGCTAAGGGTAGGAATCAGCCTCCCAGCAGCCTCTCCCAGCTCTGGAAATTTTACCTTCCCATTTCCCCAACCCAAAGCTTTGCCTGCTGCAGGCTGGGGTTGAGCTTAGGTCAAGGCGAAGAGTCCGATCCTCATCCTGCAGCTGCAGATCTGCAACTGGAGTCCTGAATCCAGGCAGATTTCAGCCTGGGCAACGTGCAGTGACTCAGAGCGACAGCAAAGGTCGGGCAGGAACTTTGTCTTTACAGCTCTGGCACCAACAAGAGGGAACAGCTCTCCCAGCAGCTAAAGCTGAGAATGCTCCCTGAGTTTCTCCAGGACCCTCCTCTGGTTTCTACCACTCAGCCTCAGAGCTGCTGAAGGATGAGCTTTCCCAAGCCACAGGGTGCACAGGGTTAGGATGATCCCTGATATTTGCTGCTGGGAAACATCCCATGGGATGCTTTGGAGGGAGAGCTCTGGAAACTCCTCCCAGTCTTCCCTGCTGATTCCCCACAAGGAGACGGGAGCTGGTCAGGCCACCCAGGGTGACCAGCCATCAGTCCTAGATGTGACCCACCAAACCACTGTTCCCAGGAGCACACCCCACTGCAAAAGCCCATTCCTCCTGCAGAGCTTTGGGGGACAGCTCCGTGGTCCTCCCCAGGCTGCTGAATCTCATTATTGGTGGAGAGGGGCAGAGTTTGGATGCAGGGCAAGGAAGCCCAAGCAGAAGCAGGTATGGAGATGGACGAGGGGGAATTGTCCCTGCAAGACAAAGAGAAATCAGGAGCCAGTTCAGACGTTTTACCTGGGGCAAACCCACCCCGTGCAGACCCCGCCCTGAGAACACTGGGACAAGGAGAGCACAGGGTGCCAGGCACACTCCAACACTGCTCTGAAGTAGCAGCTTGGAAAAGAAACAAAGAGACATGGCTTTGGGCTCAAGAGGACCCATCTGTTTTCGAGGAGTATTTATTTATTTATCAATTAATGTATCTATTTTACCTTGTGCTTTTGCGCCATCTTGAAAACAAGGAGTCATAATATCCCTCAAGCAATTCTGTCCCTTATCCATCTGGTAAACAGCCATTCTCTTTTATTTTCCTGGCTTTTTTTAAAGCTTTTCAGTTTCTAACAGAGCTGAAATCCACAATTCCATGACAAGGACATCACCATTAATGATGATAGCAGGAATAATGACACTGCACTTGCCTCCTGCCTCCGCTGGCAGATTTCAACCCATTTCACAGTCACCTGTGAGCACCCATCTGAGGAGCCAAACACGGGGCTAATTTTAGGAGTAAAAACTTGTAGAGAGAAGCTGAGCTCTTCTTCCAGTCCCAAGACAAGCCTTTAGCAGGGTTATAAATAGGAGGCAGGGTTGCCGGCACCTTTTCTCCTGATAAATACAGGATGTCACATGTGTGTACACGCGGTGACATTTTCCCAAGCATCTCGCAATTAAACCCTTTCTCTGGCTTAGCGCTGGCTCGGTGTGATCACCGAGAGCTTTTCCAGGGCCAGTCTGGCATTTGCCAGCAGAGGGAACCTTCCCATTGCTGGCTGGGAGACAGAGGGACCCTTCAGAGCCTCTCTGCAGCAGCCAACATCGCTCTGCTTCGCCCAGCTTTGGGATCACAGCGCATGCAGACACCACTTGTGACCCTCTCAGACTCCCCAGTGCATTTTGAGAGGGTGCAGAGTGTCTGCCCCACTGCAAATATTCCATTTTCTGGGGTGTGCACAGGTGACAAATCCACCCCCTGTGCCCAAATCTCTCCATTGCAAAAATCCATTTGCATCTCCCTGCGACACATCCCTGCAGATCCCACCTATTGGTACCAAGACCCCCAGAAGCCTCCAAAATCAATTTCAGCCTCTCCCCTGGCTCATGGAGAAGCTCACACCCCATGGACAGGGGAGTTTCTGCCTTTGGGGGGAGAGGGAGCTGCTGCTCAACCCCAAATGGATGCATCTCCAAAGCATATCCCACATCCATTATTCACGCCGCTCACCCCGGGCTATAAAATATTCCTCCTGAAAAGTTTTCAAATAAAATAGAGCCTCTAACCAAATGGCACACGGGGTTAAACTAGATCTATTTCCCAGCAAAAAACCCCATTAAATTATAACATATCTCTATTCCCCCCTGGATGACGGAGCTGGTGCTGCAGCTGGAGGCAGGGCCTGCACTGGAGACAGGCAGGATTTATAACCACAAACCCTCCAACAGTTGTTCACAGCATCAGCTCCCTGCACATTAGAAACACTTCCCATTCCCATCTCCTGCACGGGTTGTACTTTGCAGTTATGAAGTTGTTTCCACTTTCTCCTCCCCCCCCCGCTCCCTCCTTCCCTACTATAATATTTAGTCTGCAGCTCTGCTTATTTACATACTTAATTTCGGTTCTGTTTGCAAACACAAATTAGTTTTGTGCAATTACTTTGTGCACGGACATGGAGTTTATCCGCTTCAGCAGTTTAACAACACGGGAAGTGACTGCACAGGACCATATGGCTCCCGATATATAATCACAATATTACCTGCAGATTAGTTACATAAGGGCTGCCAGAGCAGCAGGGCAGGGCAAGGGGTTTGAAGGGGAAAAAAGGGAAAAGGGGATGGGAAAGAAGGGGGAAAAATAGGGGGGAGAAGGGAAAAAGAAGGGGGAAAAGGGAGAAATAGGGGGAAGGGAAAAGGGGGAGAGAGAAAGAGAGGAGGAAAGGGAAAGAGGAGGAGAAGGGGGGCAAAGGGAAAGAAGGATGGAAAGAGAAAAAGGGGGGAGAAGGGAAAAGGGGGAAGGGGNGGGGGGGAAGGGGGGGGAGAAGGGGGAAGAAAAATGGGTGGAAAGGGGAAGAAAGAGGGGAAGGGGAAGAAAAGGGGGAAGGGGAAAAAAGAGGGGAAAAGGGAAAGAAAGGGGGGAAGCAAAGAAGGGAAAGAAAGGGATGAAGGAGAAGAAAGGGGAAAAGGAAAAAAGGGGGAAGGAAAGAAAGGGGGAAGGAAAGAAAGAAGGGAAAAGAAAAGCTGAGGGAAGGGAAAGGAGGGAAAGGAAAAGAGGGGGGAAAGGGGGGAAGGGAAAGGGGAAAAGGGGNGGGGGAAAGGGGGGAAGGGAAAGGGGAAAAGGGGGGGAAGGGAAGGAAAGGGAGAGAAGTGGGAATAAAGGGGGGAAGGAAAGAAAGGGAGGGAAAAGGAAAGAAAGGGGAAGGGAAAGAAGGGAGAAAGGGAAGGACAGGGGAGGGAAAGAAAAAGGGGAAAAGGGAAGAAAGGAAAGAAAGGATAAGGAAAGAAAGGGGGGGAAAATAAGGGGGGGGAAATGAAGGGGGAAAGGAAAGGAAAGGAAAGGAAAGGAAAGGAAAGGAAAGGAAAGGAAAGGAAAGGAAAGGAAAGGAAAGGAAAGGAAAGGAAAGGAAAGGAAAGGAAAGGAAAGGAAAGGAAAGGGGAAGAGGAGGAGAAAGGGCAGGGAAGGGGAAGAAGAGGAGAAGGAAAAGGTGGAAGAGGAAAGGGTGGGAAAGGGAAAGGGGGGCAAGAGAAAAGAAAGAGAGAGAAGGAAAGAGGAAAGGTGGGGAAGGGGAAGAAATCTGGGGAAAGAGAAAGAAAGGGGGAAAGGGAAAGAAAAGAGGGGCAAGGAAAAGAAGGGGGAAAGAAAAAATCAGACAAAAGGAAAAGAGAAAAATTCAAACAAAAAGGAAAAATAGAAAAGAAAAAAAAAAAGAGAAGAAAAGCAAGAAAGGGAGGGAAAGGAGAAAATAATACAAAGAAAGGAAAGGAAAAAGATTCCCTGACTCCACAATGCTGGCAGCGTGGGAGAACAGAGCTATGCAGGAAATTGATTTTATGACAAAAGTGAAAAATCAGGTGAAAAATTGTTTGAGTCAAATTAAATATTTTGTTCAACCAGAAAATAAAGGTTTTGTTTCATTGTCAGGTGTTCTCTGGTTTAGGTAGCAGGTTTCTCTGACCTTCATAACCTCAGTTTGTTACATTTAGGAAAAAAAAAAAAACAAAACAAACCACAAAACAGTAATTGAAACAAAAATCCAAATATTTTTCTGGAAAACGAAACAAGTTTTCTAGATGGTTTTTTTCCTTTCCCTGACCCAAAATTGGTGGTTTGAGCTCTGTTCAGTAATAATTCCAGTCAACCCACATCTGCCTTTTCCAGGGAAGTTATGATGACCATGAAAACCTGTGATGGGATGCAGCAGATGGAATTTTTTTCAGTTTTTTTTTTCCATGGGTTTCTTTGAAAGTCAAATTGTGAATAGGCAGAGTTGGCTGGGAAGGATTTTAACCCCCTGTAGACATCAGTGACCCCAAATGTCTCCCAAAAGGGGTCAGTCAAGGCCAGGTTGGATGGGGCTTGGTCCAGTGGGAGGTTCCCATGGCACAGGATGGAACCAGGTGGGCTTTAAATCCATTCCAACCCAAACCATTCTGGGATTCTGATACAAAAGAGCTCCCGGGGCTGGTGACCCCACAAGGGGCAGTGGGATTTTCTCCCTCATCCTCACTCCTGGTGCCATCAGGACATTCTGACCTGAGAAATGGGCAGATTGCCTAGGGACAGCGGGGTTCACATCCCTGTGACCGAGTCTGAGGGGTGCTGGCTCCTCCACAGTTCCTCCCCTGCCCCTCTGCAGCTCGGAGGGATGAGGGGATGGAGACCATGGACCTGTTGATCCCAGGAGCACCTGGGTGGGGATGGTCCCCCTGCAGCAGCACTTCTACCACAGCTCCATCCCCACAGCCCATCTAACCCCACTATTTCCATACAGATATTGCCAATATTTCTCAAAGTTCCTGCGAGTTCATCACAGTGATGCCTCAGGTTTTAGCTTTTCTATTTTTCACATTCTGTGCTGCTTTAGTGTGCAGTTCTGAGCTTTGTATTAGGGGATGGCAGCTCTCTTCACAGAGCAGGGAGACAAAACAATTCCTGCTCTAGCTGGGGACCAAGGACAAGTGATCCAAACCTCAGACCCAAGAGCATGAACAACGTGGACTGAAGAGAGAAAAACAAGAAGGATGGGACTTCATAATCTAAGGCTATAACTGGACAATTAACTCCAATATGCAAATGGACCAGAACTCATAAAAGTGAGAGGCCTCGTGACCATTGTCCATTTTGTGACCATTTTGGGTCCATTTTGGGTGTGGTCCTGGCTGGGCTCTTGTCCTGCCCAAGGTGTATCCATTGAGGCCTTTTAATAAATCCTGACCTTATTCTCTAACTCTGTCTAGTCTCTGTTCTAGGTCAGCCTTCACAAGGCATCAACATTTCCTGCTCTGTGTGAGAACACAAATTCATTCCACGTGCCCCTGACCTATGCAGGCAGCATCCCAGGTCACAATTCCCACAGCCCTTTTGGGGCTGGGCATCCTGAATCCCTTCCCAGCTTCACCTTTTCCCATGAACATCACAGAAACCTGGTTTTTATTTAATTCCCCCCTTCCCCTGCTGCTTGCAAGACAGTCTTTATTTATATAATACATTTCACATCCAAGACATTGCTGAGAGCTCTACACAAATATTAATTACCAAGCCCTAGGTGGTAAATTATAAATATCCGTTCTCTCCAGATTAAAAAAAAAAAAAACAAAAAAAAAACCCATTTAATAATAATAATAATAATAAAGACTGCACTGTGGCACATCAAGTGCTACACGAAGGAGCACTCCTTTGCTCCAGGGCTTCAATAAAACACACCAGAGCCCAGAAAAGTTAAAATAGGGGATGACTGAGGGTCAGGCCACCAAGCTGGTGATGCACAGCCTTGGAAACACTGCAAGAGGATGCAGGAAGTTCAGTGCTAATAATGATGGGTGGGAGCAACCACTGGCAAACATCTGGCGGAGGGGCCTCACAGCCCCTGAGCATCTCTCCTCTGCCTGGCCTTTCTGGAGCAGCTGGAGAACGCTGCCTTGTGCCATCTCTGCTGATCCATCTCGCAGGCAGAGCAGGGCAGCGTCCCCTGCTTGTCTAACACAGATTAGACCCAGCAGGATTTCTGGGCTACACGAAGTGTCACAGTCCCGACAAGGCGATGATGGACTCGCCGGGTGCAAGGCCAGGAGTAATAAGGCAGCAGCTGCTTTTGGATTCTGCTCTGGGATCTCTCGTCCTTGCAGAGCACATTTTTGGGGTATATTTGACACTCCTTCCTCATGAAGAAGTGGTCACAGCTGGCAGCAGTGAGCAGGCAGGGCAGAGATAAGACCCTGGCATGATAAGAGACCTGGGGTCGGTTGTGCTTGGCCACAGAATGAGGCAGTCCCTGGTCCAAACACAGAATCCCAGAACTGGAGCTGGAAGGACCCACAGGGATCACCACATCCAGCTCCTGGCACCCCAACAGTCCCACCCTGTGCTGGAAAGTGTTGTCCAAACACTCCTGGAGCTCCGGCAGCCTCGGGGCCGTGCCGGTTCCCTGAGGAGCCTGGGCAGTGCCCAGTTTCCCTAAACCCAGCCTAAATACCCTTGGACAATGCAAAACCGCAACCAAGAAAATGCCACATGCATCCCAACTCTAAATCCTTCTGGCTGCCCTGCTGTGATGGAGCAGGACCATGGGAAGCAGCTGGATGTCCAAGCTATGTATCCACCTTCCACAAGATCAGGAGGAAGAGGTAAAGTTTTCCCTCTCAGTCTTTTAGCACAAATGCACATCAGGCCATGCTGATGCCAAGTCCCCAACATCTCCATTCTCCCTAGCAGCTCTTGGGGCCTTGGCAAGATTCAACAGATCTCTCCCAGCAACTAAAACAAATCCTCCAGGCACAGTTCACCTCCCAAATACCAGAATAGGAGCAGTCTGCTGCAATTCTTGCTCTTTGCATCCTTCCCAACCCTGCTCAGCTTCAGATCAAGCGCTCAAATACTTCACTTCTAGGCTGCAAATGGCATAAACAGGCAGACCATTCAGGGCTTGGAAATATTTATTTATGAATACTTTTTCTCTTTAATTTTGATTTTCTTCATTGCTGCCTGCTGGCCTCCCCCTATTTTTTTTGTGTGTGAGTTGTATAGATCAAAGCAATCACAGAAAAGGACAAAACCCAGCTTCCCAGAGTGGGAGAGGCAGCAATCAGAGCCAGTGGAAAGGACACGCCAGGAAGTCAATGAAGATGGGAAATAACATTTACCAACGCGGGGCTCAGCAGGCCCAGGGTACTTTGCCTGGCTCTTTGAACAGTGTGTGCTCCTCTTTCCCTTTGAGTGCAGCTGCTCCCTGAGGAAGGGAACCTGAGGATAATAACACAGGGATGATCCCTGCAGCAGCCTCACGGCGCTGTGATTTCTGCTTGCACGGCTGGCAAAGTCCAACTTTAAACACAGAGGGTGTTTAATGACTTTCTCTGGCCACTGCCTCCCTCCACACCGAACACCAGTGAGGTTTTAGGGCTCGGGAGCAGCTCCCTGACCCCAGCCCCAGCTGGCAGCAGGGCCAAGCACTCTGCGTGGGGCAGGCAGGAGGCTGGACACAGCGCTCTCCTCCTGCTGCCCTCATCTTGCACAAAATATCAAGAAGAAAGAGACAGCGGCTCAGTTTGCCACCTAATTTCAAAGGCTGGTGCCTCCAGCTGCCTCTTCAAACCACCCTCGAAGAGGAAGGCAGCTTCATTTGGCATTTGTTTAGCAAGAAAAAGCAGAAGTCCTATGAAAAGCCACGAGCAGGATGTCATAACTATTTACTGCTCACCCACACTGGACTGCTGCTGCAGCATTATCCTCCCCAGCACACACATCCCATCCCCGAGGAACCAGTGAAGCACAACACATCTTCAGAGGAATGAAATGGAGAGACACAAAGAGAAGGACAGGGGGAAAAACATCTCCAGCTTAGGAGACTGTTTGATTTTAAAAGACGTCTCTCATCTGTGCACACGAAGCATAACCATTAATTCTCCAACATACTGGAGGTTGGACATGGAGAAACCTCACTCTGTCCCCCTCTTTCTGCCTCAGCTCAATGCCTTGGAGGAAAGATTTTGTTCATTCTGGCTACCACCACCATGGTAGAGGAGATGGAGCACGCTGGGCCACCAAAGTGCCACCTCTCCCTCTACTCATCCACAGTACAGGCCCTGGACAGCTCCGTAACTCCCACGGAGCAATAGGGTGTCCTATAGACTATGGTACCTCAAGACATGCAGGGAGCAATAAGATCACCTACAGCCATAATGGTTTTCTCCCAGAACTGACTCCCTCCTCCTCCAGCCCCAGCTGTGGTCAGTGGGTGCAATTTCACAGCTGCTCAGTTCCAAATTGGACTTGTGCTTCCCAGCTGGCCTCCCACTCCTGCATTTGTTCGCTATCAGCTTTAATTAGGAGAGGTTTCATTGCCTGACACATCCAGGCCTCTGCTCCAGCTCCTCCAAGGCCATCTTCTCACCCACTCCATGCCGAGGGGTTCGAAGGCTTGCAGCCTCTGCCTTGGATCCATCTCCTTGTCTCCTGCCCTGCCAGCCAGGATCAGAGTGGAGTGAAGGGGCACAAACACCGTGGGCACCGTGGCCAGGTCTCTCCTGCCTGCTCTTGCCGAGCCGTGATGCAGAACTGAGCTGGAGAAATCAAAGCTGATTCCAATCTTATTATCCAACACGGCCCTATCAGCTGAGACAGCGACATTTATCACATTAATAGGAATGATAGAAGAAAACTGGGATCCTGTCCAACAAGAGCACTTTATCACATGTTGCACTGTCTTACAAATCCAATTATCACCAGCTGAAGGTCTTAACGGCCCTCCAAGAGTGGTTCTGGAAATCTTAAAAGACTATAAAAGCACTTGTCCAGAGCCTTCAGCTTCACCTCTGCCAGGGCTTGGGAAGAAGCATCACGTCCTATTCAGGAGACTGGAGCGGCTTCATCCCAGGAAAGGGAGACAGGTCTCCCTAGGACATTGCCACCATGGCTTGGGAGAAGGAAGGAGAAAGCCAGCCCAGCTACACGACTCAGGGAAGAGAATCCCACCACCAAGGGAGCAGGGATGAAAGCAGTGCCTGCCCAACCACATCCCAGGGGAGGGGGATGCCTCAGGATGCTGCCCAAAATCTGTGGGATTTATCCATGCAAAGCCTGAGGTGCCATCCAAAGCAGAGGCAGTAAGAGTTTGCTCTTCTCTCTGATTTTCCAGACCAAAAGAGCAGCAGGAACAGAGCACTCCAGGAACAATCCCAAAGGATTCTGCTGCTCCCTTGGCCTTCTGGCCTGTCTCACTACGAAAAGACTTGAGCAAAGCTTTTCCCCACTCTCACTGAATGAGGAACAGTCAACCCAGCACCAATTCCCTTATTTCCCTTCAGCTGTCAGTTACTAAGGTTGAATTCCAGCTTGATCCCAAACGATTTTTTCCCCCCATTTTCGATACTGCAAGCAAAGCAAAAGGCAATAAAATTTACTTTTTCCTCCCTCTCATTGCTCTAATGATCGTATCTTAAATAATTTATCCACTCCTCTTCCACACTCACGCCCTTCCCTCCCCATTTCCCAAGCATGCTTCAGCATTCCTCCTCCTGCCCCACTTCAGCAGGTCAGGAATGATGACCAGGGGAATTTGTCACAGCACGACAGGCTTTTCATGTCATTCTACTCCACTGAGCAGCCAGAAACAGCTTCTTGTTGCCACCTCCAGCCCCGTGCAGTCATTCCACAACTCCCCAGGGCACGCGTGGCACAGAGACACCTCCAAAGCCACCACGAGTTAAGCATCTGGGCACCATCCCTGTGTCCCAAAGGCTCCTTTGAATTGCAGCAGGATGCTGGGACCAAGTGAGCATGATGACAGGAGAGGGACAGACAAGGTGCAGGGCAGTGGAAAATCCCAGAGCTGGCTTCAGCCACATGAGGAGCAGCAGAGAGGAACAAATTCTGATCTTGTTTGTGCTGGTGTGGGCACAACAGGGAGTGTTTGATTCATTTTGGACTGCCTCCTGTGAGGGGTGCAGGGTGCTTGCAGAGGGTTTGGAGGCACCTCATCCCTGATGGGGATGGCAGCCAAACCTCCCTGGGTGAGAAGGAACAGGAAACGTGTCCCCCTTGGCTGCTTGAACCTTGGAGGGGTCTTGACAGCTCTGCCAAAATCTGTCCCTTGTCCTGTTGCCATCAATACAGGCAGATCTGTGGGATGAAGGCAGAAAACCAGATAAAGGCAGAGACCAATTTTGCTGGAGCAGAGTCAACACAGACTCAAGGAGACAGGGCTAAAGCACCCCTTGGATCCTGCCAGAGGAGATGGTCCAACATGAGGGCAGAAGGTGGGGAAGGAAGGGACACATTCTGTATCTCTGTATCTCTGCATCTCTAGACAGATGTAGCACAGCCCCTGATCAGACACCAAGTTTATGGGCACAGAGGCTTTCCTGGCTGGCTGTTCACCAGCTCCCATAAGCACAGCAGGTCCCTCTAATCTGGATTATTTCTGCCTGCAGGAATCAAGCTGCCACAAAACGAGCTTTACCCTCGTGAAGCCCAGGAAGGCAGAGCAGCTGCTGCCTGACATAATCTCTGCCGCGCCACGGTGAACTGGTGCCCCCTCAGCCCCCGGAGCCGACGTGGGAATGTCTCTCCTGATTCCATTTCCAGGCATTTTTACTGCTAAATAAAGCAACCACCAGGCAAATTACCCCGGTTCTCTACAGGGTCCCCCCTTTTGTGGCCGTGGCACCAGAGAGCAACGTGCTTATCCACACCTGACTGGCATTACCAGTGCCGGGAAACAAGGGTCTCCATCGTGCTGCTCGTACATATTTAAAGTGATTTAATGGTTGTCATTCATTATTAACCATGGTTATTAGAAGGATGCCTATGAACACATGGAGAACGGGATCTTTGCCTGGCTAGACACTGCACAAACACTGAGCAGAATAAAAAGATCTCTTCTAGGAAAAGCCCTGCTCTGATAAAACAGCAGCACTTGCAGGAAATATTTGGATTTTGGGGGCAGGGTAAAAAGAAAGAGACACATATATTTCATAAAAGCTTTTTCAGTTTTTAATCCTGGTGCATTTCATGGCTGCATTGTCCCAGCAGGACTTGCTGCCCTCTACTTACTCATGCTGAGGTGGCCTGGGAGCCCCTGTGAGGGGCACAAGCTTCACTGAACAGGATGAGATAAAAAAGATTCTCCCTCCCCCTGAGTATCACCCTCCAAAAGACTCCTGGCAGGAATAAATCCAGTCAATTCACAAGGCAGTGGGGAAAAAACCACACATTTGCAAAGTGCTGTCGATGTTCTGGGCATTAAAGAGACATTTTAATAAGCACCATAATGGAAATTTATGTCAGGGTCCACAAAATAATACAGATGGCGGTTTATGCAGCCCTTGTATTTAAAACAAAGTAAATTATATGATCCTAAAACAATAGAAGAAATTGTAAAGCACACAAAGAAATGGAACATATCCAGCTCCTTCTCCAGCAGGACCCAGCATCCCAAAGCCGGATCCTGCCCCTTACAAATCCCTTTGTTGCCTTCACTCATTGCTAATTAAAATAAAAAGAAGCTCCAAAGGCTTGGACAACAGAAAAGGCCCTCTCCATGTGTACAGTGGAGACATGGATGACAGCAAGGAGCAGTGGATGAGTGGGGGGATGGAGGGGAGAGAAAATAGGAAGGGAGGTGGGGGGCGGAAGCAAAGAAACTATCAAAAAATAGGATTTTTGAAAGCGCAGCTTTAATCTTCTCAGAAATGATGGGGATTTGGTAAAGCTGAAAGGCACACCAGGAATCCTGGAGGCACAGATGGAACTGAACACGGGTGCCTTGTCCTGGCACAGCATCCACGCCTGTGCCAAGAGCACGAGGGGCTCCCAGCTCTCCCACCCCTTTCCCTGCTCTGGAAGGGCTGAGGGAGGTGGGGATGGACTGAGGATTGAGCCCCAGAGGATGCCTTTGCACTCCCCTAATACCTGATTTCCTCGTGGTAAAATATCTCCCATATCCTTCACTTTTCACAACTGTGGAGGAAAATAGGAGGAAAATCCCAAAGCTCAGCCACTGCTCATTTTTAAGCCCCTCAAGGTTTTTCTTGGCTTTGGGAATTGCAGAAGTTGCCTGGGCTGGGTGTTCAGTGCAGTTTGTTTTCAGCCCATAGAAGCATTTACCAGGTGGATTTTCTTCCATTTCCACAGAGCCCTGCACTCCGAGGCTGGAAGCTCTGCTAAGAGGAGCTGTCAGGGCACATTATCCAGAGGAGCTGATGCCTCTGGAGAAAGGAAAGTTGAAACTATGAGTGAGAACGAGGAGAGGTGACCGATGGACGAGATGTGCATTAGGAGGAAGAAGGACACCAGCAAGAAGGACACAATCAAGAATTTTAAAATCCATTTGCTGCTTAGTTTTTAGTGGACTGAGAGCTCCTAGGCTGCTCCTTTAGCAGGCAGGACACTGAGCTTTTCACCTGTCCTGCAGCCACCCTCCAGTGGCATCCATTGCCTCCTGAATTTGTCTTTCCAATGAGATTGTCAGTCTAAGGCTGCCCTGTATTATGAATTCTCCTAATTCTCTTGAGCATCAGGCACAGGCTGGGATAAATTCCTCTTGGAGATGCTCTCTGCTGATCCCTGATGGGGTTGAGGATCTCTGTACCCACCACTTACAGCTCTATGTTTCGGTTAAATTAATTTGAATAAATTGAAATTTGATCCAAGTGGCAACACAATAACATTCTTCCAAACTCCAAGCCAGGTTGGACATGCCCTGAGCAACCTGATCTAGCGGGTGGATCCCTGCCCATGGCAGGCACGTTGGACCTAAAAGATCCACAAGGTCCTTTCCAACCCAAACCATTGCAGGATTTTGGGAAAATTCCCAGTGCATCCTGCTGCCTCCATCAGAAAAGCAACAAAACCAGAGCTGGTGCTGCACCTTGTGTGCTGGATAAAACATACCCAGATACCTGCCCTGGCGCCACATTCCAACACCCCAAACAAGAACGTGGGGACACAAAACTGGCCACCCCAAAACGGGGTGATTGCCCAGCCACGGCCACCCAGGCAGGGCACAAACAATCACTTTTGGGGACATTTGTTACGAACCCCCATGGCTGAAAAACCAGCCTGTGGCTTTAAACAGAGTTCAGAGCCCTTTTACATTGTTTTTCCAATTTTTACGAGCCTAATGTAATCATGGAGAGTCTCATTCCCTCTGTTAAGTGTCCAGTCCCCACAGACTGAGGGAAGGCGTGAGACAGAAGCAGCCAGGAGGGAGCATGGCAGCTTGTCAGGGAAAAGAAGTTAGAGCACTTGGCTGGGGGAGGAGGAGGAGGCAGCAGAGGTGTCTCCAGGGCTCAGCTCAATCCTGCAAGTCACCCTGAGGCCCCTGTCATCCCTCAGCACCTTTCACACCGGTGCAGGGATCAGCAGCAGTTGGAAGTTTAGGTTTTTAATGCCTGCAGCCTCAGCTTCCCCCGGGCAGAGTTCAGAGGAGCTCTGAAACCTTCCCAAAAGGCGCTGAAGGGGTCCCTAACTGCGCAACGCAGAAGGAGCAGGGAGAGGCTCGGGGCAGGTGTAAGAAGCTGGTTTGGGTGCCAGAAGTTATGAGCATGGCAGGACTAAGCCCTGTCCTGGCTAATTAACCCCTGCAATCAGTAGGGGGTGGTAGTTTAATGAGGGTACCCCAAAAAAGATGAGCAGGGTACAAATGCCAAGACTGGTCAGTGAGCAAACCAATCGCCCATGGCAAAGCTGTGGCTGCCCCATCCCTGGAAGTGTTCAAGGCCAGGTTGGACAGGCTTGGGGCAACCTAGGCTAGTGCAAGGTGTCCCTGCCCATGGCAGGGGGTGGGACTAAACCTCAATGTCCCTCCTAACACAAACCATTCTGAGATTCTAAGAATTACCACCCAAAGCAGCTATTCACCCTCTGCTTCTCCACCCACTGCTCCCTCCCTCATTCCCTCCTTGCATCCATCCATGTCACAGGACTTCCCCAGAGGCAGCAAGAACTGGAAAATCTCTTATCAAGAAGTGGGGAGATATTATTGGCATTACCGAGTGGTCAGAACGACTGGGCCACCTTTGCTATAATCCACTTATTTTCTTACTTTTAGAGCTTTTGATCTCTTCGACCTATTGGATACGTATGGATCGACCTGAGCAGGCACAGACCTCGGAGGGAAACCACACACCAGGATGAATTTCTACACCACGCTGCAAATGAGGGGGAAGACAAACAGCTCTGAGGAGCTTGATTTGGGGAGATAATAAATTAGAGCTCGCAGGCAAGGCAGTATTGAAACCTCAGGGTCTAAAGACCATTGATGGTGATGATCCAACAAAGGAGTATTCATCTCCTCCGTGCTGGAGCTGGCTGAGCATCCTTCACAGTAAAATCCCCCAGACCTGAGTAGCAGGGACAGCATTACCCTGACAATGTAAACACATTAAGAAAGCAAAGAGTTACAAGCTCAGATGCCAAGTGGCGCAATCACGTCCGAGCTATTTAGCAAATAACGTGGAAAGAAGACATGATGGATAAAGACAAAATTAATGACTGAACTGGTGCTCAGTGATTATCAAGAAACTAGTGATGAGGACCTGATTACATTCACAATGGATAATAAAGGCTTGCCCCAATCAGTAATATATATACTCAGGGCTTCAAAAGGACTCATTTCCAACGCGGGGGAAAATTATGGGAGAAATTGGCTGGAAGGAAAAATGTCAACAGAGAAATGTGGGCTCGTAACACAAAACTTATTAGAGAGCCAAAAAGTCAGGACTCCACAATCCAAAAAAGACAATTTTGGCTAAAAGCCCTATTCTTATTGCTAAAGCAGCAATCAAGCATAACACAAAAATAAAAGAGGAATAGACAGCAATCAATGTACATTAGGAGTTATGAAGAGCATTGATAAGGAGAGCTAAAAACACCACGGGGGAGGCAATTGCTGCCTGCCTGAAGCACGGAGGGGATTTCACAGCACTACCCCCAGCCCAGCCCGAGGCAGCTGGGCTCTTGCAGCTAAAAGGCATCAGCAGGAATAAATCACCTTTGAGGCTGCTGGAGACCCTCTGCAAATCCAGCCACGCCGCTGTCCCCTCCGCAGCGCCGTTCGCAGCTGGGACCGCCTCTAAGGACAGCTCCTGTCCCCGCTGCTGCTGAGACCTTCGTGCAAAGCCACCGGAGCAGCCACACCCCTGTCAGCAGGGACAGAGCCAGACCCCACCCCAGCAACAAACTCCCAACCTGCCCCAGCAGTCCGAACGCAAATGCCCCCACTCTGACCCCTGTTTTGACCAAGAACTCTTCCCCCAGCGATCAATTCAAGCCTTTTCTTGTGCAAGGAGTGAATTTGTCACTAACCAGCAGCAGGGTGCGGATCATTTTGGGTGATGTCAATACCACAGCGCTGATATTGGGGAAGGAGCAGCTTCCCAGGACATTTTCTCTTAGGAACTCCAATCCCAGCTAAGTTTTAGCCCAGGTAATTACATCTAATCTCCCCAGTTGCTCAAGCAGAGGAAAATACCCTCCTCCTACCAGTCCCTGAGCGGCTGAGCTGGAAAAGCTGCGCACTGACAAACAGATGTGCCAAGCCTGGATATTATTGTAACGTCTTTCAAACAATTTGTATCCCCAGAACGGTGGTAAAGAGATATTGTATGGCAAATAAATTAAAGCATTTGGCCGTAAAGCCAATAACAGAGAGAGAGAGAAAGGAGTACAGACACTGGAGGAGAGGGAGGTTTTAAATGAGATTAAAGAAAGATGGAAAGCCAACAAGAAAAGAAGGAATCCTAGAAAAAAAAAATAATAATATTAAAGCAGCAGCAAGGATGTGCTTTCTGGGATTTGTGGATATGGCTCGGACAAAAGGTCAGCCCATTCGTGCCAGTGCCACGAAGAACTCTGAGATGAGAGGTTAAACCCTCACAAACACCTGAAGAAACAATAATGGCAGAAAATAGAAAAGCAGGAGAGGTCAGGAGCAAGGGGAGCTGCTCTGGGCACTCTCCTGCCTGGCTCAACCACCTCACTCCCTGCTCCCACCTCTGCCAGAACACAAGGCCCAGGTAGATTGAGCACTTGCACTGCTGCTGCTGCTCCAGAGTCCCTGGGATGGCTTAAAAAACCTTTTTATTAAGCCAGATGGAGAGAGGGGGAAGGGGAAGGGGAGGAGGGGAGGGAGATACATCTATGTGCCAGGTGCCAACAAGGGGGAAGGAAGAGAAAAAGAGAAATCAAGCGTGGAAAATAAGAGAAAATGTAGTCAGAGATATAAAGCCTGTCAAATTGGCTGCAAACAGTAACAAAAGCAAAGGAGAGATAGTTTTCTCTTTAACAAATGCTTTGATCAGCTGTAGTTGATATAATTACTATATAAAGCTACAGCAAGACAGAAATAAGACACATTTATCTTCACAGAGCACAGAGAACCTTTCTGATCGCTTCCTTTCTTTCCCAAGCTGTGACAAGCAGATTCCAGGCTGGAAGGTCACACAGCTGATTTTTGGCCAGTCCCTTTCCGAGGGGCCGTGGGACCTGAGCCTGCTCCCTTGGGCTTGGCTTTGCTTGTCTGAGCCCTGGGAGCCAGCCCAGCTCCCGCAGGTCACCCCGAGCTATGGCCTCGCCCCACGGGCAGCGCCCTGGGCACAGAGCCAGGGAAAAGGGGAGGTCACAGCAATGGAGGAGGCCACTGATGGGGAGTCTTCCTCCCTGTGGTGAGGACTGGCTCAGGGGGAGGCTAGAAATATCCCAGCAGAAAAGCAGATGCCCTTGGGAATGAGGGGCAGGGAAGGGCTCAGGGAGAGCAGCACAGTGTGCACCCAACCACCAAAACCTGCCCTCACCATTCCCAGCTGGGTGCAGAGAGCAGGACGACAGCCAGGGAAATTTCCATGACAAACCCAGACACTCCACTTGCTGCTGCAACCATTCCCCAGCACCTGCTTTGCCTCCTTCCTCCCACGGCACTGACCTTCACCACGTCCCTCTCGCCATCATAACAGAGGCCCAGGTGAGGCTGCCAGAACCAAGAAGCATTCCCCTGCCCCAGGAAGAGAGGGAACTCATCCCAAGCACTCCCATTTTCAGATCACACCACACCCAGAGGTCTGATTCTGTAGTTTCCAAGCATCACATTTGAATTTCAACCACTCTTATTTATTTCAGTCTAGCTAGGTAATGTTAAAAATAAACACCACGACAAGCTATTTCTATGAAATATTTCCCTCTCGACAAACTGACATTGCTCACTAGAAATATAATGTATCCCAAAAACGCTGCCAAACCCCTCCAGTCACAACCACTGCCATGCACGGGGGGCTGTCCCTGCCCCCGTGACAGCCAGCTGAGCATCTGTTTGTGCACAAAAAGCAGGGACAGCCCTGCAGTGCCACTGGGGGTTGAGCCTGGGCCATGAATCACCATGGAACGCTAGGATAGTTTGGGTTGGAAGGGAGCAGTAGGGTTACGGTGTGGTGGGAGCGGGGCAGGTGGGAACAGGGCTGGCACGTGCGTGTGCATAATGCAGGGTGAGTGATGCAGCAGAGCAGCGTGCCCAGGGGAGGCCAGTGCAGCACAGGGACACATCGTGTCCTGCAGCAGGACCGCCAGGACGTGTCCCTAAGGACAGCAGAGCACACAGGTCACCGGGGTGCTGCCCACACAGACACCAGGAGCACACGCGTGTCCGTGCTCGCAGGAACGGGGAGCGGGGCTCCCCTCCCACATTCCATGCAAACCCCTGATTTATTTAGACTGGAACAATTTGTCGTCGGCTGTAATTTTAACTACCTCCGTGCTGAGGAGCCAATCAGGGCTTGTGCTCATCGAGGCTTTTATGAGTTCCCATAAAAGCAGCAAAATGAAAACTCAGGGGCCCTTAAAATATACTCCGCGGGTTTGTGCAGTGCAATTGGAGGCTTTTATGACTCCTGTCAGGGCTTTTATGACCCTGTAAAACTGTGCAGCGGCCCAGCCTGCGATGAAAAGTGACCTCAGATGTCTTAAAAGCCTAAATGGTCCTGTACATTTACAAGATCTGCCAGCTGAATCCAGGGAAGCCCTGGGGGACGTCACCCTGGCTCAGCTCTGCTGCCGGGCAGGACACGGCATGAGGGGCAGCACCAGAGCCTCATCAGCGCCCTTAGAAAGACAAACCCCATATTTTTCTTAAAATACAGAGGGGAAATAAGCAGTTTCCCTCCTGTCAGGACAGGGCACAGCCATGGGAGTTGTTGTGCCAAGCCATGAGCTCCCTGGCTCCACATAACGTGATTTGCAAGCAGCCAGGACGCAATTCTAGCGGAGCTCTGGAATAAGTGAGTTTGATGGCATCACACTCTCTCATTTCCCAACACAAACACCACTTGATTTAGCAGAAGCAGCAGGGTTTTGATTCCCCCCCTTAAATGAAGCCAGGACTGGGAGATTAGAGATGCATCAGGGAGGCAGAAAGAAAACCCATCAGGCAGGCAGTGACAAAAAAGCATTAATAAACTGCACAAGGTACCAAATGCCACGCAGAAACGGGGGAAAGGAGGGCAAAAGGATAATACAAGATCCAGGAATGTGGCCAGAGCTTGCAGGATGATCAGGATTGGTGCTGGGAGCCAGGGCAGAATCACACTGGGTCACTAAGCCACAGAATGACAGTAAATGATGCAAATAAAACCAGTAGCACATCGCAGAGGGCATTAACAAAACACATGCCTGATCCCATAAAAAAATAAGCCATCTCCCCATTCTCTCCTGAGCAGGAAAATATGCCACAGTCTCTTAAAACAAGAAGAGTTGCTTCATGCATGAGAAAAATGTGAGTATATCAGCACAGGAAAACACCCAGTCTCCTCCAGGCCACATCCAAATATCTGTTTTATTGAGCTGAGAAGGTGAGTGAGGAATGCCATCACTGGCTGGGTCTCACATTCTGCCCTGTCCAACCTGACCTTGGACACTTCCAGGGATGAGGCAGCCTCAGCTTCTCTGGGCACCCTGTGCCAGGGCCTCCCCACCCTCACAGGGAAGATTTTTTCCCTAATATCCCATCTAACCCTACTCTCTGTCAGTATGAAGCCATTCCCCCTTGTCCTGTCCCTCCAGGCCCTTGTAAATACTCTCCCTCTGTATCAGAATCCCCTCTGGATGATGGTGGGACATCACCATCACTGAATTAACCATTTTTGCCCCAAAACTCTCATTTTTTAATATAACCCAAGCTCAGATGGCAGAAACCAAATCCTAATCAGTATCAACTATACAACAATCCCAACTTTTGATGGATATTTGATGTTGTTTCCACCTCCCCCCATCCTCTCGGCAGCCTTACAGCTTCAGCACAGTGCAGGAAGATGCAGCGAGGTATTAATTCCACAAAACAAGGGTCAAAACAGAAGTGCCAACGGATTGGTAACGTGCCAGACTTGCCAAAATTCTGCAACCTGTCTGGAAGTGTTCCTAAGCAACTTTGCACACCCAGCAAAACACAAATCCCACGGTAAAGCCGGTGTTGAGCGCGCAGGTTACTGCAATTAACATTCAGGGCAAACACATGCAAAATCAGGGCAAAGTAAGAAAAGAGGAACTGTCTTTATTTTCCTTTCCATCTCCCCTCTCCCCCCTCCCTGTTTTCTTTTTTTTTTAGGAACAGAGCATGGATGTGGAAAATAGCCTATTGAGCCCACTTCCCCGCCTCAGAGGAGCTGCAAATGTGATCCTTTGCTAGCTCAGACAAAATCTGCCATGCTACATTAGGCTTGATAGCAAATTTGCTACTTGCAAGCTTTTATCAAAACTGTATATCTTAAAAATCTTAATAACACCGAGCTTTTGGTTAGCCTTCCTGGCTGCCTCCTTCCACCCCTCCGCATCCTCTCCCCGCCGGGCGCGCGGGGCTCTGCTCGGAACCAATTCCCAATTTGGAGCTCAGCATTTTCAGCAGCGGAAAAAAAGAAGCGGAGAGCTCTGGGGTGGGGGAAGAAATCAGCCAGATCTCCACGGCTGGAATTTATTCTGGTGTGGAGGCGCCCGAACGAGGCCGGAACGCTCGCTCCATCCCGCTCGTGACCTATTTCGAGGACTTACAAGTTCATTTCTGAATGAACAACCATCCACAGGCAGCGGAACAAATGTAACACGGCCTTCAAGGGCTCTCCAGCCACACTCCCCGGCGGCTCTGAAGGTGCAAGGGCTGGTCAAAGGTGGTTTTTTTCCTCCCTGATATTGCTTATATAGAAAAGTCTTTCTCCTCAGCCACTGTCTGCTGTCTAACAAAGGCTCTGCATATGCTGGAACCCCAGTCTCATGGGGCTGCTGTAATAGCTGGGCTCCTTTACCCAGCCACCTCTTTTAATGAAATTTATAGAAATTTAATATCTCTGAGACCTCTTTCCTTCTGTCAAATTGTGTAGAAATTGGCCAGGAATTGGCCAAAGGGCTCAGAAACTACAGAGGGGTAGGAGTGGGTAAGGCAGACAGACAGGGACCGATGATTGCACAGACTCCTCTGGAAGGATCCAAACTAAAAATCAATATCTTTTTCTTTTATCTCTATGGGTTTGTATTTCTTTTTTGGTTTTGCTGTTAGCAGGGTGGTTTTTTACGCAGCAAAAATCCACATGGAATGTTTTCTATGGCAAATGCATGATGGGAAGCTTTCAGCCAGCACTGCTGGGGGCTGCAGGACACCCTTTGGAAAAGGAATGCTGTGAATCACTCCCCCACTCCTCAACTCTCAATACCTGGAGTTTTCCCCAAATCCTATTCCCACAATGTCTAAACCCACAAGACAGGAGACGGAAAAGCAGAGGTTTTGTGCCCAAGAGAGGCACAGACCCCCTACACGTTGATCCAGTTGGAAGATCAACTCCACAAACTGGAAAAAGACACTTTCCCTCCTTAAGTCTCTCCACAAAACACCAGTGTCCTCAGTGAACAAGCTCATTCAACCTCAAAATTGAGAGAAAATGAGAAAGAACTTTGGTGGAGCTGTTTAACCCCCTCTTCCAGAGTCATCTCCAACTGCAGGCGCTCCATCTGGAGCCACATTGACCAGGTTTTTTATTTCTGGAGTGAATTCTATCACCCAGCAACTGCCTGAGCCAGCTGGGAGCTGAGGGGTTTCCTTGAATTATATTAGAGGGATAATCTCCTCACCCTGGCTCGGGAGGGGGGGTCTTAACTCCATTACTAAAGTCGACAGAGCAGATGGGCACAAAGCTTTCTAGGAAAATGGAAGCTCTGCAGAATTCCACGAGCTAAGCAGGCCAAACATGAAGGAAGCCATCCCAGGTTGCTGAAATGCAGAGGACTCTGCTTAATTCCTAATGAAAGTTTGTTCAGGCTTTAGCAAAGGGCAAAGCCTTGCCCCCTGCAAGGGGCAAGATGCTCTTGCCAAGTACAACAGTATCTGGATTTTGTAGCTCGCCCAGCTCTAGCCGGCCAAATCCTCAAATAATACTTAAAGATATTCTCCAAGGCTGGTCTGGACAGGGAGAGCTGCTGTTGGAGCTCTCCAACACTTCCTATCTGAGCGGCGAGGGAACTTTGGCAGGCTCGCCTCAAATTAAGCTTCCAAAGGGTGGCTCATGAGATTCCTTCCTCTCCTTTCAGCCCCTTCAGAAACGCCTGATTTAGGGGGAGACCTCACGGCCTGGAGGATTTTTTTGGTTCTCATAATTCCAAGGAGGGAAAAGGTGCCGAGGATCTCCTTATTCTGTTACAGGGTTTATTTCAAGTATTCAAATGCCCAAATCCACCCACCCTGATGTTCTCCTCAGCACAGACACGCAGAGCTGCCGGTGTCTCCTTCCACTGCTCAGATTGATAACTGAGCATGAAGCTGTCGAGTCTCTCCCAGACGAGGCACCGAGAGGAGTATTTTTCCTGCATTAACCATCTTACTCCTCCGCTTGACTGATTAGTTACTACACAGGATCCTCTGGATTTCCATTAGAAAAGGAAAGTGATGACAGAAGCCTGTACTTCTGGTTAATTTTGCAATTTGTCACTTTTCTTATGAAGCAAACAAAGGAACCATCTGCAAACATGCACCCCTCTGGGAAAGGCAAAGGTAGCTACAGCAGGCAATTCCCACATTCCACACCGAAAGGGATTCACCCCTAACTGCATTTCCTTGCACCATCCCTCTTGCTACTTCAGCACGGCTGTCACCCCACGCTGTTGGGGTCACCCCGTGCCTCTCTGCCCTGCTCTGCCCTCCATCCCCCAGGCACGCTCTGCACGCTGCATTCCCAACGAGGCTCTGGTCACAGCCACGCTCCTCCGCCTGCACCGACTCCCTCAAGCACAGTGACCAGATAAGACCTTTATCAGTCAATTCTGTTCCACAACAGGAAGAACACGGGGTGAAATTCAAAGAGGTTGGAGTCAGACTTCATAAAAAGGGCTGATTACCCACTTCACCAACCGGAGCAGCAGCTCCCTGTGCCTCTCCGAATTCTCCGTGTCGGCTCAGAGGAGGGATGCTCAGCCCTGTTTCCTTCTCCCTCTTTCCCAGCCAAGTGACATCTCTATCAGAGCTGTGGAGGCTCCCCAAACCTGTTGCTCACTGCATGGAGATCCTCACTACAAGGTGCAGAGCGAGGTGAAATACAGCATCTCTGTATTCCAACCGCTACCAGAACTCCAGCAGGGAAGGAAAATCCTGGAGGAGATGAGATCCCCTCGAGTACCTCCCGTGGGAGCTATTTCCTTGCCTGGCTGCACTGCTGTGCACGTGTCACAGGGAGCTGAGGACGTGGTGTGGCACAGACCTGCATGTCAGCTCCGAGTCTGGCTTAGAAATGAATGGTTTCTGCTATTTCCCCGAGGAGAGAGGAGCGAGCACTCCCCGCACACACACAAAATCAATAAGTCGTTGGGTCTCAGGGAACAGCTCTTTTAATTACAGCTCTCCCCTGAGCTGGGCGCAGGCTTTGCAGGTTGGCAGCACGACGGAAAACATGGCAGGACAGTCCCTGGGGGTGTGCAGGGACCATTGGTGATGCTGGAGGTGAAGAGGGGGAATTAACCGTTTCTCCCAGTACATTCCCAGTCCTGCCTTGGCACTGTCCTGATCCAGCCTCACCTCAGCCCGGTGTCAAACTCCAACCAGACAGACACCCGCTGCTATTTATCATACAGGGACTTAATCCAAAGAACCTTTTGCTGCTGGCTTTATCCATTGCATTTATCTGCTGATCTCTCCCATCTCATCTCGCATTCCGTGCAGCCTCCCCGGAGCTGCAGCTGGTTTGTGAGCAGCAGCATAAAGCCTGATTTAATACCTGGGAATGGGGAGCAGTGCCCTTTTCTAGGGAGCAGCAGCCGGGGTGATCCCTTTGCAAGGGGCATCGGGATGCTGCCAGTCCTGTCATGATTCTCCAAGAAAACAGGCACTTGATCCCAAAAACACTGCCAGGAAAGAGGTGAGACCGTCGCCCTAAGTCTCCCCTGGATTCAGCCAGCTCCCCCATCCCTCCTCCCTCTCGCCTGCTCCTTCTTTAACTCCGTTTCCAAGTGCTGAGTTACTATCAAGGAAGGTTTAATAGGATCCTGGATTTTAAAGCCACTGGCAACACAGTCTGGGCCTTTTATGGTTAGTAATGAATAAAAGAACTCAAATCACCTTTTTTTTTCTCTCTCTTAACAGTCTCTGCCTACAAATTAAAGTCATTGTGCTTCTCGCTCTGTCTCACTCCTTTTGTCTTCCCCCAACACCATCGGAGCCCATGCAGGACTAGTCCAAGATGTGCCCTGCTTCCCTCCCACCCTTTTATTTATTCTGCAATATTTACCCCTTTCAAATCTCCCCATTACTTACTCTCACTCCCATTCCATCTTTTTGTCTTCCTATCCTTTCCTCTTTTTTTCATTACCCCACATTATCACGGGAGCAATGACATTTTGGAACCCCACAGCAGAATGAAGCCCTTGACTCTTTCCCTAGAGCTGGCAACCAGCCCTTCACGGTAGAAAAAGCCAAAATTGCTACTATCTTGTCACCAGTTCTGGTTATTTTTAGCACTCTTTCCCTTAAAGCGCCAGCTCCCCAATCATGTGATTACGACATGAATCTTATCTCTGATCTAAAAGTTTCATGCCCTCACAGCTGCCAGAGAAGTGCTGGGAAAGATGAGTCAGACTTTCAAAAACAGGCAAAAAGGCTGGGCTTAACTGCATCTTGCTGAAACCGTAACTCAGGGGGCACCTAACCCCGCTTATTAAATGTTCCTAATTTTTAATGCAATGCTGGAGAGAATTAGCCATTCAAGCACTGCCGCGTGGCTTCAGAAGTCTCCCCGTTACCTCACTTAATTAAGACAGCACAGAAGATCTTCATATCCTTTGGGTGAAGCGCTGGCTCTGTTGGACATTTTTTCATTAGCGTCACCATAAATAAGATTTCAAGCCTTGGCATTTACCACAGGAGCGGGATGAAGAAATCAACGTGAAGACAAAGCCTTTTGGTAACCACAAGTGGATTTCAAGGCAAACCCGACTCTCTTATCTTCACATTTATCTTTATCCCATTGATACGGCGCTATCGATGGCCGGCAGCTATCTGATGGCACACTAACAGCTCTATTTGCAGCTCACACAGCGATAGCCCCGCGCCCTCCCCCATCACCTGCAGATTTTCTATGACAGGAACGTTAGGTGACCTTTCCTTCCACTTTTTCACCCGGCCTGCATTCATCCTGCGTGCAGAAATGACCAGCTAGCCCTAAAGAGCACCTGGGTAACTGGGAATTGGATCATTATAATATATAAGCCAAAAAACCCCCCAAAAAAACCAAGAAGAGGAAAAAGCTCCTGATCTCCACTTTATCTCCCCTCCCAGTTCCTGCCTCCCTGTCTCATATTTACCCTTCTCACACGTGCTTACAATTTTCCCTTGTTCCGCACAGAGAGATGCACTGAATGACACAGGATATTTAAGTAAACATTTTACCATCCTACTGTAATTTATTATTAATAATATACTGCTAACTCTGCCCTTGTAGGCACCTCTAGGAGGGAAATAGAATTTGCAAGTGTCCATAGGCAGATTCCCTATGGACAGCCGTGCTCCCTCCCCGTGCCATCAACAGGAGCACATCCCTGTTTGTCTTCTCTGGACTTCGTGACTTTCTCCATCTTTTTTTTCCATAGAGGATATAATCTGGATAAATGTTTCTCTCACCCCCACACAAAAGAAGACTGAATCTCCTCGCACAAGCCCCAAAATATATTTTCCCACCTTGTGACTGAACTTGAACCTCCTCCACTTCACACGCCTTCCAAAATAACCCCGAGTCAAGCAGTTCAAATTAAAGCAACAAGAGCTGAGTGTTTGGCCCCCCCTCATTTCAAATGACACACTCGAAAATAAAGAGCCATTTTTGGCTTATTTTTTCATGCTTTCCCTTTCCCCCGGACAACTTGAGAGCTCTTGTATGAATGGGGAAATTATTTCAGAAGGCTAAAAAGGCATGATTATTTCTACAGGAAAAATGCATGTGGAATTTGGTCCAGCTGCCATGGGAAAAGCGATCCCATGTCTGACTGACTGTAAAGGCAGATCCATGTAGGATACAAACACTTCAGGGAAATCAGAGCAGCACAAGGGCTTCCTCCACGCTCCATCTGGCTCATGGGGACATCACCACCAAGGCCACCGCGGCAGCTCTCGGTGCAGGGGACACTTTGGGTTCCTCTTTTGGCACCAAAACCTTTCTACACGAAGCCTCCAGGATTTTGGATCTGGGCTCCACAAATATTCCTATTCCAGCATAAGAATTTGTTGAAAGCAGAATATGGTTGTACACAAGGACAGCTGATGCCTGACATTTATCTTCATGACTGAAGACGGCAGACCACAGAACATGAGAGGCAGAGTTAGTTATCTTCTCTTTAGCCATGACTGACAGTAAATGTCAGCAAAGATTAGTTATTCTGTATCATATCCATGTCACGCATGTTTTTAATTCTCCTACTGCTCCAGTACTGTTTCCACTTCCACTTGTAATAAATCAAATGTACTTGCTCTGCGTGAAGAAGAGTTTCTGCAGTTGGAGAAGACCTGCTGGGCACCCACTGTACCCACTTTACATGTCCTCGGCCCGGGCAGAGTTCCCTGCTCTGTATCTCTGATCACAATGGTTTAATTTTTGTTAAAATTGTGATTAGATCCGTTTGCTATTTGTGCATCGCCTTCCCTCCTGATGGATCCAGCAACACAAGGTAATCAATAAGTTGCTTCACTCAGCAGTGAAACGCAGCCACGTCTGGGGTGAAAGTCTCAGAGTTTAACAACCTGATCCCACCTGAGTGGCAATTCCAGACAGGCACAGAAAGCCACTAAGGAGGAATTTGGAAAGAAATGATGGTGAAGTCTGGAGGACACTAGAAGTACTGCCTTTGCCAGCAGAAATAAACCCCAGCTCTATGGAACACGGTCAGCATTCCAGTAGTTTGGGTTCAGCTCGTTGCAGTGGGGTGACCTGTCATGAGGACAGCAACCCCCATGTGCTCTGGGGAGAGCACACATTCATGTCTAGTTTAAATCCCAGCTCTGTGACTGAGCCAGTGACAGCTTCAGAGAGAGCCAGCTCTGCCAGGGCAGCAGGGCCTGCCTCAAACTCCCTGGCCATGAGAGTGAGCCCTTCCTTGTGCCCAAGCCACCCTCAGACCCATGGTACAGAGGGGCTGGAAGGATTCCATCCCACCTACTCATCCATACCCGAGCTCTTCCTCACTGTGCATCACATCACCACCCTTGGACATCGAGTCCCATCTCTGCTCAAGGTACAATGAACACAAGTGACACCACATCTTGGCCTTTTGCACCCTGCTGCCTGATCTCTTTGCTTCATCCCACCCTGCACAGGCTTTGCTATTCTCCTTTTGGGGTCCACCTCAAACCTCAAGCAGGCCCTAACTGCACACAGCCAACGATTCCAACCCAAATCCAACTCCAACTTTATTCCAAGGTGGTTTTCATGTGTTCTTCACTTCGTCCCCTGATTCAGTGCTGGGGTTTGCAGCCAGTCCTGCAAGCTGGAGGAGAAGCCAGCAGCATCTCCTGAGGGCACCAGGTCCCTTTCTAATGGTTTTCATGTCTTCCTGTACCTTTAAATAATTGAAATCTCTTTGTTGCTAAGTACATCCAAGCAAGAGGGCACTGAAAGTTTTAAACCTCTCTGGGGACACCAGGACCAGGAAATCTACACAACTCACAAGATGTCCTGCCACCAAAGTACCTTGTCTCCTGAAACGAGACCGACTGTGCTGCTCCGCGGAGCCGCTCCTGTAGTGGTTGCTCCCTCAGGGCTCTTGTCACTACTACAGGAAAGGAGTCCTCCTTGATCCCTAACAGCATTCTCAAATCTGGTTTCAAAAATCATTTCAGCGTAGAGCATGATGCCTACAAAGTGCTCCTCCAGAGAGAAGTGGCAGCAAGGTGACACGAGGTTCCTGTCAGCCCTACAAAAGCACAGCACGTAGCTACACGGACGTGGCTGGCCCTTGTAGCAACTAGGCTACGTTCCTAAAGCACGAGGAGTGTGGAGAGGCAGGTCAGATCTCTCTGGCCCACGAGTTCCCCAAGGGAAAGAAGGCCTAAACAGCATTTTTTCATCCCATAAGAGAAAGGCAGCTCTACAAGTGCAAGGGGTGAGGACCTTGCAAGCAGGAGTAAGGCACAGGTCAGCTCAGCGATGGGGCAGCTCTGGGTGCTGCTGTAGCTGCTCACCATCAGCACACCCTGAGCTGCTGAGCAGCAGAGGCCAGCAAGGCATCGCTCAGAAATCACATCTAACAGCTCGCCCTCAAAGTCCGCATGTCTTCAGAGATGTGCCTAATTAAATGATCTTTTCATTTCATTTGAAGACAGCAGAGCTCTCTTAAAGACCCTGACAGCTTGCTGATGATCCTGAGGTGGTGAGCACGCAGTCCCTGGGTTGCAGAGGGAGAGGATCAACATCAGACAGGTGCCTGGGAACAGCAGGATCTTGGACAAATGACCCCAGCCAACTGCCCTGTGCTTCAATCACCAATTGCCACTTCCGATAACTAAATCCCCATGCATCACTCCTGATGTAAATAACCATCCATTTATAACTCCTTGTAATTACCTGCCTATTTCTGTGGCCCGCCTTCACAAGGTAGTCTCTCTGCAATTATAGTTAATTGCCTTGATTGCTACTGCATATTTGAAGAAAGTTCAGAAAAAAATGTATGAGACAGGGTAGTTTAACAAAGAGCCATATGCAGACCAGAACAGAAAGAGTTAACATTTGAAGCTTCTGATTGATTTCTCATTCCTGTCAAAATAAACCCTGAGGATGTGAAAGCCCTTCCAGAACCACCGACATAAGTCTTGACCATTTCTGTAATAACTTGTGAAACTTTCTTTGAACACGAGTCCCAAGCTGCAGGTGGAGCAGCCCCTGTCAGCCCCGTCCAGGTGTTCTCAGCATCACAGGGATGATGCAGGTTTATGTCCCATTTCCTACAATAACTGCAAATATCCTTTAACCCATAATCATGGGACTCATCTGTGCCCAGGCTCTAAATTTCTCAGGGCTCTGAGCTTCATCATTTAGCAAATTAGGCAAACTCCAGGGACACCCCCTTCCCTCCAAATCTGAGCAATCGCTCCCCATGCCAGAATGTTCCCTGCTCTGCCATGGGACTTGAGCCCAGGCTTCCACATGGCACCAAATGTCCACCAGGAGCTATCAGTGTCCTCGTTTGCCCTCAGTTCATTCTCTGCTGTCCCACCCTTCCCGTGCCTCACGGATCCTGGCCAGTGCCCCATGCCCGGCTCCCGGGCTGCACCATCGGAGTTACAGCCCTCAGCCAACGGGAAGGTCAAGCAGAGCAAAAGCTCCCCCTGAGCCACAAATCCTCTGCTCACCTTCCTTCTGAAGGGACATCAATTACTCGGGGCTGTCAGGATGATAAGGCAGCCCGGCCTCCACAATAAGGAGGATATTCTGGCTAATAACTGCCCATTAAGCTCCTTGGAGCTGGATGTTTTCCATGCTTTTCTGCAGGGCTGCTGCCAGGGCTTGTTTGCTCTCCTTACCCAGCTAACTCTTGAAGGGATATGGCTTGAGGCACTGTTGTAAAGGGAGCTCTCCACCACCAGTCGGGCTGGAAATCCCTGGCAGAGCTGGACAGAGAAACCACAACCTTTGAGTTTTCTCTCTGATCCCAGCTTAGCCTTTCTCTTCCAAAGGAAGATGACAGCATTCAACACAGAAGATGTAAACAATTTTTTTTTTAAAAAAAGGAAGAATTCTCTTATCCATCACTTCTGACCGTTTATTGCCTGCAAGCACATTCCTAGCATGCTGGAGGGGTACCAGGAGGGGATGTCTGGGATGTTATATTTCATTTTTTCTCTCCTTGATGTTCACTAACCTTCAAATGTCCTTCCCCACAAACGGAGAGGTGAATGCAGAGGTGAATCTCAAGTTCAGGGTTAGTTTATGATGCTGACCTGAAGATCCACGTTTGCATCCCTTCACTTTTTCAACACATCCTGAGCCTCCTCCTCGTCCTTCCCAGCAGCTTGTCCTTCCAGGGCACACAACCACATCACCACACACACCTGGATGAGAATGGACCCTTCCTTCCCTTCTTAATCCCAGGTGGGAAGTACATCAGGGATGCTCTGGGAACTACCCCAAAGCACTCCCTGTCCTGCATTTCTCAAGAGTGCAGAACTGGGCTGGTTTTGTGGGGGTTACCTTCACCTCAGGAAATTTGCTTGAGGAAAAAGAAATCTCTGTTCCATTAATGCTTCATAAAAATTTTACAAGGTTTCTGCTAAAGGAAGGAAAACAAACAGAGATGGTGTCGGCACCCAGGCACTCTTGAAATCAAACATTCTTTCTCTAATGCATTTTTTTTTTAATAGTACCAATCAGGAAAGCAATCAAGCACGAAGACCACAGGTCCCAGTGCTTCCATTTCCAGCATGTGAATTTTTTCCAGCTCAGGACATTCACTTCCAGTGCTTCCACACAACCACATGTCCCACCAAGTCTCTGGAGCAAAGATCCAAGAGAAGACCAAAAATCCACCCAGAAAGCCAAGGACAGCACATCCTTGACAGGATCCCGATTTTGAAGGAATTCATTAACTTCACCAGCATCTAGGACTGGAATGGGATCGATGTGCCTGGGTACTGTGAGTGTTTTCCAGGCTCATGGGGATGGGTGAGGGAGGAAGCTCCTGTCTTTAATAAGGCAGGAAGCTTTCCATGCACCACAGCATTAACAGCTCCTTCATTAAAATCCAGAGCCTCGGCTGTTTTTCCAGCAGGGAATGGTGCAGCACAGCCAGGATAGTAAGGAGAGGTTTGCCATTAAATCCGCAGCTGAGGTCTGGTCCAGGCAGAGACATTTGGAAAGCGGGTACCTGAGTCAGCTCGAGACCTGTCTAATCAGTCTGGGAAAATGTCAAAGGTATTTCTGCAGTGTTCACTGGCCAAAAAGACCCAATAATTTCTTTTTCCCCCTCGTTCCTTTGTTTTTCCGAGACCTTTCCTTTCTCTGCAGAAACATTCTGCTGTAAACATACATGGCTCCCAAAAATCAGGATTCTTCATAAACTGTATATTAAAAACCAACCCCCCAAAGAAAACTCTGCAACTGAATACAAAACACAGTTATTGGAGAGCTGCACAGTGACAGTGATGAGGAACAAACCCACCCAAATGAAGGGGGAAAAGAAGTAAATAAGGACAATACCAAGGAAAAAAATTCTGCTGAGAACTCAGGAGACATTAATTGTGTAAGATCAAATGTGTATGGATAAAATATACATAAGGCTCATAAATCTACATCATACAGGCAGACACAATGCTAAATATATATTAGTTATTTTGCAAAACTTGAAATTAAAAGCTCTATTTTCATCCATTAATGGCTTTTGCTCTCTTCACCTGCCACAGGTGAAGAGAAAGGAAAACATCTTTTCCCCTGAACAACTGCACAGTGATTTGGGATAATCCCCAGGAAATGGGAAGGATGCAGGTGATGAAGCCACCAGCATCCCACCTCTGCAGTGAGATCCTGGCTCTTGCTGCCTCCAGCCCCTCAGCTCTCACCTCCAGCCTCTATTAAACAAATGTTCCTTCCAAGCAGAGGAATGAAACCCTTTAGACTGGAGCTGCCTTTGGAGGAGGAGAATCCCATTTCCCAGAGCCTACTAACAGCCCAAGAATCCAGACTGCACCCCACTATTCATAGCCTGACTGTGCTCCACTCCCAAGGGAGCAAAAAGCATCCGAGCTGCCAAATAAAGCCAGAGGAGATGGTTTCTCCCATCCATCTCCCCCCTGGAAATTTCACAGAGCTCTCTGTGGATTTCTAAGCTGGTTAAACACATGGGGGGTCTCCCAAAACACGCTGGGGATAAGTCAGATTAGGGGAGCTGCATTTCCACCTTGTATTTCTCAAACCCCTCTGCATCCCCCAGGCTGCAGCCAGAGCTGCTGAGCATTAGGAAGGAGCAATAGGAGAGAAACCCACAAGCCTAAGAGAAAAGGAAAAAAAAAATAGCAATAAAGGCTTTGCTGCCTCCATGGCTGGATCTGGAGAGGCCGGGAGGCTGGTTAATGGATGTCAGTTCTGTTTCCATTGAAGAAAAGGAAAATCAATGAAGCCTCTTAGGCAGGCAGGGCACAGCCCTGGCCCTCGTGCTGCTCTGCCTTCTCCTCACCCACAAACGGAGCTTGGATCCACATTTTCCAGCCCAGGAAGCAGAGCCAAGCAGCCCTGTGGGTTCCCACAGAGGCAGGAGAAACAGGAACATCCGTAACCTCATCCTCCACGCTGCCTCTTTACCTGCAGATGTTCACTCCCATGGATTTCTGCAGCGACGGCTGTGCTGGGGTGGGAAGATCCTCAGCTCAAACTGCCACGTTGGCAGAGACCCCACTGCAGATGCAATTATAAAGCTAAAATTCTCCTTCCAACTACTTTTGGGGTTGGGTTTTTTATTGTACTCCTGTGGTTCTGCCACACTGACACGAGCAGCACATTGCTGGCAGAAGGGACCCGCTCTGGGTGGTCTCCACAGAGTTGGAGTCAGATTTTTCCCTTTACTGCCTCTGTTTCAGCCTCTCATGCAGAAAAGATGCAGCTCAGACATTTCGTTAGCACTAAAAAGAATACTAATGAACTTGCAGGTTGCTGGGTGAGGCACCTAATGACAAGCCACATGCAGAATTGCTTAGCTGAGTCTCCTGGAAGTTGCAGGGATGAGATTTAAATGGACTCAGGATGCAAAAACTCACCAAAAAAGCCATTTCTTCCCCTATTGCTGCTTAGGGCAGTACCAGGTGTTTTCCTGCTGCTCAACACCCTCACGAGGCTCTAATACAGCTGATCAATGTTAGATATTTTCTATTCTGATCCTGTGACTTCCTCTAAATGCGGGGGTTGGGATTTATCACCTCACCAGCCAAGTTCAGCCATTTGGACCCCATTTCATAGCAAATGGAGAGAAAGAGGCACTGCTAGGACACAATCTGTCCGACCTATTTTAGACACCTGCCTTGGACTGGGATGAATTGCACCCTAAAAAGGCCCACTGCTCCCCAGTGACTGCAAAGGAGCACTGGACAAACACGCTCAGACACAGCCATCCATCATCTGAGACACCTGCAGTCACAGGAGCAGGTATCCCAGACTGCTCCTGCTTTTCTGGGCTCCTATGGGAATGCTCATGGATCAGGCTTTTGACAGAATTTTTGCCAGTTCCTTTGCTTTTTCTCTCTTCCCCCTTAGCCCGTGTCCACCTGTAGTCAACAAGAGACAGGACTCTGGGAGTTGGGCTGGTCCCTCTCTCTTCCCAAGACCTGCTTGGACCAGATACCTGATTTCTGGATGCCAAAATTTCTGGGTAGATCTAACTGGGAGCACAGCATCACGACATCCAGGACAGAATCAAAGCATCCTGGTTTCAGACACGGATGAAGCAGTCTCTGACAGGAGCACAGTGCTTACTCAGGCTGGGAGAGCCCTCCCAAGCCCTGATGGAGGGGCTCTTCAGCAAACAGCTGCCTGAAAATACAGCTGCAGCATTTTGGGATAAGGATCAGTGCTTTGGAAAAGCATGGATGGGGCTCATTTTGGACAGGAAGCCATGTGTTACCAGAAATAAAAGGTAAAGCACCACATCCCACCCAAGGCAAAGTCCATCTCCACCGAGGAGCTTTCTACAGCACCAAAAAATGGACTCAAGTCTAATACCTCTCGTGCTGGGGAAAGGTTGGATATGGATCCCATTTTCCAAACTGCCTTGTCTCCAAATAACATACCCTGATACATTTTTAGCCTTGAGTCCTACTGAGATGAGCTTATTCAATCGTGCTTTTCACCCGCACACCTCTGTCTTGCAATCTTCCCCAATAATTCGTGAAGCCTTTGGCCAATTTTAACTAAATTTGACAGAGGAACAGATGGCTCAAAGACATTAAGTACCTGCAAGTCTAGTGCAGATAGGCAGCCAGGTACAGGAGAGGGACGCTGCGAGTGCCCCACGGAGGGAAAGGCCACAGAAAAATGAGATTCATCCTCATCTGAACCTCAGAGAATCCACTCAGCACAAAGCCTTTCCAAACGTCCTCACCACAGGCAGCAAATCATTGACTCCTACTTGGATTAAAATGAAGTAAACTTATAAGAACCCCAGCTTTATCGGCCTCCGTGCCAGTCAGAGGATGGATTTTGCATATGAAATCAGAGCCTGTGTGACAACTCAGACAAAGGAGGAAAACCAACATGGAATGAAAGTCAAGTTGCTGCTGGCACCAAGGAACTGCAGGAAATCTTGCACCAAACCTTCCCACATCCATCCAAGGACCTTGGATGCTGCAGGCGGGGCAAGGGGATGACTGATGCAGCAAATTTTGGGTGGTTCCTGCACCAAATTTTTCTTGGCTCCATTCAAGACATTTCTTGCATCAAGGGAGGGCACAAAACACACAATCTCACTGGCCCCGGGCTCGCCCGGCACGCCAGACGCCAGTAATAGAGCTGCTCATCTATTTCCCATCAATGTATCTTCTTAATGAAGGAAGATGGCTTTTTAATAAATAAAAGCTTTCACCAAAAATAGCTGCACGGTCATCTATAATCCCCTGAAAACTTCTAGAGGTCTAAAGTTGAGACGCAAAGCACAGAGCAAGAGTTAGTGGGGGGTGGTGAGGAAATAGGGCAGCTGCTCCCAAACCTTTACAGCCAGAAAGAAATGCAGAACACCTTTTCTGCACACACCTGCACATCTCACCCTCCCAGCACTAAAGCCGCGTCAAAAACATTCTGCAAACTAATATTCCCAAAGTCCCAGAGCTTAGGCAAGTACTTTTGTTTCTATTTCAGTGCAGGGGGGAAAGAGGCAAAGAGCAGCAAAATGACTTCATCAGAAAGGGTGAGCTGGTGGTACAGCGAGGACGGAGGAGGCAGCAGCCCCCCGAGCCAAAACCAGGGAGGGATTAGGCACTGAGCCTCGTGGCCACCTCCCCTCTCATGTCTATCAGCACCATCTCCCCTTTCCTCCAAGTAAAGCAGATTTGTCCACAAAATCAGCTCCGGGCGGTGCAGCCTCGCCCAGCAGGTACAGATGGACTCGCTGATCAAGATGAATCATTTGGCACGTTCCACTGACCCGGGCGCAACCGCAGAAGGGGCTCTTTGCTCAGGGCCCTCTCCAGGGCCGGGGCGTCGGGGACGGAAACGAGAGGAGCCTCCAAAACAGGCAGGGCCCCCACATCTGGCCCCTCCAGCTCATCTCCCCCCTCCCCACCAAGGTCTGGCTTGTTTGCCTCACCGAAGCCCCCTCCCCGCTCTCAGACAAGGTTAATAGGGTAGAGAGAGAGCATCTGTTTATGAGAAGGTTATCAAGTGAAAGGCAGTAACGCAGCCTCCAAACCAGCTTTTCATAGCCTCTTACTTATTATTTAATTTGGCTCCAGTACGTGGAATTAGGCTAATGGCTGTTAAGTGGTTAAGGCACGCACATTGTCCATCTGCCGAGAAGGCTCCAGGCCGTTGTTCTGTTTCAAAGGCTAAGGAGGAAAAATAATATGAGAGTTGCATGCTGTTAGTTTGAGAGCTCATAAATGCATTTTTTCCCTCTTTCCCTCGCTTTTATATTTCTTTTATCTCCAGTGCTTTGCCTGTTGCAGCATTAGGAACTTCTGGAAAGCGAGTTACCGGCTTTATTATTTTTTTTGTCAGTGCTCTTGTGCCTTTTTTTGCTTTTATTTTTTTTTTTTTAAGTGGAGGGAAGGGTGAGCCAGCCCGTTCCAGCAATGCCACAGCCACCAGCTGTTGCAGTCTTCCCATTCAGCCGAGCTCAGTGCAGCATCCCCCATTTGAGAGCAGGAGAATTAAGCACAAAGCCCTGAGCTTTTGTCTCTTCTCCTTGACACCAGGACTGGCAGCTTCTCTCCACCAACACAACATCAGCTCTGCAGTTTTCCTTACGCACAATCTGGAGCGCTCAACCCCTCCCCACCTGCACTCCTTGCTGCATTTAATGAGCAGTTCCACACATTGCATGGAAGATGTATGGTTTCCTACACATTTTAAACCTTAAATGATGCAAGCTCAGGTTGGAGCTCCCTCTTCCCTCGAGTTGTGCACATAACCAGCGCCCACGCGGACTCTCGGGTGTGTCGTACAAGAGTTGAGCTCGTTCTGTCATTACTTCAGAGGAATAATGAGGTCTCTCAAGCTTTACTGCTTTCATGGGAGTTGTAGGAATGTAACCTCCTGTAGAACCTGACCAGCACCAGGCAGCTGATTCACAAAAGCCAGCAGGAATGGTGAAGGGGAAAAGGGAACCGAGACCTTTCTTCCATGAATCCACAAAGAAGGTGTGAATGACGCTTAGGCAGATGAGCTACAGATATACAGATATACAGCTAGCCAAAAATCCTTGGAATCGGGGATCACAGAATGGTTTGGGTTGGAAGTTTAAAGCTCATCCAGTCCCAACCCCTGCCATGGGCAGGGACACCTTCCACTACCCCAGGTTGCTCCAAGCCCCATCCAGCCTAGCCTGGAACACTTTCAGGGACGGGGCAGCCACAGCTTCCCTGGGCAACCTGTGCCAGAGATTCAGCACCTTCACAGGGAAGAATTTCTTCCCAATATCCCATCTAACCCTGCCCTCTGGCAGTGGGAAGCCATTCCCCTTTGCTCCATCAGGCAAGGGAAACTGCTTTACCTGACAGCAGCCCTGGGAAGGAGCAGGCTCTGAGGAGGGGAACTGCAGGCAGGAAAGGGAAGGGAATGAACCCTCCAGCCCCTGCAAAAAAATAAGAGCCCAAAGCCACCTCTATCCCTTGTGTAGGAGCTGAGCTGTCTCCAAGTGAGGAGGGTTATTTATGGGGACACGAGGAAGGAGAAGGCAGCTGATGAGCAGATCTCATTTCCCTCCATTTACTGCAACAACCCCACTTGAAATCCGACTTTATTTCTTCCTTTCCAAGCCAGGAAAGAAAGAAAGAACTGAATGCCACAAACAAAGTCAGCCTTCCATCCTTGTTATCCCCTGATTTTGCCAGAGGTTAGCGGGGTGGTTTCAGACTCGCAGCGGGGGAAACAAGCAGCAGCTGGCAGCACCAGGAGAAAAGATTGGAGCATTTACCAACAGGCTTGTCCCCTCACCTCTCCCAAAAGGAGCCCCCAGTGCTGCTTTTCCACAGAAACACTTTTCCAGGGTATAGCTGTGGCATCCAGGCTTGCCATCTGCTCCATCTCCCCTGGCTTTATCCCTGCGTATTGCCTCTCTCACCAGGTATCTGCATGAATTACTCCTCCCCACTTGTACCTTTGTTCACAGGGTATAGAAATATAAATGCATATTTATTTTTTTAAAAAATCTTTATATATTTTACATTTTTTGCATATAAATATAGATATTTATTTACATATTGGGGGTTGGCACTAGATTATCTTTAAGGCCCCTACCAGCCCAAGCATTTCTACCATCCCATGACAAACACACACAAATTTGGTCTCTGCGTGTGCCGATGGCTGACACGTGCAGAACGAATTGTGCTCAGGGGGTGCTTTGTTACAACACTCAACCCCTAAATTCCCAGCCCTATACTCATTTTGACACTTCTCTCCTGCTTTCCTGCTGAACCTGACCCAAAACACACCATCCAAACTGTGTTTTTTGGGGAAAGATATGAGGAAAACAGGAAATTAAGCGGCTGGTGCTGCCTGACAGGAGGATAAAGCGGCTGTGTGCTGGAATAACCACCAAAGCGAGATGCTCAGCCCATGTCCTGCAGCTCTGCACCTGCTTGTGCTGACAAATAACTGCCCGGCCTGCAGAGCGTTCTGGGATTGTGGGAGGGAGCAGGATTCACAGAAAACTGCCCAGATTTGGTCGACCAACGTGGGGAACTCACGCTGGGGCGGCAGTTTCCGAGGGGAAGTGAGCTTGTGCAATATTTTTGTTTGACACTGGCAGAAGCCCTGCTCCGACACATTTCCCCCTGTTCTGCTGCCAGAGCTGCTTAATCCCCGTGGCAGGCTGGCGGGAGCGGTGAAGCGATCCTCGCGGAAGTCTGACACCAGGAGAGTTCTGTGTGAATAGCACATCCCGCAAATCTGCAGGATAGAGAACATCTGAAAACCTGGTTAAGGGATAAGTACTGACAAGCCCTGACTGGAGAGCAGAGTGTTCATTCAAACACCTGCATGAACTGGGGGATTGTTACGGTTTTCCCTCTAAACGCTGCCGAACCAGGTGATAGAGGCACATGGAAAACCAGGAGGAGGAGGCAATTCAGAACCTCCAACCTGCCCCCGGAGCGTGGGGGGCTTCCATCTGAAATTAGGGGAAGCTGGCAGGGCAGGGTTTTGCAGGAAGCATCCTTCAAGGAGTCCTCCCTGTTACCACGCTTCCAGGGAGCAGATGCAAGGAAGAGAAGGATTACAGCACTTTGCTTCTGATCATCCCTGTTTTGAAGGGGTTTTTTTGGCCTTAGTCGCCAGTAATTTTGGCAAGAGGTTTCCCAAGCACTGAGCTGGCAGTTGTAGGGAAGAGGATGGCTTTATCCAAGACATAAAAATCCAGGGAGATAGCTTTGAACTAAAGCTGATGCAGAAGAAAGACAAAAAGGAAATATCCTCGTGGGCACAGCAGCTGCTCCAGAGACAGCAGGGAAAATTTGTGGAGAGGAGGCTGAGCTCAGAGAAGAGTTTTTCCCAGACTGCAGGATCACAGTGTGGAAGGAGGAGACCTGAGGAGGACAGGCTCCATCTTTTTCCTCTGATTCCTTTAAGAAAGGGAAGCTTTGACCCCCTCCTCTCGTCTCAGGGGAACAGGGAAAGAGGACACACTGCTCACAACCTGCAGCCTCGCTGGTGGGATGGGAAATTGCTCTGCTCCTGCTGGGATCTGCAGCCCTGGCCTCTATGGGGAGTGATGGATGAAAGGGAGGGAGAGGAGGAGGAAGCTGTGTCTTAAGGCTCTGCAGCAGCAAATGGCCTCAGCGATTAGAGCTGAGTGGGCAGCTGTGTATCACTCTGGATTTTCTGCCTGTTTCATCACTAGCAGTGACTCAGGAATATTCTTCATCGCCCTCAAGCGAGGATATGATCATTTTCTGCCACTTGAGATGAAGCTAATTTTACAGCAGCTTAGAGGGAGAGAGATGTCATGTGCTGATTTCTGTACTGTCTGCATCACCCAGTGCTGCAGCACGGACAGGCCATAGGTGCTGACAGCTGGAAGTTAAACCACCCCACACCAGGACAGAAAACCCAGGGAAAGGGGGTTTGGAGCTGCAGGTCCCAGAAAGATGAGAGGAGAAAAGCAGCACAGAATCAAGAATTCCCAGCAAGGAGAAACCTAACAGCAACGCTTCGCCAAGTTCACAAAATCCCAATATGGTTTGGGATGGATGGGACCTTAAAGATCATCTTATTGCACCTCCTACCATGGGCAGGGACACATTCCATGACCCCAGATTGCTCCAAGACCTGTCCAAGCCAGCCTTGGGCACTTCCAAGGCTGGGGCAGCTACAACTTTTCTGGGCAACGTGTGCCAGTCCTGTTCATTAGTAGAAGAAGCATCCTGACTGCCTGAAGGTGTAGAATCTGCTTCTGAAAGGACAAGTGTGCTGAGCAAGAGGGAGAATCTCAAAGGGCTGATCTCACCACTCAAATCCAACCAGTCCCAGAGACTCCAAATTTACCAAAACCAAATCCTGATGAGTGAGTAGCCCACTTTTCATGGAATCCCAGAGTGGTTTGGGTTGGAAGCTCACCTCAATCCAACACCTTCTACTAGACCAGGCTGCTCAAAGTGAAAAGTGTTCACAACGCTGGTGCCAAATCACTCCCTTGGCACATCAAACCCTGGGTCTGGCTGAGCTCCCCCTCTCATCCTATCAGTGCTTCCCACGGAGCGGGGATGAGATGGCAGCAGAACCAAGCACCACCACTGACCCTGCAGCTGGACCGCCCGGGCTCCTGGCTGGGAACCAGCCCTACGGCCACATTCAGATGGGTTTTCTTGCTGGCTGCTCAGGCCATTTATTTCTTTTCGAGATGCAAAAGCTGCCTTCACACCCGGCCCTGGCAGCGCCTCGCCAGGCTCCCTGTGCGAAGCCGCGGTGTCCCAGCCACCGCCCGGCATGTGATTCCTTGACAGCCCTGGATTCAGGAGCTAACTGGCAGTGGTGGCTGCATTTGCAGGGGAAACGGAGCAGCACTGCCAGCTTCTAGTGACAAAGGGAGTGTTTATAACAGGCGCGGTGACAGCTGTCCGAATGCCACATTTATTTACAAAACGTTAGTTAAATTACTGACAGTTGGCGCTGCGGAGGGAAGCTGAGAGGAAGAGCCCACACGTCCCTGGCGTGCTCATTCGGCAGCCCCACGGTGCCTCTCAAGAGCCTCCCTTCCAGCGTGGGTGGCTTGAGGCATCTCCTGCACCTTCTCTCCTTCCCTTCCCACCAAACCTGCACGGGGATCATCCTGTAACTCCCACCAGACCCAGAGGGTCAGACCCATCAAGGTGGGTGAAGTTCCTCCAAACAGTGCACGGCCACCAAGCCTGCAGTCTATTCTAGAAGGACCAAGAGGATGTTGATCACCCTGTGATCCCTTCAGTAGTTCAGATTATTTCAGGCAGTGCCACTTGAATGAATGGAGGTCACCAAGAGCACCTCTGGACGGCCAAAAATGTCTGTGTTGTTTTCAGACTCACGGAGGTGTCTGAGGTGAAGGCCCTGTGTCTGCTGAGCAATGTCAACAGTCTGCAAGCTGCTGGCTTGGAACCAGCAAGGAAATTGCAGCTGCCACCCTCCAGGAGACAAGGACAACAGGAGAAATTTAGGAGCCCAGCTGACATGCACCAGTGAAAGCATCTCCCCTGACCAACCACCTCCATGACGAAGCAATAACAACCCAAGATGGGATTTTGACTTTCTGACCACAGAACTGTTCAGGCTGGAAAAGACCTCTAAGACCCTCAACTCCAAACATTCCCCCAGGCCACCACTCACCCGTGTCCCCAAGTGCCACATGCACGTGGCTTTTAAATCCCTCCAAGGATGAGGACTCTACCACCATCCAGGGCAGCCCATTCCAGGGCTTGACAGCCCTTTTGGTAAAGAAATATTCCCTAATATCCAAACTAAACCTCCCCTGGTGCAATTTGAGGCTGTTTCCTCTTGTCCTATCACTCATTACTCGTGAGAAGAGACCGACCCCCACATCCTGCCCTGCCACAGAATGCCACAGAGGGAAGAGACTCTTTAATTCCATAAGTCAGGACCAACAAGGTATCTTTGGCTCCTCATGTTTGTAGAGGACTAAATCACATCACTTGCACACACACCACAAGGAACCTCCAAACTGCTCCCTCCAACGCTGCCACGTTTTGCCCTGACTCCCACACTCTGGAAGTTTGCAGAGCAAACAGGGTCCTGACGTGCCTTGGCCAGCTGGAAATTTGGCCTTGCAAAACATCATTCCAAGTAAACTTTGTCTGATTCAAAACAGAGCAGCTCTTCCACATAGTAGTAAGTAATGGCAGAGATGAAGTTTGATTGAAAAATTCACCCAAGAAGTAAAGCAGTTTGGAGGTGAGTAGGGAAAGATCTATTTTCAGCTAAAGGGAAACTCTGTGTGTCCAGAAATCCTTCCCTCCTGAGACTGAATGAAATCAGAATCTCGCTATTTCCTTTAAAACTCTTTAAAACCCCAAATCTTGCTTTAGCTTCATCAGAGAACTTCCTGTAACATTTAAGAAGATGCTTCACTGAACTCAAACTCAGATAAAAGGAAAGAAATACTATTTTTCCAAGCAAACCTACACCTGCCCTCTTCCTCACAAGGGAATTCTAAGTCAAATCCTTTTCAGTCAAGGTATGCAAGAAAGAAATTGATTGTTTAATAAAAATATCTGTGTTTGAACTAGAAAAAGAAAAAGTATTTTCTTATTTAACAAATGATAAAAGTCTGAAATTTTTGAATGAAAGTAGACGCAGGTGCTCTCCCAGCTCCTGCTGAATAGTAATAGAAGAAAAAGGACTTGGAAAATACTTCCTTGAATTTTCACCTCAGTCACCCTTCCTTTGAGCTCATCAAGAGCTTTCTACTGGACTGTAAGAGAGGAAAAGGGATACAAGATAATTAAAATTTATCTTTATGGTTTTTAAGGTTATTTAAGGAACAAAGCCTTACATATAAATTACTGAATTTGGAGGACTGAAGGATAAAAACCCAAATATGCCTTCAAATATTAGTGCTGTGCCTATCCATAGGTCCAAAGTATCTTGAGATTTGGAAGTGTCTCTGAGCCTGGAGCTGCCCTGCTCTCCTTTCATACCTTTGAGAATTTGCTTTTCTCAACAGCTTCCTCTCATGCTTCTTATTAGAGATGTGTAAAAACCATGAGGCTGAAAAACAGGCTGGTTTTGCTGAACTGAGGATGTGAAGCTGCGAAAATAATGATCCCACCATGACAAAAAAAAAGGGAAAAAGAGACTCAAAAATCCCAAGTAATGAATGTTTGGATCATGGCCGGGGCTCTGCATGTGTCTGATAAAACAGACACAGGTGTCAGAGCCATTTATGGTTGCAGGCACAGAGCCGGTCAAAATCTCCCATCTCTGGGAAAAAATCCTGTGATATTTCACCAGCTGCTCATGTTGGAAGGTGGTTTTATCCCTTATTTACTCTGTCCTCATTGACATGCAGAGCTGGACTCACACATCTCCTGTTTGACCCTTGGTGTCCTTTCCTATTCAGCACTGTCCCCAAAGGTGTCCCCACCTTCAGAGCAGGCACAGCTCTCCAGACCTTCCCTCAATTCTCTCCCTGGCTTTTCCAGAGGAGAATCCAGCTGCAAAGTCAAGTTTGCCTGCAGATTTTCCATACCCACCCATCTGCCTCCTCACTTTGCACATAAACTAAGGATGCTTCCCAGCGTGACTGTGGTGGTGACAGCCAACACCACTCCCCGGCAGCTGAAGAATCCTTATTTAAACCAGGATTTTTAATATCCTCATGATGGAGATGCTGTTGGCGGTTCAGCAGACACTGCAGCAACCAGACAGCCAAGCCTGAGCCTCAGACTTGGCTCCTTCACAGCCTTGCACCTCGGAGAACTAAACCCAAGGAGAGCAGAAGGTATTTCCCACTTGCTTTGCAAAGGTGCCGCATGCAACAACGAGCAAACCCCGAGGAGAAGGAATTCCACATTGCTATTCCACACACAGCCCGTTAACAGTCTGCATATTGTAGCAAGACTGAAATGCTGTCTTCCAACCTGATCCCCAGTCCATTACAGTTGGGATAAAGACTCGTGGTGACATTAATGAGCACTGGATCAGCCCCTTTGCTGGCATAAATCTCTCTGTCGCATCAGTGGGATTGCATTTTCCCCATTTGCCTGTTTGTTTGGCTCTGGATTCTCATTACAATTTCTATTAGCCCAGGCTCCCACTGATGTGGTTGTAGATTAGTTCCTTCCTGGTTTTTTCCTCTGAAGGAAAATAAGGGTGTCTGAGTTCAAAGTGGCAGGTTTTGGCAGGTCTGGGGGGAAGAAAACAACTCTGTCTGATCAAGAAGAGGAATTTTTCCAATGGCATAGATTGGAGTAACTCCAGTGAAGCCAACAGAAGTGACAAAGACGTGGGCAAGCTGAAGATGACCCACATCCCCAACCCACCTCTGTTAACACACACGTGGAGCTGCCAGTTCAGGACTGCAGTGCCAGCAGCAGCGTGGCCCAAAGGGCTCTGCCAGGGTGGCGTTGGGACAGCACATCAGGACAGCCAAAGGCTGGAGGTGAGGCCAGGTGCCATCCCTTGGATTGGCACCCACGACTGCTCGGGTCCAAGGCTTACATCAGCTCATGGTTCGGGTGAGGCAGCTTCAGAGCAGACTTTGGGGCTGTGAGCAGCCCCACAGAGGCACTGCTTCCCCAGGTCCCAGTATCCCTGATTTTACTTCAGCTCCCACCTAATCACCCACCCTCCCAGCAGCTCTGCAGTACCCCAGCCACACACCAGGTACCCCCAAAACGACAATTCCCTGGCATGTCCAACCAAATAAAGCTCCCAGTCCCCTCTTCAACCCCAAGCAAGGGCAGGACATGGGTGGACACCTCTGGTGCCCTCCAGTAGGACACTTTTAGCATTTTCCTTGCAGAGGGATGAATCCTGCCACAAAGAGACTGCAACGCAAGCAGATGACTCATGGAGCAGAGAAAGGAAGCGTTGCAGTTGCTGTGCACGAATCAAGACATTTATAGGGCCTGGGAGGGCACCTAACGTCACACGAGGAGCCGAGGGCAGGGCTGACAACTGAAAATCCATTTCCTAAGCCTGCCTTCACCATTAGAAACACCAAGCCAGCATGTCTCTGCTGGCCACCTGTGGGGTTGCTCTGGCCTCCCTTCCCCATCCCAAGGTAAAGTCTGTTTGACTTCAGCCCTCCCAGATGTGAGATGCTTAAGCCAGGATGGAGATGACAGCTCCACAAAAACCCACTTGTCCCCTAGGAGACCCCAGCTCCAATGAACCAGAGGCAGCAGCTCTACCAGGAAAGCTATAAAGGGAAACCCTCCTCTGGCACAGCAATCAGGAGCTTGTCTCATCTCAGATGGAAATTGCACTCAGGGAAAAAAAAAAAAAAAAAGAGAATAATCCATGCATATGACAATTTTTTTTCACCACTTTAAGCTGATTCCATCTCCGAGATGGGAGAGAGGTGGCAGAGATTTGCTGACATGTCACTTTAGTAATAAACTCCTCTTTCAGAAACGTGCCGTCGCCAGCAAAGCAATCGGCTCGTGAGCTACAAACCCCGCACGTGGGGCTCCTGCAGCCTCTGCCACGGGGCGTCCCCAGGAACGTGGGGACAAAACCCTGACCAGAAAGGAGGACCCAGCAACAACGAGGAGAGGAGAGAGGCAGGAGAGGAGTGGCGCCATGAGGGATGCAGGGGAACATGCTCTGCTCCTTCCTTACTTTAACACAGGAGGGGTCACCACAGCTCAGAATTTATTCCCTAAACCTCAGGATGAAAGGAGAGAGGTTTGAAGGAGAAGGTGGTGGATACTGGAGAACTGGGGGAATTAACTTGGGTTAAGACATGAGTGTGCAGCTTAGCTCCATCCCCACAGGACTGCTGGAAGCTGCTCCCAGCCCATCCCAGGTGCTCAGAATTCCTTTACTGCTCAGGAACTGAGAAAAGCAAAGGTGTTACACCTTGGCCTCTGCAAGCCCCAGCTATATCCCCCACTTTGGCCTTGGGAAGTGGGCAGGGAGTTGAGAAGTAGGCAGGCAAGCAACCAGGAGTCTCTGAAATAAACAACTGCAGCAGGATGAAAACTGCCAGGTACTGGGCTTGGAGACTATCGGAATGGGATGATTGCTCCACAGGTCTGAGCCCTGGACAGGCAGATGAGCACTGATCTGGGAATAAGGAATGTGGTGGTTGTGCAGGGAAGGGGGGAGTTGGCTGGGCAGGGCAGGAGATGGGAATACCTAACTTGGGGTGTCCTCAGCTGGTGGGACAGGGTGGACAAGCAACACTCCCTCAGTGGGGTTATTGCAGCTCAGAGTGGGAGTGGGAGCCTGGAGCAAAACGGACACAGAGCTGGGCAGCCACCAGAGGAGCTTTAGCAATCAGGGCTGGCCCCTTTCATCATCATCCTCCACCCTGTCTGGCTTTTGTTAGTCACACCAGGAGCCCAGCCCGGTGCTGGGCACTGCTCTTTGAGCCCCCCTGAATCCCCCTGACTCAGCCAAGGCTTTCCCAGGCACAGACAGCCTGGGATGGGTTCCCTTGCCCTCTTCCCCCCGCAGGATTTCTGCACTCATTGACTGCAAACCACAAAGGCAGCTGCCCAAAACCTCAGAGAGAATCAGCCTCGCTCAAACCCTGGCAGGAACAGCACTGCAGGAGACACGGAGGCTCCCCCAGGACCTGGGTGCTGGAATACACCACATTTACCCATTGGAGACCATTCCTATTTTTCTATTACACAATAAAACCACAGCAAGGCAAATTCCTGTGAATAAAGGGGAAAAGATGGGGCAGCAAAGAGTCACAGAAAACAGACCCATCTCTGAAAAATAGTCTTTTCTGCTTAGCAAACAAGCACTTTCTGTTTGCACCCATCAAACAAACATGCTTGATTTTGTTTTGTTTCACAGCCAAGTCATCATTTCCCCAAAATTATTTCAAGAGCACAACAGGGGCCAAATAAATTTGCAAAACAGGCTTAGGTAAAGAATGACAGAGCTCAGTGGCAAAGCTCACAGCCCTTTTCAAAGCCTGAGTGGAAACCACGGGAAACATCAGGGTTAAAATAAGCTTTGCCTCACGTTTAACTCAGATTTGACTTTTAGTGTTGGAATCAAAGAGGGGAACAAATGAAGGCATTGCATCACCCTGCCAAGGAAACCAGAGGAGATGGAGAGAGGAGCACAGGCAGATTTGGGGGGACACCATGCAGGCGCCTGTGCTGCTGATGGGAATGTCAGAGCCTCACCATGGAAAGCGCTGACTGATGCCAATTAAAATGAAATCATAATCAAGCCATTTGTTTTGGTGCCGAGAGAGCTGCTCCAAAGGTCTCAGCAATGCCTGGACTCGGTTCAAGCACTGCATGAAGTTCAGGATGGGTCCTCTCCAGCGTGAGCTGCTCGCTACTGGTGAGGGCAGAGCTGTCTGGACATGGTGGAAGGGGGTGAAGATCAGCCTCAGCCTCACCATCTGTGCTTGGGGACACAAGGAAGGACAGAAAACTCTGACCTTCACCTGCACACAATTCCTCAGTGTAACCCCAAAGGCAGGACCAACACATCCATCAGTAAAACACAGTACTGTTGGACACAACACCCTCAAATCTTTTCCCAATTCCCACAGGCTTTGCTGCATCCAGGAGTAAATCCTACCCCTCCTATCCCAGGCAGCAGCTCTCACCCAGCATCTAGAGCTTGATTTAAATTTAATACAGTGATCTAAAGTGCTGGTACCCACGACACGCCTGTACCCTCCAGCAGAAACATCACGAGATAGAAGGAAATATCTGAACATGTCCAATGTCCCTGGTCCTAAAGTGATTCTCTACAGTGGATTGTTCTGAGCAAAGCCTTTACAACAGAGAAGTCTCCTTGCAGCTTTCAATCCAGCTTTTTTTTCCAGCACTGAATTCACTGTGCTTGGAGGGAGAGAGCTGAAAAGAGCCTCTTGGCAGGGCACTGCTGCTCAACAGCAGCTTGGGCTCCTCAGCACCTGCCACCCCGATAAAATAACCTATTTCCAAGAGCCAAAGCCAAACCCTCCCTTGAGAATGGGGAGGGACAGGACTTTCCAAGTGCTCCAGAGAAACAGCAACTTCTGCTGCTGAGTTTTCAGCTTGTTCTTCCCTTTTGGCATCTGTGAAACACCAAGAAAGGACCTCTAGAAACATCTCTCCTTCCAAATCCTTGGCTGCAGCTCCCTGTCCTCCCACCTTGCATGGAAGTAAGTGGGATTGGATTAGACCTGATTTTTTTTCCCTTCCCTGACTGCCACCCATGCAGGGCTGGGCAGGAGGTGGCCGGGAGCATCGCTGGGGTCTGCCAGAGCCTTTGTAGCAGCATTGCTATTCTGCACAAGTTAACTCCTCCACAACAGATCGATGGGCACACGGGGCTGGGAGGGGAGCAGGCAGGAAGATTCATGCTTCCTTGATTTCCTCTGGTTTTCACATGCTCTGCTCCTCCTGGCTCTGCCACTGTGCAGCACGACTGGGACTGACCGGGGGATGCAGCAACGTCCCACTGCCTGCTGGGCCAACTGCTCCCACCTCAAACCAGCAGGAAAACACCTCCAAATGCCCAGGCAAAACCACACTCCTGCTCTGTCACCACAGCAGTGGCAGCAAGCCATCAATTTCCAATCCCCGCTCCAGGGGCAGGACAGCAGGAATGTCATCGGCACGGTGGGAACGGCATCCGCACAGGCCGCTCATCCCACAGCCCACGTGCCCCTCTCCTGGGCACGCCTGTGCTGACGAGGCACCTATCAAGGGACATGGACATCCCTGGCTCCCAGCTCTACTGGGATGCACCTGTGGCAGCTCTGGGATGATGACACATTGCCGCTCTCCCTCCCTCCCCAGAGCCACCTCTTAGGGGCAGGATTTGTCCCCCTTCCCACGAAGCCTCCCTGACAGAAGAATCCCTCCTGCTGACTCACCCAAGCTTCTCTTTGTTCTCCTCCAACACCAGCGACCACCCAGTGTCAGGGCAGAGCACTTCTATCCGTGGTGTGGATCAAGATCCCTGATCTGTGCCCAAAACCCTGTGCAGGCCCTCACCAGAGCCTCTTCCATAAGTTTGCAGAGCACCCACCCAGCTGTTGCCACCCCCCGTGTGTTTCACTGCCCAGACCCCCAGTAACCCAGACCCCTCCCTCTTTGATAGCAGGATCTGTAGGATTTTTGGCACCTGGAAGAACACAGCGATTCAGGAAAGAAAAGGAGCGACTACTTTTTTAAGCCAAGCTCAAATTCCTAAGCAAGACACTCTGTCCTCCACCCTCTGCCACCCATTTTCCAGCCTCTTTGCCCAGTCGTGCCATGACGCAAGACAAATCCAGAGGAATGGCCACAGCACAGCTCCCACCCTCCCAGGAGCACTCAGGGGCTCTGGGGTGGGACACAAGATTTGGCTGCAAACAACCGAGTTGCAGGAGAATTCCTGCTGAAATTCCTCCCGGGGCTTTTTTCCCTGCCCTGCCTTGGCCCCTCTCCACTGGCTGGCGTGAAGCAGGAGTGCAGCGTCGCTGCACACACCCAGCTGGCCCCGCAGATGTTGGTGTCACCTATGCAATGCTCCGGAGGAGCAAAGTCGCTCCCGAGCATGCCGGAGTTGCAAGCGCCGCTTCCCAGCGCTGCAATTAAAACCTGGCTTTTGATTTTTAATGTCCCTATCAAACATCCTCTGGGATGACTGCGCCCATCTGCTGTGAGGACAGGGACGAGTGTCTGGGCATAAGATGTCCCAGAAATTATGCTGAGCAAAATTACGGATTCCTTGGCAGCCCCTGAACCCTTCGGATCGCTGCTGCAGGAGACAGGACCCTGGTGCAACGCCCAGCCCCCATCTCTCCCCTTCCCAGGGAGGGAATGCTGCCAGGGAGCAGCACCCCCCTGCCTCCGGAGCAAGGGGATTTTTAAGGAGCGGAGCATCCCCCTGCCTGGAGCCAGCCCCGTCCTGCACTTCCCTGTTCCAGCAGGTCTGGACCTGAGATAAAAGCACAAAGCCACACCAGGGGGTCAACAACTGCCCCTTTGCCCAGGCTGGGGAGGTCTGACACGGATGAAGACACCCCGGGCACTGCCCTCCAGGAGCAGAGCAGCATTTATCTGCACCGAACGCAGCCGAAGTGCCCGAGCCATGGTACCGACAGCAGCAATTGAGCCCCTGCCTCCTACTGCTGTGGGGCAGGGCGCCAACAGGGAATCACATTCCCTTCTTTTTCATCCCCCAGTAACTTTCCCGAAGACAACTGGGAAGCCCAACTGGAACAAGCCCAGTCCCCTGGCACTCCAATCTCTCAGCTCGCTGCCCGGTACCATCCTATACCGCCAACCGGCACGGCGCATCCCCCGCGGGGAAACTGAGTCACGTCCCCAAAGTCACCACGCAAGCAGGACCCCCCCGACCCCCCAAGGCCCCAGTCCAGCTGCTCCTACCTGAGCGTGGCGCTCTCCCCTTGCCGCACTGTCACGTTGTCCATGGCTTTGGGGAAGGTGGCATCTCCGCTGCGCACGGGCACTCCTGCGGGCACAAGGAAGAGCAGCCTGAGACAGAGGACGACCAGGCACCTCCAGGGCAGGGCCAAGCACCCACCGACCCCCATCCTGGGCAGCGGGGACTTTTCCAACAGGCAAAAAACACACCCGACAAGGCGAAAAGGGGGAAGGGGTGGGTGGAGAGGAGGGATGGGGGGGAGCAAAACCACCGGGGCGAGCGCTGCGGAGCTCCACGGAGATCAGGAGAGCCCCCGGCAAGGCTGGCTGCGAGCGCTGAGCCTGCCGAGCGGCATCGGAGGGAGTCCCGCTGTCCTCGGGCGAGGGAGGAGGACGGGAGGGCCGGGGGAGGAGGAGGAAGAGGAGGAGGAGAAGTGGCAAAGGTGCAGGGCGAGCCGGTTCTTCGGGCAGCAGTCCGAGGCTCACTTGGGCGAGGAGGCGCCGGGGGGGCCCGGCTGTGCCCCACTCCCGCACGCTTGTCCCGAGGCGGGGGCAGTCCAAAAACCAGTAAAAACCCCAAAAAACACCCCCGAGGCGAGCTAGCAAAGGTGTCCAGGCGCAAGAAGGCACAGTGGGCAAAAGCCTTCGGGATGCCCTGCAGCTCCTCTCCTCCCGCCCCGCTGCCGGGGGGCTGGTCCAGGCGGGATGCAGGATGGGGATGAGAGGACGGCGGGATGCAGAATGCGGGGATGTCAGGCTGCCGGANCATCCCCGGGGTTGTCATGGCAGCGGCTCCAGCGCTGCCCGGCGCCTCGGCTCCCGCACGGCCCGAGCCCCGCACACGGGCGGGCGGGCGGGCGGCAGCGGGGCGGGATGCGCAGGAGGACACGCACATTAACCCCCGCCGCGCCGCGCTCTTCGTGGGGATGGCAAGGACCCCCCCTCCTTTCTCCTCTCTCCCCCTGCTCTTACCTGGGTCCCGCAGCCAGCACCGCACAACTCTCCCCTTTGCCCTCCTCTACCTCCGCACCTTCCCCATCCCAGGCGACAAAGTCACTGTGCAGGAGGGGAAACTGAGGCATGGGTAATGTCCCCCCCTTCCCCCCCCAGCCAGGTGATGATGAGAAGAGGCTGGAGCGTGTCCTCCTGGTCCCCTGCACCTCACAGACACAGCGTGAGCTTAAGTGGCAAATTCCTCCCCAGCCGCAAGCACGGTCCCCGTGTACTTTTTATCAGCTCATAATTTAACAAATATCACATTTGCTTATGCCGAGTAATTCCTCCTTCCCTCCGCTAGTGGCTAAACACATTAATATTTCCAGGCACAGTTCCATGCTGGTAAAAAGGTGCTGGGGAGCATCCTCAGAGCAGAGAGTCCTGGAAGCAGCAGTCAAATCGCAGCTTTCGGGGTGCTGCACCCCTCAAACGCCCCAGCAGCCGCAGCCCAGCCTTAGGGAGAACCAGGTCTCCCCCCTTGCTGTGCCCAATGACTTCCCCGCTTTGCCTTATCCAAAAATCCTCCCTCCATTCCCCCACCGTGTGCTCGGCAGCTTTTGCACGGCACCAACGTGGGGTGGTTTTGTTGTTGTTTTTGAGTTCGCTGCTGGCAACCTGAGCTGGATTCAAACTGGTGACCTAGATGTGAAAGGATCCATAGCCCGTTACTAATCCCTGGAGTCTCCGAATCCCCTGTAAACTACTGCTTAATTCACTAACTGTGCTATTTAATCTCTAAAACATTATGAGCTGTGCCGGGCAGAGGAAACACTCCATCAAATAAAGCTTTATTATTATTGTGCGTGCTGACTGGTCATACTAGAAGGGGATTGCTCTGCGAGTCTCTCTACTTTTTCCTTGTCTGAAGGTTCTCTGCTCCTTGAATTTAGCGCTGGTGGGACGTGCTGCCTCGAGCCCTGTGTTTTCCCAGAGGAAACGGCAGCTTTCCCCAGCTCTTGGCAGAAGGACTTTAATCCCTGCGGTGAACTCGGCTGTCAGCACTGGCAGGGGAGGGGGGAACGCTGCATTCAGCGGATCCTTTGGGGCCGCAGATTACATGGGAGGGGTCTCTGAAACCTCAGTGCATAAGGAGAGACCGTCAGAGGCAGGGGAAAAGTCCAGGGCTGTGTCATTGCACCGGGGTGTACAAGACAGCAAAGAATAAAACACACCAATCCTGCTGATTGCTGCGGCATCCAGGCACCCCTGGCAGGATGGGGACCCCGCTGGGATACCTGCAGGACCATCACACAAGAGCTTGCTCTTAGCGGGGCCGCTCCTTTGAATGGGCAGAGACCAACTCCTGTGTCAGCAAAACCAGAGGGATTCCAATAACCACAGCCAGTTAACCTTTTAACACGGAATTCAGCCCCGCATCGCCAGGAGCATCTTAAATTACGAACAAAAAAACACCTCCCTGCACTGAAAGCACGCGAGGCTGGGGCAGATGTGACCTGCAGAGCTGCTTCAGCCCTTGCCAGGGCTGAATTTGGCCCACTGTTAGGAGATCATCAGCAGCATTGTTTGAAAATCCCAAGGAATTTACATCCAATATGCTCCTGCATACTAAAGCCCGGCAGAATCCCTGGTCTCCCTCCCTCTCTTGCATACATACAATGTACATATAAATCAGCCTGTCACAGCTCGTCTCTTTTCTGACAGCTGTAATTGCTTTGGACTATAAAAATATCTATAGACAATAAACACAACGCGGGAAAACAGCAAAGAGAAAACCAAATCAAGGTTCCTTTAAATAATTCAGTTGCTCCAGCAGCAGTGGAGCCAGCAACTGAGTCCAGCTGTGAAGGTTCAGCAGCGAGAGAAAGAGAGCTTTGTAGCTTCCTCTGGGGATGAGAGAGTCTTTTTTCCTTCATTGGGTTTTGACCACAGCAGCAGCAGACTTTGCTGCACACGGGCTGAACCCATCTGAGCACCAAACAGCCTCTCACTTTCAGCTTCTTCCCTTTCTTCCTACTTAGGTGAAAGTATTTTTTTTTTTTCCTTCCTTTCGAGCAACAGGCAGGAGACAAACAGAACGAGGCAAGCACAGCGCACTCGAGGTGTATCTTTATCTCCGTATCCATCTCGCTGCTCTCCTTTCCAGCAAGGCTAAAGGCCCCCCTCTCCTGGCAGAGACCACAAACAGGGCAGCAGAAGCAGCAAGGGCTGGACCGGGTGCGAAGTGATGCAGCGGCAAGGATGGAGCCAGGGGAAGGATTTTCCCCGTGGGAGATGGCAGCTGGAGGGGAGGACGCGGAAAGCCTGGATGGAGAAGGGGTCAGAAGGAACAAGACCCTGTGGGTTTGCTTCCCAAAGGAGCATCTCTATCGATAGCTGGGGAGGAGGAGGTTCAGAGGCAGAGCAGGGAGCAAATCTGTCCCAGAAATGTCCCACGGGGAAGAATGACGGCATTTGGATTGCTGCAAGGGACCCCGACTCCTTCTGCAAAGGACCCTCCCAGCAAACACTGCCCCAGTCTCGGGCTTTTCATGCAAAACCAAGCCTTAAGCAGCTAATCGGCAGATCTGAGTGGTCCCAGGGGCCGATAATCAGATGCAAATTTGCAGTTCAAGTTCCTCTGTAAAGGGAAACAACAACATTGCTGCATTTTTTCCTGCTTCCTCCGAAGTATCCTGCACGACTCTATCTTCTATTTTATTGCAGCTGCTTGCAGGTCCAAGTTAAAGATCCTCCCATCCTACAGACCTGCCTGCAAACCTATATCCATGCAATCCTACACGTCCCCACACCAATGGATCTCATTCCTGGAGAACAAAAAACTACTTTCAATAAGTAGGTCATAGCAAGGCAATTCGTACAGCCAGATTTTCCTTTTAATTCCTTTTTTCTCTTTTCAGGGAGTTGATAGATGGCAATCTATAGCCCCAAAGTGGAAATTTATTTTTAATCTGAAGTGGCCAAATATGATCAGAAACATAATTTATGCTCGAGACATTCTCGTTCCTTCCAAATGAAAACACGATTTTATAACGCCAGCCGTGCTATCGCATACCACATTATTCTCCAATAAGCTCCAAGTTGCACAAAAAGTGCTTAATTTCCTTGGCATTAGTCAGGTGAATGACACACGAGTCCGGAGGAGCTTTTCCTGAATAACTGCTGAGCCCTCCGTGTCTACAGCCATTCACCGAAGCCACAAAGGGCTCCAGCTCCGCTCACTGCCTCATTTATCCCCTCGTTAACGGTGGCCCCAATTAAAGAACAATAATTGGGAGCCTTACTTGGCCGGAGCCGTTTGGAGCCCTTCTCGCCCCAAAGGCATTCCCGAGCTCCGAGCTGGAGAAATCGCCTGTTCAGGGCTGTTTCTAGGGCAGATTTTGGAATGCAAGCAGCATCCTCATGGGCGCCCAGCCCTCAGTCCCTCGCAGGCAGGGACTCCCAGCACCCTCTCCACGGTGTTTAAAAACAACACAGGGGATCCCATTAATCCCTACTAGAGATGCTGTTAATATTTAACTGCAGTTCAGATAAACTCACAGTAACCATCCTATTAAATTTAAATAAAATGTGCTTTTGAGAGCCTTCCCCTACAGCCACGCTGCCCTGCTCCGCCTGCACTTTGCACCGAGTGCTTCGCAGTAAAAAAAAGGAACATTTTGTTTGCCCTTTAAAAAACTGCTGGGCTCGGGTTTGTCGCCTGCTCTCATCGTGCTCAGGGATTTCAGAATTTTCAAGCACGAATTAACTCCTTCCAGGGCACCCCGGCTGAGCTGCAAAGCCTCAGCCAAGGGGCTGGAGGAGCAGGTGCCCTGGAAAAGGCTGCAAATCTGTCCCAAACTGGTGCTGCAAACGCAGCACAGGACCGATCTCCCTGCACCATCTCACCGGGTAACTCGGAGCACAGCCCTGGAGGAAAAGGAAAGCCAAAACGCCCCGCACAGCACGGCCAGCCCTACACAGCAGCATCCCTGAGGACACTCAGCATCTCAGCACGGGCACTGTTCAAAGCCAGGCTGGACCGGGCTTGGAGCTACCCGGGCTGGTGGGAGGTGTCCCTGCCCATGGCTGGATGAGCTTTAAGGTCCCTTCCAACCCAAACCATCCTGGGATTCTTTGTACATTCCGGAGGGGCCAAGCAGTGCTGCAGCTGGCACACAAAATCAGGAGGTTGCAAAGCAGCCCTCAAGGCCTCACTTTTCCCTTTGGATTAGTCCTTTCTCCCACAGCCCCAGTGTCTGGGCCTTTTGCAGCAGCCCAGCCAGGCACACACGTTTATGAAGTGACACCTCTGCAGTCCAGACCAGACTCCATATTAAACATCTATGCAGAGAGTTAAAAAACTAATCAAAGAGCTACCAAGCCATGCTGGCACAGTGAGAATTATGAACTGGGATTGATCCTTGGTACAAATCAATATTGATTTTACATAAATCTGTTTCTCATGGCTTCCTTGTGAGCTTACACCGCTGTATGAACAGCCCAAAAAACTTCTTTGATACAGACTCTGCCTCCCCAGCAGTGTTTGATTAGCATGGCTCAGGTGCCAGGGACAGTGATGATGTGGGATAAAGCCACGCCATTATCCAGCTAATGGCATTTGATAAGTGTGTGACATTAACCCAGAGCTCTACGACTCAATCCCTGCAGTCAGTGAAAAGGGGAAAAAGCTGAATAAGCTGAAAAGCAAAGCCAGACACTCCTCAGGGCTCACCACAGATATTTGGGAGCTCCAGCACAGCTCCCTTAAATGTGAAAGCACAAGGTTCTACCCCCTCGGAGGCTCTGCCCACAGTCTGGGGGCTCTGTGCTGGATAACTGTTTGGAAAAGCAGCTCCAAGAGCTGCTGTGCCTCCTCTGGGATGGTCCCAAGGCAAACACACTGAGCCAAGCCTTCCCCAGCCCATCTGGATATCACACACATCCTCAGCTGCAGAGAGCAGCAGAAAGCCTGGCTGCTTCACCCCCTCCAGCTCAGTTTCCCCCCCCCAAACCCTTTCTGAACAGAAAACTGCTCAGTCCCTACAAAACCAGGGGAGCAGACAACAGGGGAGCAGCACATACCTCAGTTTAGACAACCACATGCAACAGAAAGCAAAGAGGAAGAGCAGAGCCCCGAACATCCCTCTTTTAAAAGCACTGTGCTCAGCTGTGCTGGGTGAAAGCCCAGCCCACTGCCAGGTGCTCTGCATCCTTGGAATCAGCCTCTCCTGGAGCCACTGATCTCCCTATTGCCTGCACCTGCCTCCAGACTGGGATCAGTCACCTCCAAACCAAGCTTTCCTTTCTGAGCCACTGCCAAAAATGGGCTTTTCCCCATTTTCACCTCAAACCAGCGCCTTTGCAGCACCCATCTTTTGCCAGCCTGCTTCCCTGAAGTTGCCAAATTGCTCGAGTACATTCCTTGGGAAAAAAGTCCAGGCTCACTGCTGTCTGCCTGTATCAATTTGAGTTTTGCCACTGGTCCTCTGACCCTCACGGCTCTCTGCATCCAAGAATAATATTAATAATAGTCATGCCATTAAGCAAGATGCTTGGTTTGAATCTGAAGATTTTGAGAAATGATCTCATAAATTTAATTCCCGGGGTACCATCTTTGAGCGTTAACAGGCACAGTCGCCTCTGAATTCTGGGAAATGAGCATAATTACATGGAGATCGACAAGGCACAAATGCCAAGAATTCTGTTAACCTTTAATACTGCAAAAAAACTCTCCCCTTGTAATTATCTCTTTCCTTTGTCTTAAATGTTACTGATGAATATTTAGTGGGATAAGCAAATAAAAGGAGGCTGAGGGGTGCAAGGAGGTGCTGTTCCCTGTGGGGTGAGTCTGAAAACCTCACAGAATCATTGTGGGTCAGGGTAGGATGAGAGCCCAGGTCACAAAACTGCTCCATGGGACAATGACACCCCCGTGGTGACACACAGCCATGACAGAGCCAGCTGAGGGGAATCTGAGCTACACCAAAACCCACATGAATTCCCAGTGCTGCTGCAAATGCACCTTCACCCAGGTCCGTGAAGAGTGATCCCACAGCCCCCACTGGGATGGGTTCAGGTGCCCTTTCTCCAAACAGAACTTTGTCTGGGAATAAAACTTCCCAGGTAAAAAACACATCACCTTTCAAACACATCCTCCCTAGGGCTGCAAATGGCACTGCCCTCTTGCTGCACATGGAGCCTGATGGAAAGAAGATTTTCTCCCGGTGTGAACTGCATTAATATCTGTCAGAGCTCTGGCATTTCTGCCTATAATGATGAAAAATATGTGCCGAGAATGCGGGGTGCTCTCAGCATTGCCTCCCTCCCCATGAAGTGAAATTAGAAGCAGCTGCTCCTGCTCCCGTCCTCTTTACAGCCCTACAACATTATCTCGGGAAGCTTATTATTTGGGAGATGGCGTGGAGATAAGGGAGCCCCGCGACCCATCCGTATTCCAGCGGTGCCGTGCTGCAGACAGGGCTCAGCTCGCCCCTCCCCGGAGCTGGAGACCCGTGGAAAGGTCACTCTCCTCTCTTAATGTCGTGTCAGAGCCACCGCTGAGGGAACAAGAGAAAGGAAAAGGCACATCTCTCCCACTGGGTGGAGAAAATCCAGCCCCGTCCTGGGAGGAGTGTGCCAGCAGGAGCTGGTTGGGCTCTGACCACCTGCAATGCCAAATGCTTTCGGAACGCTGCCCAGGAGCTTTGGAAGAGGGGGAAGGAGCTTCCTCCCGGATTTGAAGATGCTGCTCTCAACCACATCCCAGCCAGCAGCTTGACCTGCTGATTTGGATGGGCAAGGAGGCAGCAATCCTGTGCCGTGGAAGAGAGGGATTGCAGCACACCCCTGTGCTTGTCCCAAAACACTGAAGGCACCAGGGGAACAGAGGATATCCCACCCATGAGTGTGCCAGCCCCAGATCCCAAATTAACCAATAATTTCTGAGCCACTGAGGTTGCAAGCTGGTCCGCCCAGAAGCCCCAGAGTGCCACCAGAGAGGCTGGGTGTCACAGGAGAGGCTGGAGCAGTCACAGAGCAAACTTTCCTTCCAGCCTCAAGGCCAGACCTTTACACATTCCCTCCTCCCTCATTCCAGGAGGAACGAAGACAAAGCAGTATTTATTCACAGAAGACTGGGGAGAAAAATGAAGGGAAAGAGGTGAGATCATTAAGTCCAACACTTCCCCTTCTGGGAGGGCTCTGCGAGAGGAGAGGAGAGGAGAGGAGAGGAGAGGAGAGGAACACTGTCCCAGCCCAGGGCCAGGGCTGTGAGCAGCAGCAGGGGCTGCAAACCTCTCTGAGAGAGGTGACACCACAACCACCTCGGACCTGGAGCCTCAGCGGCCCCAGCCAGACCCCCCAGCTACTCCTGACCCCAAAACCTGGCAGATGTTTGCTCTCCTCCTTTCCCTTTCCCTCTCCCTCTTGTTTCCCTCTCCCTTTCCCTGCCTTCCACTGGAGCAAGGTTTCTGGTCTCCAAGCTGCTTTTATGCCCCTTTAAAAGGTTATAAAAGCTGTCTTTATATTCCAATAAAGGGATGTAAAAACAACCTTTTTCGCAGTTCAATAAACGTGGTTGGCTTTTCCCCCCATTAATACTTTTTTGCCTCAGTGCCATGTGCCCGTGTGGGCTGCTCCAGGACATGGAGGAGGACGGGGCTTTGGGCATCACCTCCCGAGGCAGGAGACAGCAGAGCATCCAAAGGGAGAAGGACCAAGAGGCTGTGCTGGGGGCACCAGGCAGGTCTGATGCCAAGCAAAGATGGGCATCACAATCTGAACTGCTGCCCAAAAAGGAGAGAGATGAGGATACAATCTCAGTACTGGGTACTGTGCTGTGCATTTACTCCAAAGGAAATACCTCCTGGAAGCAGGTGAGAGCTCAGGGAAGGGCTGTGCTGTGGCATGAGAAAAATTCAAGGGATGAACTATAAATCAGGGGATAAAGAGTTGCCCAGCAGGGTTTTGCCTCTCCTGGTAAAGGCCCGTGGATGTAAGGGATGATGAACTGCAGCCACTCTGGTCCCCATCCCCGCACGAACCAGCAGCTGCAGCACTCAGGGCTGTGCCACCTCTCTCCTGGGTGACAAGGGACAAGTCACTTCACCCCGCACTGCCAACCCCCTGCTCTTGGCAACATCATTTAGACCTTCCAAGCCATGGGTCAGGAATTGTCCTGTCCGGAGCAACAGTGCCACAGGAAGCCTGGCAGGTCCCTGCTCCCCATGCAGCCTCCAGACACGGCTCTAATTATTATTTACCGTTCGTGCAGCCATCCCGTGCCTTGCAATCCGTCTTTCTCAAAAGCGTCCTTTCCCTTGGAAGAGGATCTAAACCTGTCCTGCTGCTCGTCCAACAGCCTCTCCAGGCATTAAAACAAGGAGGTTTATTATTTTTGGTGACAGCCTGTTCTGCAAGGTGAACACAACTCGTATGAATCAAAGTGACTTGGATTTCATACATCATCCCCCAGCAGCACCGACGTGAAGGGCAGGAGGGGTTTGGCTGCCGAATGCAGAGCAGAGCAGGGAGTTTATTGGTGCTGATCTATCTGTGATGGGGAGCCTCTGGGGTGCTGGGGCCATGGCTGCTGGAGGGAGAAGAGTGGGGGAGATGTGAGTCCATAAATAAGGCAAGCTGGAGAGAGCAGCTACCAGGAGCTGGAGTTGAAGCCCAGCACCAGGGCGGTAAGAACCTTTCCGACCATGTTCCCACTCTCTGACCTCACTTCTCCCCTTCCTGCCCCTGCACAGGGACTGTGGGATGGGGATCAAACTCTGACTGGGGCAGGAGCAGGGCAGATGGTCTTATGATAAAATCCCAGGATGGTTTGGGTTGGAAGGGACCTCCCACCATGAGCACTTTCCACTATCCCAGGTTGCTCCAAGCCCTGTCCAACCTGGCCTTGGACACTTCCAGGGCAGGGGCAGCCACAGCTTCTCTGGGAAACCTGTGCCAGGGCCTCACCACACCCACAGCTAGGAATTTCTTCCTAATATCCAATCTAACCCTGCCCCTGCCCGACGGGCTCCTTGCCCCAGCCACGTACCCTGTCCCAGCTCGCTGCATCCCACCCAGGCTGAGCCCTCCCTGCCACCTCCAGCTAATTAACCCAGCTAATTGCCTTTGCCAAGTTCCTTTTTAAGGCTGTGGGAGAATGATGAGGGTGAAGGGAGAGGGTGAGCATCCCGGGCTCCCTGGGGAGTTCAGAAGCATTTACAGTCCCTGGCACAAGAAAATCCATACTCATCTTGGCTCTGGGAGGCAGGGCTGCCCTCCCACACTCCTATTAGCAATTCCCAATCATCTTTTATTAGGCCTGCATTGATTTGCTGCTCATTTCGGTGGGAATGAAGAACTAAGAGCCTCAGCCTGGCCTCAGCCGAGGAACCCAGGCACAGAGCTGACGGAGCCAGAGGAGATCTTGGGGGATGCTGAGCTGGGCTCAGCTGTGCCATTACACAGCAGAAGCAGAGCTGTCCTTTCAAAACAGCCTGTCACATCCCACAAAGCTGGGAAGCACGTGAGGAAGAGGGATCAAGGGTAGGAGGGGCTGAGGCTCCTCCTGGTCTGTATTCAGGGTGCTCCTTTCATACTGGGGAGGGAGTATTGTCTAGCAGGGATTCCTGGGAGAATTCACCTGGATCCCACACTCCAAGCCCCAGCAGAGCATTGCGGGCCAGTTATTACCCCGCTGGAAGAGACAGCCTCTGAACACTACTCCAGTTTCCAAGCCAACATTTCCACGTAGCTTGTGAAACACAAATTCTGTTAGGAATCATCTGAATATTTTGTTCTAATAATGCCATAACACCAGCGTACCCATTAGCACATACACGGAAAGGAGTATTTGAATATCAAAACAAAGCAAATTTACAGTCGTTTTTTCCTCTCCTGGCAAAGGCATCACTGCTAGTTATCAGTTTCCAACTGTTTGCACCACAGCTTTTCCATGCGTGTCCCTGCTGTCATCAAACCTGCTGCTCCCTGTGTCCTGAGATAACCCTGAGATAACCCGAGATGTGCAGCCATGGCTACAGAAGGGCCTCACAGCCCCTGGGGAGGAGAAGGGCTGAGAAAGTGACAGGGTGGCAGGGGAGATGGTGGGAGATGCAAACCTCCAGCTGGGTGAGCCACAGATAAATCCCTCTGCACCCGGCAGCTCCACTTCATCCCACATCACAACATCACAGCATCGACCTCATCCCATCCTAGCACCCACCTCATCCCATTATTGCTCTCACCTCACCCCATCACAACACCCGCCTCATTCAATCATGACATCCACCTCATCCCATCGTGGCAACACCTCATCTGATCCCAATGCCCACCTCATCCCATCACAGCACCCCCCTCATCCCACCACAGCACCCACCTCATCCCATCCCAATGCCCCCCTCATCCCATCACAGCACCCACCTCAACTCATCCCAATGCTCACCTCATCCCATCCTAGCATCCATCTCATCCCAATATTGTTCTCACCTCATCCCATCACAGCACCCCCCTCATCCCATCACAGCACCCACCTCATGCCATTACAACACCCACCTCATCCCATCTAGCATCCTAGCATCCATCTCATCCCATTATTGTTCTCACCTCATCCCATCACAGCACCCACCTCATCCCATCACAGCACCCACCTCATCCCATTGCAGCACCCACCTCTTTCCATCACAGAACCACCCCCATCCCACCACATCCCAGCACACTGGGGTGGGGGGATGCACTAAAAGCCACAGTTTTGCTGCATTTAGAGTTAATTATATGTATTTTTTCAGAATGCCCCTGCATTTAGAAAGCCAGAGCCACTCTCTAAAACACCTCAGGAAATACGAGGCCGGGACAGTGGATTCGGAGGAGAACAGCTCACAATGCCTGCGGTGAGGTGGATGAAAGCCAAGGGCTGCATCCTTGGATGTGCCTCACTTCAGACGGAGCGGGAGGAAATTCAGACACTCTTAAAATTCTGCCCCAGATCTGCCAGCACAGAAATTTTCCCTCTGCTTTGAAGCAGGCAGCCGAATTCTCTCCCCGGGAAGCGGCTGCCTCCAGGCAGCGTGCAGGAGGCGATGGGAGAGGATATTGGAGAGCAGCAGGGTCCAGCCCTGCCCGGGGGGTGGCCGAGGTGATGCTGCAGGAGTGACTGTCACCCACCCGGGCCATGCTGGGGCTGTGGTACCCAGGATCCTGAGTAAACCAAGGATAAACTTTGCCACCAGGAAGCCAGGTTTGCTTCTACACACATGTTCTCATGCCAGCTACAAGCATGTAAGGAGCAAATTGGGTCTGATCCAGAGGGTCTGAGAGCAGCAGCTCTTCAGTGCTGAGTCAGACCTCGCATTACTTAAGGATCTGCTGCCCATTTTTTCCCTTTTTTTGTCCCTGTCTTACTTTTTCCCTTCTGTCTTTTGTCCCTTCTTACTTTTTTTGTCCCTGTCTATCTCCAGGCAGTCAGGGAACAAGACAGGGAGCTGAAATCTGGAACCCCATGTGACGTGAAGTCCTGTAAGGAACGTGCTGTTGGATTCCCCTTTCCCTGCCCATCAGTGGATGCTGGTGCCACACAGCAGACAGAGGTGCAGGAATTTTGTCCCACGCTGAAATGGGGCTGTCTCAGCCCTTGCTGGCACCTGCTGTGCCTTTCGCCTGGCATCAGCGCACAGCTCACAAACAGAGCGGGCCAAATTCCTCCCTGGGGTAGCTTAATTAAAGTCAATGATGGTACACCAGGGATGAACCTGGCCCGCTGGCCTGAGCTGGAGTCCACAACAAGTCCAGCTGGCAACTCAGAGGCAACAGGAAGGATCCCTGGCACTGGGAGCAGCGCTGGGAGCTGTGGTCGGCACTTGTGAGTGGGAGACAGACTCAATAAACCCAGGGCTAAGTAAAGCAGATCTGTAATAAATAACAACCAGCGTTCCACCTCTTCCAAATGCTATGGAGATCCTCCCAAATTGTCCTCCCAAGCCCCATGAGTGGTGGGGACATTTCATTAGCCCTGTTACACTGACAGGGAAACAGGCACTGGGAGCCCAATAATAATAAAAATCCATTATGTCACAGTGCTTGTTGTCTGTGTGTCCCAACTAGCAGCTCCAAAAGGCAGGGAAATGGCTGGGCTGGTTTTACTAGAGACAGAGGGATGGAATTGTGCAAGGAGGGTGGTAATTAGCTTCAGGTCACTCATCAAGATGAAGTTTGCTGAGTGGTGCCACATCCAGGCTGGGCTGAGGGGCTCGAAGCTGCAAGCAGGATGGATCAGGGAAAATGCTGTTCCACAGCCACTAACTGAAGGAGAATCAGAGAATTCAGAGAATCCCAGAATGACTAAGGTTGGAAAAGCCCTCCAAGATCATCGAGTCCAGCCTGTGACCAATCCCCACCTTGTCCCCAGCCCAGAGCACTGAGTGCCACATCCAGGTGTTCCCTGGACACCTCCAGGGATGGGGACTCCAAACCTCCCTGGGCAGCCCCTTCCAATGCTTGACAACCCTTTCCACAAAGAAATTCCACCTGATGTCCAACCTGAACCTCTCTGGCACAGCCTGAGGCCGTGTCCTCTTGTCCTGTCCCTGTTCCCTGGGAGAAGAGGCTGACCCTCACAGGGCTGCACCCTCCTGTCAGGGAGTTGTAGAGAGTGAGAAGTCCAACCTGTCTGCACCTGGACAGAGGGATCTGCAGCAGCTCAGATCCCTCTGCCCATCCAAACCTGTGCCAACAGACCCCAGGGAGGTCCCACCAAAACTTTAATGTGGCTTTATGCTGAGCTTGTGGGCTGTGATTGCCCAGCAATTGTGGGGTGATTACACCACAGCTCCGCTTCCCACACCTGCAATTTTCACTCTATTCCTACAACTTCAAGGCTCCATGGCTGCAAATTAATTAAAGTGTAAGTGCAAAATCAGTGGTGCCGCTGAATGTTAAAAATACCCTTCCATGGTGACCAGGAAGCCAAAGCCACAATTTTGGAGATGGAGGTAATGTTAAGAGCTGAAATGTAGTGAAATTCCAGTTGTAGGGACAAGTGGGAGGTGGTGAGGTTATCCAAAAGCTTTACCAGGGTGTAATTACACTGTATTCATCAGGTAATTACAGCCCTGCTATTATATGCTACAACTCTCCAATCCATGCCTAATCCCGTGAGGTAGATTCAGAGGGATAAAAGGCAGCAGCAACAGACACCTGACTGCTGCAAGAAGGAAGGATGGACGTGGACTGACAGGGACAGCAAAAGGAGAGGAGGTAGGAATGGAAATGCTCCAGGTACCCAGAGCAGTCTCTCACACCCAGAGCAGCCCCACGTGCATTCCCACTCTCTGATGCTCCAGGGATTCACACCACGCAATGGGGAAGAGCCAGGCTTGGCTGCTTGGGATCTATTGAGGAGGTAAAAGCATCCATCAAAAGCTAATCTGCTTCAAGAAAGCAGAGAAAGAGGCTACTCCGGATTAATTTTTCACTTCCAACGCTTTATGGGGAGTTCTCAAAGTGTCAGGTCGTGACGCTTCAATATTTTCTGAAGGAGAAGCTCGAGCGCTGGTTCCAAACTCCTCTGTTTGGATTGTCAGGTAATTTGTACCCAAACATTTCAATTAAAAATTTCTGTTGGCTCATCTGTTTGGGTTTTTCCTCTGGGGAGAGAGATGAGGGACTTGGAGGTTTTGCTTATTTCCCAATTTCTGTCATTTTGATGCTTCATAAGGTACTTCAGGGTTGAACAGGGAGGGGGAAAACTAAGACCCCATTGCAGGGAGAGCACCCAGCCCTTGCTGAGGGGTGGGTTCATCCCTACAACCCTTCCCTGCCCTGTGGCATATCTGAGTGTCCCAGGGTCCCCAGGGCATTTTTTTTTTCTGGCAGCAGGGCACTGGTGGAATCCCATCCCTGGAGGAATTTAAAGCTGTGTAAAGCTGGTGAAGTGGTGTGTGTGGCAATGCTGGGGAAATGGGTGGGCTCAGTGATCTTACAGGGCTTTTCCAACCTAAATCTATTCTATTCTATTCTATTCTATTCTATTCTATTCTATTCTATTCTATTCTATTCTATTCTATTCTATTGCAATTCTCTTCTCTTCTCTTCTCTTCTCTTCTCTTCTCTTCTCTTCTCTTCTCTTCTCTTCTCTTCTCTTCTCTTCTCTTCTCTTCTCTTCTCTCTTCTCTTCCTTTTCCATTCCATCCTATTCCATGATTTCCAGGGCTTGCCTCCACCCAGACCAGCACAGGGTTCCTCTTCCTCAAGGCTGGGTAAACATTCAATGGAATAAATCCCACCCTGCTCCATGGGGTCCCATTTGGAGCTCCAGTGCTCCATGACCTTATTTAACACTACCCCATTCCCAAGGCAGCCCAGCCCAGCCCTGACGCTCCTCACAGGTCTCCTACTGCTCCCTCCTTCCCCCTGATCCTGTTTTCCTGGTGCTATTTGCATTCCTGTTTCCACAGCAGGTGGGCACAGGAGGGGATGTACAGAACCGTATCCATGGTGGAATTCAGCAAGGTCTGGAATAACCCCAACCCTTCCTGTTGCACAGCACGGCCCAGAAAATGCAGACAATTCCCCTTTGGTGCTCCCAAAACATTTATGCACAGCAGACGTGGGCAAGGAAATACAATCAGATGGGACACAAACTGTGTTTTTGCTGGGGTTTTGTTGTTTGGGTTTGTTTCTTCCTTCTTTTTCTTTGTTTTAAGTCAAGCTGGACCAATCACCTGCTCCTGCAGAAGCCGCGCAGGATTTGCGGAGCCACAGCGACAGAGAAGGAGCAACCCCTGCGGGATGCCAGAATGCATCCCAAGGGAGCAACTCACGGAGATGCAGCCACGTGGACTGGCTCTAATCCCTCAGGGTGCAGTTTCATCCTCCAAAATCCATCCTTTGCAAGGTGCCAGCACAGCTGCCATGGGAAATAAGGGCCGAGCCATTGCTGGAATGATCTTCCAGGAATGATCCCCATCTCCATTAGGGGCTCAGCTAAGCCATGAAGCCTGAAAGTTGATTATACCTTTCATTAGGAATGACGGAATGATGTTTTAAAGCTGGAAAATGAACTCGCAGCTAAGAGGAAACACTTTCTTGGCGAGGCCGTAGAGTAGGTTCCCCACGGAATAGATGCAGCTGTGAGAGTCAAAATTAAATTGATATTAGAAAATTTCCTGAGGGGGAAAAAAGTCATCTGGTGCCTGCAGAAATAGCATCGTGCAGAGAGCTGACTAGGAAGTGGAAAGCCGCTGAAACTCAAATATATGTGTGTATATATATATGTCTATATATGTTTAAATAAAAAAGAAAATATCCTCTAACTTCCCCGTCTCAGCAGAAATTTCCAAAATGTAAAATTTTCATGGAATAGATTACTTTTTCCCCCCATTCACCTAATGCAAGGACATTCCAGCTAGCTCCCAGCTCTTGGAAGAGTCATTTGTGTCCTGTAGATGAGACAGAATATGGCAAGTTGCTTTCCAGTGGGTTTTAGGGTTTGGGGTTTTGGAGTTTGATGCTTCCCACTGCCTCCCAGCAGGTCTCCCTGGCCACCAAGGACAACTCCTGGCTTATCCATCAGACAATTAAACCACTGAGCTCCTTCCAGGCAATCACCTCTATTTAGATTTGCCCAATGGAAAATCAATTTCTCTGGACAAAAATTAAAGTATCCCAGGAGTTTTGCAATGAAGGCACTTTCTGTGCAGAAATGTACATTAATGGAAGACCAACGGGCTCTGACCCATCTGGTCTAGTTGAATATGTCTCTGATCACTGCAGGAGATTGGATTAGGTGAGCTTTAAGGTCCCTTCCAACCCAAACCAGGGTTCACAGCCAGAATTCCAAAGGTGGCTTTCTCCATCCCTCCTCGCCGTGCCCTGATGTGCACTCGGGAACAGGCAAACGGAGCAGAGCAAAAGATGCAGCTGCAAAAGCACAGGTGGAGACAGGAAAATCCCTCTTGCATCGGCCTCCCTTGTCTCCCTCCATCCAGACAGGGGCACCAGGATCCTGCACATTTCCATTTGCCCCCGCAGGGAGAGCAGGGACGGCTCCAGCCGCGTCCACAGCGGGAACCTTCGGATCAGACGAACAGAACGCCACTGATGGCGACAGTTCCTCTGCTGCTCCCGTCGCCTGCTCACAGTTTACTCTAACAGCCTCCAGACAGGGACACACATTCCTTAGCATTTATGCAAGGAAAGGTGGAGGCTCCGTGGGGAGCACAGCCCGGGGGCAGCTGGAAGGACACTGCCAGCACCCACTCACCCCCACCCTGCGGCGTCGCTCCCGGACACGCTGCCCGGCCCAGCCCAGGGACACATCCACAGCCTTGGCTCTGACTCAAACATCATCTCTCCCTTAGCTCCTTAAATAAAAGCTTCCAGCACAGCTGGCTTCCTCCAGGAATGAGCCGAAGCTCCCTGCAACACAGGGTCACCCCCCATCACCACAACACAGCACAACACCAAACTCCTTCAAATTTCCCACTGGGAGCACCTCCGTACCTCCACTGCTCCAAATTAGACCCCTGCAAACCTTCATTTTGACCTCTAAAATAAAAGCAGTCATAATTAAGATGAGCTGGGTTTATTAGCTGGCAGATTCCAGACATATTTCCATACTTTTTTGTGCAACCCCAGCATCTCAAAGCTGCTGCTCACCCAAAGCCTGGATTCCTCTGCAATTGCACGGTGCCAGTAACATTAAAGAAAACATCAACTGTGATGAGACCACTGAGACCTGCAATAAAAACAGGAGGGCTGGTTGCACCACACACATCTGCTGCCAACATCCTCCTCCACACCTGACTCCTGCTCTCCAGGCTGGAATCCAAAGGGGTCACAACACCCCCAGGGAGCCCCACACCACTCACCCATCTCTGACTGAATAGAACCATTGCCAAATCAGAGCTCAGCGGATGGAAACTCCAAGCACGCGCTCCCAAAGGCAGCTTGTGAGAATCTGCAAGGTAGCAGGGATGGCACGAGGTCAGAAAGAGAAAAATCAGTGGCAAAGAGGAGGCAGGACCTCGAGTCCAGGCTCTGAGAGGGAAGATAATAAAAAGGCATCATCCCTTGGCAGTCAGTGAATTGTTGCTTAAGCCTGAGGATCACAGACAGCCCTCTCGTCTGAGAGGAGCAGTCAAGTGAAGACATTTCCCAGCCATTAAGTCGAGCGATAAAGCACCCGCAGTAAAGTCAGGGAAGTGGAATTTATCATGGCACCGTACAGATTGTAGGGCCAGGAGAGAGCTGGCTCAGGTCAACAGGTTGACCTCTTGTGCTGTCTAAAGATCCTTCCCTTCATCACCTCCATTAACATCCCATCTCTGCGCTGTGGCCGGCGCCGGCACTCCCTCCCTGGGGACTCTCCCCCTTCCCTCCTGACTGGGGGGCATTTTCTTAATAGCCAAGCAGAAAAAAATCTCCTTTCCTTAGCTCCGGGCCATTACTCCTTGTCCTACCACCTTTGGAGACCAGGAATAATTCCCTTTCTTCATTTCCAACATTGCCCAGAAGGTCTTTAGAGATTGTGATCCCACCTCACCTTCTCAGGAGGCTTCTCCTTTGCTAGAGTATAATTTAGGACTGGAATGGGGCAGCCCAGCCTTGTGATGTGCCTGCTCTGAGAAGTCACCTCCACCTTCCAAAGAAGGAGTTTTACCCTGCCAATGACATTTTTTTTTTTGCTGAAATCTGCACAGGGGTCATCCTGCTCCTCCCAGCCAGAGATGAAGCTTTAAAGTCTCTGTTGCCCAGAGAAACTGTGGCTGCCTCATCCTTGGAACTGTTCAAGGCCAGGTTGGATGAGGCTTGGAGTAACCTGGGCCAAAGGAAGGTGTCCCTACCCGTGTCAGGGGCTGGAATGAGATGACCTTTAAGGTCCCTTCCCACACAAACCATTGTGTGATTCCTTGATTCTACAAAATCCTCTTTGGTTATGGTGTTCAATAAGGATATAAATAAATTTTGAACAATGACATGCAGCCAGTAAGGGCAATTTTGGGCAGTCAAGGACAGCAAAAGTTCCTCCAAATCCCTGTGATCTGAGATCTCAGCCATTCAACTCACATCAGGCAGGTTTTTGTTTGGGATCGATGACCTTGTTTAGACTAAAACCATCCAAGCCCAGCAACCTGCAGCACAGAGGATGTTTTCTTGCTGTTGGTTGGCTGAAATTATTCTCATTTCTGCCTTTTTCTATTTCCTAGCAGAGACAGCAGAATAACCATCGGGAAGACAATTCCCAGGATGATTCCTGCCTCGTATCAGAGGAGCCAAAACGTGCAGATGAAAACTCTGCAAATGTTTTGCAAGGGAGCAGGAGCCCTTTTGAAGATGGCTGATTTCCCAGCACAAACATTTCATCCAGCCCTGAGAGTTCTTTGCAAAACAGTTTGAGCCCCACAAAAAAACAACCAACAAGAAAACCCAAAAAACTGTCAAAACATTGTGAAGGAGATTGAATTTTTCTGTTCATTTCAAAAGGAACCATCAGCACCCAGGACCAACAGACTGGTGGGTGCATAACAGTACATGGAATTCAGGTATTTGGTTTTTCTGACTTCTCCATGCAAGAGCCAAATGGCTGCAGTGCTCCTTGTTGGAGGGACAGTACAGGGTCACCTCATCAGAGCTCCAAAATTAAACAACCGACCTCTCTGTACCCAAAAAGTGCAACCCAAAAACAATGCTGAACCCCAAATATCACAGAAATCCAGAATGGTTTGGGATGGAAGGGACTTTAAAGCTCATCCCATTCCAAACCCCTGCCCTGGGCAGGGACACCTTCCCATATCCCAGGGTGCTCCAAGCCCCGTCCAACCTCACCTGGGACACTCGCAGGGAACCAGGGGCAGCCACAGCTTCTCTGGGCACCCTGTGCCAGGGCCTCCCCACCCTCACAGGGAGGAATTTCTCCCCAATATCCCATCCATCCCTGCCCCCTGGCCGTGTCAAACCATTGCCCTTGGTCCTGTCACTCCAGGTCCTTTTCCAAAGTCCCTCTCCAGCTCTCCTGGAGCCCCTTTAGGCCCTGCAAGGGGCTCTGAGTTCTCCCTGGATCCTTCTCTTCCCCAGGTGAGCACCCCCAGCTCTCCCAGCCTGGCTCCATGGCAGAGGGGCTCCAGCCCTGGAGCATCTCCGTGGCCTCCTCTGTCCAGCAGTTCCACATCCTTCTGCTGCTGGGTGCCAAAAAGAAAAATAAAGATTTGATGCTATGCTGCTTTTTCCTCCCTGTCTGGCTGCTTCCCACCCTCTGCCCTTCCCCTCCGCAGCCTCTCCTGCTGCCCCCCGGTCCCGCTGATCCCCAGAGCCCCTCCCGGCCAGCCCGGGCCGCTCGGGGGCTGCCCACCCATGCGGATGGCTGCCGGCAGCACGGGGGAGGCTGTGCCGGCGTCTCGGCCGTGTCCTCCTCTCCACCTGCCTGCTCGGCCGGCCGGCTCCTGCCCGGAGCAGCGAGGCGCCGGCAGCGCCGGCTGGGTGGGCAGCGCCTGTCAGCACAGCCAGCGCTGCACAGACGCTCCCAAGGAGCTCCTGGGGCTCCTGCCAGCCCCAGGCCCGTGTGCTCCCAGCTATTCCTGCTACCCCGTCCCCTCGCCCGGCTTGCCGGAGCACCAGCGTAGTGCTGGGGCATCATCCTTCTTGAGGGGCAACAAAACCAAACCATCAGACCACGCTCAGCAGGAGGAAAATTGATCTTACCACACACTCCCAGCTCACTTGCCAAAAACCCAGGCTAAAACCAGGCTGATGCGGCCCCAAGCCTGCAGTCCCTCCTAGGACTAGCTCTAGCCATGACCTGTCCCTGTGCTGGCATGGGTTTAACATCCAAAACAGGCTGCAGGTGCCTAAGGAAGCACATGAACCCCTCTTGCATCCAAACCTCAAGAGACATCCACCCCAAGCTGTTGCCCATCCCTCGTTTCTCTGCATTCCAGCTCTGGTTATTAGAGCCAGCTGGGAGGGATGCAGGGAGCTGCTGCTCTCCTGCCAAGCCAGAACGCAGCTCTGGTGCTTACGAGCATCCCCTCCCCGTGGGAGGATCCCTACCCGGGGTGCAGCAGGCTGGGGGATGATGGGATGCAGCAGCTAATTTGCACTAATGGTCCCAGAAAGGCAGGGAGAGCTCTCCAGAGGAGAACACACTTGAGCAATAACCTAAATAGCTCCGCGTTTCCAAGCAAAAAGTCCTTGAGGAGGGAAGAGAGGCCCTACAGTTGAATGTCTCTCCCCACCTGCACTGAAACTTGGCTGGGGATGATGGAAAAGAGCTGCCCAGGCAGGGAAAAAGGTCAGATGTGTGATGTGAGCAGCAGCTCTTGGAAGAAGCTGGACCATGGCTGGATGTCCAACACTGCTTTCCGTGCCTGCTCGGACAGACTGAGACAGTCCTGGGAAGAGCCCAGCCCGGAGCACGTTTGGCTCTGTCGCCAGCCCAAGGCAAAAAAGTCAGCCCATCTGTGCTGAGACAGGTTGATATAGAGGGTGAAATGCCTAAGTAAAATTCCACAACAGGGCATTAAAAAGATGTAATAAAATATACACGAGTTATTAAATATTGTCATCAAGATGAATCATAAATCAGAGATTTTATGGTTTCTGATTATAAATTCCATTTATTCTGTAAGCGTTTAAAGAAAGAAAAATGGAGATTCAGTAAAGATTTAAGCCTAGCCATGATGCTGCTGATATTTCACTGTTGCTTGTGGATGACATGGCTGTGGGAGCCCAATGTTGGGTGCTCAGAATTGTCTGGAAGGATCCTCTCGTGCCATGAAAAATTCCAGTATCCTTATGGACACCACTACAGAGTTCCTGTACTGCAAACTCTCCTCCCCACCTCCCTCCTCCCCCTGTTTATGGGTTGTAAGATGCAGCTGACTTTCAAAAGAGAGAAATCATTGTTTCAGGAAAGGCTAAACCCAGCGAGTGTATGTGTGAAATACCTTTTCCCCTCTTCAAATGCCAAGAGAAATATCAAAGAAATTGCTTTCTTGGAAAGACTCAAGGGTTCAAATAAATTGTCAAGTGCTGGGTGCCAGCACTTCCCTCCTCCTGCCACGGCAGGACCTTGAGGGTTCTCCTGTAGAGATGCCACCACAAAGAAATGCCAGGAAATACAAGCCTTGAAGAGATTTCCACAAAAACAAGCAAAGGGACAGCCCGTGCCATCCCATTCTGAGGAGGATCTCGGCCCAAGCCAGCCTGAAGCTACCAAAACCCTGCTCTGCCCTGGCATTCTACAGGCACACCCCAGGCGTGTCGACAGCCCTGGCGCTCCCTCAGCAGTGAGTATTTCCTATATTTAATGCCCATTCCCATTTTTCAGCATCACAAAACAGTGCTAGATTGTTCCTTGTCCAACCCTAAAACAGGTTGCCTCAGTCCCCAACCTGCATTTTTCAGCTAAGACAAAACACGCAGCTGATATACAGCTTTGCACGGGCCATTTCCGTTCCCTTTAATCCATTCACCATCCTATTGCAGTTCATTTCCAGGGGAACCAAAGCCCACGGACACAGATCCATAACCCCAACCATTAAATCCCATCTCTCAGATAGGCTGGGTGGAAGCTGGACCACAGGGCAGATCCTGTTTAATTAGGGCTCATAAAGGCAGCTCAGTGCTGCACCGGGGAGTGGGGCTGATTTGCAGCTGCCTTTAAAACAGAGCAGGGTTACTGCTTCAGCAGTTTTCCCAGCCAGTTTTATGGATGCAACAATAAAGCCCAAAAAAAAAAAAAGAAGTTTGCGTGCCAGGAGTTTTAGTGCCGAAGCATCTGACAACGTCACGGCGGCTTGTCGAGGGATGGAGGGAAGGAGAGCGCTGGGATGGGAGTGGAGATGTGGATGAGCTGCAGGAGGGAGGCAAACCCAGCCTTGCTAAGCCCCAGCAGCTCCTCAGCGGGGAGATAAGACACGTTTAAAATGAGCTGGGCCGCATTTCCAAATAGCCTGTGTGAAGGTTTATGTCCGGCCAGATGAAGCAGTGATGGGCTGCCAGGCTGGGGTTTATGAGGTGCAGCAAGGAGGGGATGCCATGAGCCTCGGCTGGGGGGAAACGCTGGGATGTACAGAATCCCAGAATCCCAGAATGGCTTGGGATGGGAAGGATTTTCAAGCTCATCCTATTCCACCCCCTGCCATGGGCAAGGACACCTTCCACTACCCCAGGCTGCTCCAAGCCCCATCTAACCTGGCCTTGGACACTTCCAGGGATCCAGGGGCAGCCACAGCTTCTCTGGGCACCCTGTGCCAGGGCCTCCCCACCCTCACAGGGAAGAATTTCTTCCCAGTATCCCATCTAAAGCTATTCCCTTTCATCAAAACAAATTAAATAAGGCTTCTTTAATTTTTTTTTTTTTTCAATTTCTGAGTAGAAATTCTGTCATCCCCCACTGCCAACTCCTTTTGAGCTTCTCAGGCTGCACCTGAATTGCTGTGCTGGGGTTTTACAGCCTGGTGCACATCTCTGGACAAGCTCTCCCAGCTGTTTCCACATGGAACCCACCAGACAAGGAGCCAGGCTGTGGGAAAGGAGCAGGGATGAGCTTATTCCTGCTGCTGAGCCTCCAACACGCAGCCTGGCCCTGCACAAGGTGAGCTGGTTGTTTGTGTGAGCCCCATGACAGCCCCAGGCACAGGCACGACAATCCAGGCAGGCATTTGGAAAGATGAACTGGCAGATCAGAGAAAAAAAGGGGGGCAAAAAGCAGCACACAGGTTCTGGGATAGGAAAATAAGAGCATGAAAGCCTTCCTCAATGCCAGCCAGGGCAAATCAGCGCTTCCCTTCCTGCCTCACCGGCTGCAGCTTTGGGTAAAAATGTGATGAAGCAGCTTTATGCATGAAAGAGGCCAATTTAAAAGAAAAAAACCAGGGCAAGTGTAAGGAAAAAGAAGAACAGAGCGAGACTGATGGGGTCAGGGCACTGTTAAGGATGTCAATACCCATCACTCACCAGTAACCTTTCTGTAACTCCTGACCCCGCAGTGGCTGTCGCGAAACCGCAGCGAAATTAAAACAGAAATGAAGCAGCATCGGGTCCCGGCGAGAGGAGGCAGCGCCTGACAGGCAAGGTAAGGGCCTGACGTGGAGACAAGGAGGGGGCACGGCCGGGAGCAGTGCGAGGGATGCGGGATGCGGGATGCGGGATGCGGGATGCGGGATGCGGGATGCAGGATGCGGGATGCGGGATGCAGGATGCGGGATGCGGGATGCAGGATGCGGTGGCAAGGGGAGCGGGTCGGACACGCGCTGCCGGCACAGCGGGACACGGAGCGGGGGGACGAGGCTCGGCTGACAGCCGCGGGCTGGAGGACGTGAGGATGGCCCTGGGGAGAGAGGAAGGACGAGGCTGATGTATCCCAAGAGCTGAGGCTGGGGTGGGGGGGACAGTGGATTGCTACAGCTGGTGGAGTTACACCACCACCACTCTGTGCTTTGGGGGATTTCTGCTAAGAAAAGGTGATTTCCTCAGGTTGCAGGTGGGGTTTCACGCAGTCCTGCATCCCATCCATCCATAAAATAGTGAAATAAGCAGCAAACCTCCCTCTGAGAGGGCTGGAGCTGCAGCAGCACGACGCTCCCCTCTCCTCCTGCCCCCGGCTCTCTGTGCAAATTTAAAGCATGTTCCAGATATGGGCTGACCTTTCCAGAGCACATGAAAAGGCAAAAGGAGAGGTGGAAACGCACAGAAGGGAAAATGTGCCTTGCAATGGAAAACAGACCATGCACCTAGCAAAATGGGAGTAAATGGGGCAGGAAGAGGATCTGGCCTGGGATCAGTCCCAAACAAAGCCAGGTCTTCTCAATGCTGTCCCAACCCCAAAGAGTAGGTCCCAAGGCAAACCCTGAGCAGATTTAGCCCAAAAGCACATGAGACCAGCTTTTCTGGTGAGCAGAAGCAGGGTCACCCTTGCTGGGAAGCATCCCTAAGGCTCATCCACAGTGATCTCCCAGTTATTTAACCTCAGATTTTGAGGGAGACAAGTTTCCCAGATCAGCTTACAGAGCAGGCAGTGGCCAGCAGACCATGGCAAAGTCTCTCCAGCACTGTTTGACCCACCTCACGCAGCTTGCAGAGCATCCTTCTCCCTCCCCATCACACAGATACCTGCCTCTGTTTCGCCAGCCTCTCCCTCAGGCTGCTGTTGTGAGAAAAGGAGGACAAGCTCACCGCCGGTGCCAGCGGTTCTGCGCCGCACCAGGCACAGCCCTCGCCAAGAACAAGTGCACAGAGGGAAGGCAATCAGGAGAACCACGGGAGAGGCTGTCACACACAAGCAGCACTGAACCTGCTGGGAGCCCGTGGATGCGTGTGGATGGCAAGGACACAGATTCCTGGGGACACGTGCCTTCCCCGTCACGGCTCCTTCAGCTTTAAGCTGGGCCAAGGTGAGGGTTCCTGCGCTTGTGGGCATGACCCTCCCTCCGCCTCCCAGCCCGGCGCAGCGTGCAGGATCAGCTCAGGCTCCTCTCTGCAAGACGTCCAGAAGCTGAGACAGAGCTGATCCATCTTCCCCGCTGAAAGAGTGTAAACAACTCAGCTGCAGGCTTGGAGTGCAGGAGAGGACACGCAGTTGGAAATTTTAAGGGCCAATTTACTAGGTAATTTACTAAACACGCTAATAATTGACATTGCAAGCACCATCCCGCTGTCCCCAGCTCCTGCCTAATATCCGTAGCAAGAGGGAGAAAACAGCTTTCCCTGTCCTCGTGGCTCTGCAAAGCCTCCTCTGCCAGCCAGATCCTGGATGCCATCTGGGCAGCTTCGCTCTGCTCAATCCCAACCAACACAACAGCAACCCTGGCAAAACCCAGGCTCCTGATTAGTATGCATATTTCTGAGCGCTGATTCCACCTGAGGATCTGTGCAAGGGAAAGGTGTGTTGTAATTACCACCTCTTCCCTAGCTGTAATTAAAGACAAACTGAAGGGAGTTATGCCCAGGCTTTCAGTTTCCCTGAAGCTTTTCCCCCTGCCAAAAAAACAGCTCTGCAAGAAAATTCCCAGCAGCTTCTTAGAAAAAAGGCAGCAGCTCAGCCTGGAGTTGCAGCCTGGTTTAGATTATGGTACTTAGACTGGGCTTCTCATCCAGACACAAGCAGAGGGCTGGAATCCAGGTATCCCACATCCTTTAGGCACCTGCTGCAGGAGGGGATGAATTGCCCTCTCTGTGAGGAGCACAGGTCATGGAAGGGTTTGTGATGGAAGGGACCTTTAAGACCATCTCTTCCACCTCTGCCATGGGCAGGGACACCTTCCACTATCCCAGGGTGCTCCAAGCCCCGTCCAACCTGGCCTTGGACACTTCCAGGGACACAGGGGCAGCCACAGCTTCTCTGGGCAGCCTGTGCCAGGGCCCCCCCACCCTCACAGCTAATTTCTTCCCAATATCCCATCTAATCCTGCCCTCTGGGAATACATTTTCTCTTGTCCTGTCGCTCCAGGCCCTTTCCACAGTCCCTCTCCAGCTCTCTTGAAGCCTCCTTAGGTGCTGGAAGGTCTTCACTGGCTGGCAGATGAGCAAGTTAAACCAGACCCCTATGATTTAAGTGACTAAGCCTGGGTGTGGTGAAGCCCAGCACACCCAGTGGTGGCACCTCTGCACCAGTGGAAGTCACACATTCAGTCCTGTTCAACAAACCATCCCAGGCCATTAAATCCCTGCACAAATGGGAGGGATTTGGGCTGTTTGTTTGGTCAGAAATGATGTTTTGTTGAAATTTAAAACTTCCCATGGGAACACGTTGACTTTGACAAAGTCACGTTTGTGATTTTATTGCCTTGATTTGCTTCATTTTAATTCCAAGCACCTCTGCTGGTTCTTAATGGTTTATATTCCTACCAAGCAAATCTTTTGGAGAGATGCTCTGCTTCCCCCACTTCTCCCCATTGAGAAACTCCACTTGCAGGGCAGGAAATGAAATTCTAAATTCAAAATCCAGTTCATATTTAACAAAACCTCGGCATTATTGACATAGATTCCAAATCAGCCCAATCCTGGGCACTGTGGGGAGTGCCCACAGCTGGGTGCCCAAAGGACCAGTGAACATCTTTGAATTTATTTCTGTCCTGCACCTGGCTGGATCTACACGTTAGAAATGAGGATGAAAATCTGATGAGCAGTAAATAACTCTGTGCCCTCAAAGGCACAGGGGTTTCAAGAGCCCTCTCACCACTCTCTCAAGAAAAAAAACAAACAAAAAAAACCTCTCAGGGTCCACAAAGGCCTTTCACATAGAGCATCTTCAGCCTGAAAAGCCCTTCAAAGTTGTCACTCTCAGCAAGCCGGGTCACAGTCTGCAATTAATCATTCACTTGAATAATTTTGCCTCCTTTAGCCTGTGAGCTCCCGCAGGCACGAAACCCTGCCGGGGTGAGGAAGCCGTGGGTGGGCTGTGAGTGCACCGAGTCAGAGCCAAGGTGGATGTTGGGAGCCCTGGGAGCACGAAGCCAAACCACCCTGCAGGAGGGGCCAGCCATGGACACAAGGTCAAAGCTCTTGCCCAAATGCCTGGGCAAGCAAATTCCTTAAAAAAATTCTTCTGGAGGGTGTAATGACCTCGCTGAGACATCGGATCACACATCCATCCTCCTCCTCTTTGCCTTACACTCAGCCTTACTCTACTCTCTCCAGTGGACCAGCAAAATATTCCTTTCAAATTGCTGCGAGGATTTTTTTTGGTGTTGGTTTTCTTTCTTTTCTTTCCATTAGGAGACATGTTCATTAGGAAAATATCAGAAACCTCTGGGGCAGCTTGTGCTTCTAACTCATTTTCCAAATGTATAATGAGCCAGGAGTAAATTTTTTAGGGTGAATTTAATTGACCTTTGCAGTGGCATTAGGCAGATTGGCTTAAAGTCTATTAGAGCATAATGTAACCTGGTGAGATTTTAGGGAAGGGTATTGGAAAAACCGATGGAGTTGGACCGCTCTCCTCCCTTCCTCCCCGAGCTTTCTTCACAGAGGAAAAGAAGGATGGCTCAAGAATAGAGAGGGGTGAACAGAAGGGGAGAGAGATGAACAGACGGGGAGAGAATTAGAAGGGGGAAGTGAGGAAAAGAGTGGGAGGCAGAGAGAGGGGAGCGGCTCCAACTGGCCCTCGGCTGCTGCAGGTTTGGCTGCTCAGGGACGGGCAGCGGCAGCCACCGGCCGACCAGCTGGGCCATTTGCTGGGTGACACGGTGCCAGCTTGCAGCAGCTGAGGATCAGGCCCCCGGCGATGGAACACGAGCCAGCTTTGCAGGGATGGCTCACGAGCCGCTGGCCTCGCAGGGGAACGCGGATCCGCCGCGGCTGGCAGACGCTGGGCTCGGAGCTGCTCCGATGCCACGGCCAGGGACACGTGCCCGGGACCTGCACCTGCTCAGGGACACCCCTGGGGTCACGTTAAGCTGTCCCTGCGGAGGCTGGGGGACACTGGTCAGCTCCACATCCTGGGTCATATCCAGGAGGAGATGTCAGACCTCCAGGTGTGCTAACAGGGGCTCTCCAGGGGCTGCTGAGAAGCAACAAAAGGTGAAAACTATGGAATTTCACTCCGGTGCAGAGGAACAGCATGGCAAGAAGGCACCAACCTACAAAGCCATGTCCTGCACACACCTGTGACTCCAGTCTTGGGCTCTCAGGGCATATTTGGGACCCAAATGCACTGTGATGTCACTCCATAAGGCACAGGGAGGCTCCAAGCACTTCAACAACCCCATGTATATAAATATATAGAAAATTAGTGTCACAGAATCCCAGAATGGTTTGGGTTGGAAGGGACCTTAAAGCTCATCTCATTCCACCCCCTGCAGGGACACCTCCAAGTAGACCAGGTTGCTCCAGCCTGGCCTGGAACACTTCCAGGGTGAGGAGTCAACAACCTCTCTGGGCATATATATACATATATATATATACACACATATATATGAGGAGTTAAAAATCACCCAGCCCTTACACCAGTAACAAGGTTCCATCCCCAGACTGCAATTCCTGCCTCCTTCTAGCAGCTGTGGAGGGGGGGTCCCGGTTCAGGGTCAGCACCCCCAGCCCAAGCCCCACCTGCAGCAGCACCGGGGCACCAGGGATTGGAACAGCACCTCTGCCCTGGGCACTCACACACCTCTTGGAATTACATGAATAAAATTGCAGCAATCCAAGGCCCCGGGGCAAAGCTGGGTGCCAGGAAGCTGGCACGGCACTGCTGATCCCACCCTTCCCTGTTTCACAATATCGGCACACCAATCCCAGGTTGTGTTTACAGGGAACTCGAAACCTCCGCCCGATGGGACCCCGGGATTGCAGAGCGGGGTCGAACCCCACGGAAAGGGCTCTGGCTCCCAGCACCGTCCTGCTTTGCAGCCGCCTCTTGAAGCCCTGCTGGACCCACTCCAATTATCCGAGCCCGGACCGGCCTCGGCACAGGGATGCCCCGGGGCCATCACCCAGGAACACTCACCTCCAACCTGTCAGCACTAAAGAACTACTTTTCCCTTGGTGTTTTTGCGCCAGCCTACAAAGGAGGGCTGGGAAATCAGCCTGGGAGAATCTCGAAGCTGTGTTTTGAAACATCACTTGTTTTGCATTTTTTCTCCCCCACCCAGCCCTGATAATCTCAGGCACTCCCTGTCCATGCAGGGGTGGGGTATGAAATGCCAGCCTCATTCCAGCCCACACCATTCCCACTCGGCGTGGAGCAATCCTTCCTGAACTCATTCCCCACTCTGATAACGAGATGGGGTGCAGTCCCTAGGGATGGGTGAGCAACGTGACACTGAGAGCCCAGGGCTGAACCCGGCTACCCCCGGGCTTGGGCTGGTGCCCTGATGTTGAAACCATCCTGCTTCCTCCTCTCTCCAGCCAAAACAGCTCTGCTGGGATGCTCTGCTCTGTGCCAGAGAGGCAGCTCTCACTTGCTATCCCCCTACTGCGACATAAATGAGATTCCAGCATCCCAATTTCCAGTTACAAATCCTCTACCGTGCACTGACCATTGCTAAGCGTGCCTGTGGTGCTGGCGGGGCTTTGTTCCCTCAAAGGCTGATGCACAGGTTGGGATGTGGGAAGCCTCAGGATGCCCTCCCTGCACCAAACCGGCCACAAAAGGGTTACCGACCTGCTCTCCTTTCCAAACTTTGCTGCTTCATCCCCTGAGAGGCTGCAGCGAGGGAGAAGGGGGTTTCAAAAGCAAGCCAGAAAATGAGAGAGAAAAGGGGAAGGTTTCAGCTGGATGCAGTGAAATGGAAGGCTTTGTGTTTTCGGAAATTAAGGGTGTAAGGGGTCTCTTTGTGCTAAATGCTCTGGATGGGATGAAAGTAAATAGAGCTCAGCTGGGCAGGGGAGTTCGGGTGACATCGAGAACAATTTTTAGCCCCGTTAGATATTAATTTCCCATACATCATCCCCCTGTCCTCTGCCCTTTTGAAGTGCTCAAGGTTTCAGGCTTCAAAGCGCACCACGCTGGCCACTTGCACAAAGCTCAGGATCCGTGGGGAGCCGCATCAGCAGCTTCCAGCCCCGTGTCCCAGCAGGACCCCTCCCCACACCGGCACCCCCCCGTAGGCCAGCCCCGGGATGTGGCAGCTCGTGCCACCGCGCGGTGACATCCTCGGGTCTCTGCTGCGGGAGGGAGCCGGGCGTGGGGGGGACAAGGCAGGGCAGATGAAAGTGCTGACCCACTTTGTGGCCCAAAGTGCTCATTAAAACCCAACCACATGTCCGTGGGCGCCTGGAAAAGCCGGTGGGGTCGTAAACCCCATCCCTGCCTCTCTGTCACTGATGAAGCACCTACCAAAATCAATGGCGCTTTGTTGGGTTGCGTCAGCTAACGAGGAAAAGGCCATTTATTGTTTCAGCGGGAAAAGGCTGACGCACCACAAAGAGGGCCCTTTGCCTGACTCAGAGTAAATATCTGCTGCTTTTCCAGGGTGATTTGCCTTTGACAAGAGGCTTCTGTCCTCCAGCAAGACGCCTGGGCTGACGGTGGTCCCCGCTGGGAGAAGCAGCGATGCTTCTCTGGATCCCCGGTGAGGGATCTGCATCCAGCATCACCGATGCAGGGGTTTGCAATTTCTGTGGATGCACAGCAAAAGCACAGAGCAAGGCAGGCAGAGCTATTCCAAATTTTCTCCTGGGCAAAGCGAGGCACGGCTGACCGAAGAGCAGGAGGTAGAGCCCAAGCTGAACCAGAGCCAGGCTAGGCAAAGCCCAACCATCTGCCTGCTGCAAAGCCAAATGAGCTGAGGTTACTTGATTGAAACAGCAAGTGCATAAATATCCAATAAAATAAACAACAGCCATAATTAATAATAAAATAAAAATAGCCTTTCCTTTCTGCTCCTGCACTTTGCAGCCGCAGAGCTCAGGGCACATCACACGCCAGAGTAACAACTAATTATAAGCACCAATTACGATGATAATGAAATAATCTACCTTCCAAACCTGCCTGCCATTAATTTTCCCTGGCTTTAAAGGAGGTTGAGAGCTCACACTGGACAGAGCAAGTGACGTGGATGCACCCTGCTCTGGGCCACAAACCAACCTGACAGCAGGAGGGGGGACAAGGGCATCCTCACACCCCGAGACCTTCCTGTAGCAGTGACTTCCCCAGGTCACTGAGAAGAAGTGACTTCCCCTGGTCACTGATTGCCCAGAGAAACTGTGGCTGCTGCATTCCGAGAAGTGTCCAGGCCAGGCTGGGGCTTGGAGCAACCTGCGGTAGTGGAAGGTGTCCCTGCCCATGGCAGGGGATGGAATGGGATGAGCTTTAAGGTCCCTTCCAACCCAAAGCATTCTCTGGTTCTATGAAAGCCACGCACTCTTTGGGATAAAAGCAAAGGAAAGCAGCACAGCAAAGATTTATCTCCTCTCTCAGTAAATTGAAGATTTTCTTTCACAACACCATCAGCAGACAAAAATAAAGGGGCTGAGGGAGGACAATTTGGATGAGACGCTGAGAAGCAGCTTTTATCCCTTTCTAGACAGTGACTCAGGGAATCATGTGGGCACGGACTGATTCATAAGCCAGCAGTTAAGCAAGAGCCTGAGTGATGAAGTACTCAAGGTTTGCACTTCATCGGTCTCCTGAGTTGGAGCCAACACCTTGCTCCCAATCCCGGCTCATCCCATGTCAGGCTGTGGGTGTCATTGCCTGTTCTGTGTCCCCAGTCCCAGCTCATCCCATGTCAGGCTGTGGGTGTCATTGCCTGTTCCATGTCCCCAGTGCCCCTCATCCCGTGTCAGGCTGTGGGTGTCATTGCCTGTTCCGTGTCCCCGATCCCGGCTCATCCCGTGTCAGGCTGTGGCTGTCATTGCCTGCCCTGTGTCTCTGATCCTGGCTCATCCCGTGTCAGGCTGTGGCTGTCATTGCCTGTTCTGTGTCTCTGATCCCCACTCATCCCATGTCAGGCTGTGGCTGTCATTGCCTGCCCTGTGTCTCTGATCCTGGCTCATCCCGTGTCAGGCTGTGGCTGTCATTGCCTGTTCTGTGTCTACCCTGGGGCAGATGGGTGCTCACGATGCTGATGCAGAGCTCTGCTCCTGTGTGACAAGGACACTCTGCTTCCCGGCCCGGATCTCACCTGGCCTGGGAATGTGTGCTTTCAGCCCAGAAATCCAAGCCTTGCCTGGGCTGTGTTCCCAGCACCACCAGCACCAGGTCCAGGGAGGGGATTGTGTCCCCCTGCTCCACTCTGGTGAGACCCCGCTGGAGCACTGTGTCCAGCTCTGGGACGCCAACATCAGCAGGATGTGGAGCTGCTGGACAGAGTCCAAAGAAGGCCACGGAGAAGCTACAAAGGCTGGAGCACCTTTCCTATGGAGACAGACTGGGAGAGCTGGGGATGTTCAGCCTCTAGAGGAAAAGGCTCTGGGGAGAACTTAGAGCCCCTTCCAGGGCCTAAAGGGGTTCCAGGAGAGCTGGAGAAGGACTGTGGACAAGGGCCTGGAGTGCCAGGACAAGGGGAACAGGTTCACACTGCCAGAGGGCAGGGTTAGATGGGATATTGGGGAGAAATTCCTCCCTGTGAGGGTGCTGAGGCCCTGGCACAGGGTGCCCAGAAAAGCTGTGGCTGCCCCTGGATCCCTGGAAATGTCCAAGGCGAGGTTGGACAGGGCTTGGAGCAGCCTGGGACAGTGGAAGCCCTTGGCATGGGCTTGAAACAAGATGATCCTTAAGGTCTCTCCCAACCCAAACCATTCTGGGATTTTCTGATCTTGTTTTTGATTACAGAGGAACCTGGTTGGTGCATTCCATCAGCAAGGATGGTGACCAAGCCTCAAAATGCTCCTCTCCAACCTTGCAGAGAGCCACCAAAGCACAGCGCTTGATCCAAAATGGGAAATTCCTGGGCTGCAAAGTGGGAAAAGCAAAAGCTCTCCTTGCCAGAGTGGGTCAGAAGACCCTCCTGTCCCAGCCCCAGTGGTTCTGAGCAACACAATGTGCTGTAAAGCCCAAGCCTGGCTCTGGCACCAAAGGTGAGCAGAGCCTGTAAGATTGATTTCTTTTTGTTTTCGATTGACGGCGTGTTTGCTAGAAAATGTCATTTTCAGGAACCGAAACTATCTGTGGATTCAAGTCAGGTTTAGCGAACAGTTTTTGCAGAAAATAAATAGAACGGGGAGAGGAGGGAGCTGCAGAGAAGTCAAAACATCTCGTGGATGATGTTTCTTGTGTGTTACATTTCAATCTCTCACTTGAAATGTCATTGTCATTCCAAAAAATTGACATTTATCTAAAAGGTTAAAAAAAAGGCTACGCTGAGTGAAGCATATGGGTCGGTTTCCCCGTTTGCATAAACTGTTTCATTAGGATTTGACAGAAACACTGGGTTGACGTCACTGAAAGAAACCCAGCTCCCCACTTTTCTCTGAGGTGACCTCGAGGCGATGCTGTTTCTTTGCCCTGGCCACCAAGTAAGCTGTGAAAAAGAATTTTAAAAGCCATTATTCACCCAACATTGGCAGTGCTGGGGTTGGGAGAGGGCGTGGAGCCGTTCCCACCGCAGGGGATCGTCCAGACTGGTGCATGTGTACAAATCCCCTTGGAAAGTTGTCACAGGTTTTGGCAGCTGTGACACAGCTAAACCAGCTCGTGTCCATATTGAACTAATGGAAGATCCTAAAATCCAGGAACATGGAGAAAACAGGACTGAAAAATGACACAACCAGCACATCCAGGGAATATAAATTGTCCCATTCATCCTGAATTTGACTTCAGATCCCAGGAAGCCCATGGAAGTGTAACAACCAGCCACCACCAGTTTGATCCTTCAGTTTAATCCCATGGTAATTATAATGCCATGCTTCCAGGTTGGAACAAACAACCCCTCCCCGAGGCAGAAAAGGCCTGCTCATTCCCTCTGAAAGAACTGGTCAAAGTCCCGATTTTCTGAATTTTCCCCCAGACTGATGTAATGCAAATAAAAATTACAGGGCCTGGGTGGGGGGAATGACTGACCAGAAAATAGAGGGAAAATGTCTCTGGGAAATGGTCGGTCAGTGGGGGTCTTGTGACGCAGCAATCTGAGATTTCCAGTGGGAGGACCACTGGAGGGGAAGTGTTCAGCCCAGTTTTGGGGAGATGCTTGCTTTCCCCTGTGTCTCTCAGGACTGGGAATGTGGATCCCCCCAGGGTAAGGATTGAGATGCCCAACTCCTTCCAATCTCATGCCCGGATGGATCTCAAATTCCCCCAAAAGCACAACTGAGGATCTCATCCTGCCCTCTCAGCTCCCTCCTGCCATGGCACCTGAGAGGGACTTATTTTTGCAACCTAATTCAAACAGGCTCTTCTTATAAATTAATGGCTTTAATAACTTGAGGTCTTCCCAACAGCAGCCAAAATTTACAGAATTCCAGAATGGATTGGAGGGAAGAGAATCATGGAATGGTCCAGGCTGGAAGGGACCTTAAAGCTCATCTTGTTCCACCCCCTGCCATGGGTAGGGACACCTTCCACTACCCCAGGGTACTCCAAGCCCTGTGGAAACTGCCCTTGGGCATTTCCAGGGATCCAGAGGCAGTCACAGCTTTTCTGGGCAGGGCCTCACCAACCTCATAGGGAAGAATATTTTCCCAATATCCCATCTAAACCTGCTGTCTGTCAGTTTGAAATAACCCCAGAGCAAAGGTTTTAGCAGTCAGAGTGCTGGCAACAATTCTGATCTGGATGTCAACTCTGTAGCAGCTCCTTTCTTTTCCTTTTTAATTATTTAGTTGTTTTTATTTTTAATATTTATTCATTCTTTTTTAAAAAAGCTCCAAGCTCCTTAGAAAAAGGCTGTGTGTTTTCCTAGTCTGTGCTTGGATAACTCTCAGCCCCCTGACAGAGAATCTATAGGTGCTAACAAAATACAAACGGATAATTAATCACCATAATTGGGGATTGGGTGGCTTTTATTCACTTCCATCTCCTCTGTGGTGTTTCTTCAAAAGAAAAGAGGGAGGAAAAAAATCTAGTAGAGAAGGGAAGAAAAGAAATCCCGTAAGTCTAAATGGGCTGCACAGATTTATGGAGAATTAGTTTAGTCCTTGGGACCTTGTGACATGAGAGTCCAACCAAACTCCATTCTTGGCTTTATGATGTTTTCGAGCCCTCTCAATGCAATTATTTCCTTGTCTCCCTACAGCCCATCCATTATTCTCTATAATAATACGTTTTCTGAAACTCCTTTCCATAAACAACGAGAGCAGGCAGCGAGAAACCTCATTGTTATTGATATCATGTCACATCACCAGTAAAACAGCTCCTGCAAAATGGGCTGAGAATGGAGATGGTTTCAATTGAAAACATCCCCACCTTTTACATCCTTCCAAGATAAATGAAGCCAAGGCACTGTGACGTCACACGGGGAAATTTAACCCCCACAGTGGTTTTAGGGACAGGGTTGAGACAATCAAACAAATTGCTGGTAGGAAACGGGTCCCTGGCAGAGTTTGTTTGGTCCTGCCACTGGATCTGGCCCCACACCATCACTCACCAGCCAGGAAACTTTTAAAAGTACAAAGTTCCAGGCTCATTTGCCCCTTGAACCCGAGATTATGCACGGAAATCAATAAAGTGTTGCTTTCACCCAGCATATGATGCTCAAAAGCACAAGCACCACCAAGCTCTTGTTAAAATAGTAACAATCCTTAGCCCCCAAATCATCATCCTAGGGGGTTCAAGCCCACAATTCCCATTATAACTGATAAAATCACAGCAACTGCAAAGTATAACTGGCAGTTTCTGTGGCAATATCACAAAGAAAAGTTTGAGATGAGCTTAAAAAGCTAAAAGTGATGCTTGTAGCAGTGATTATCCAATGTAGGGATGGATTCTGGATTTGTAAGCCTGGAACAGAAAGCTCAAGCCACACCAACGCTGTCTTTGCACTCAGGCACATGGATCATGTTCATCCAATTAATTAAAATAGTCCAGTTATGATACTGGCAGCATCAAACAAGGATTAATAAACTTCCTACATTTTCTAGCTAGACCCAAGTGTATGTCTGACCCCTCCACATGCCCCAAAGACCATCCATGTCTCTGAAAATTTCAGGTATAGCTTGAAAGCACCCTAAATCTTAAAAAGAAATCTAAGGGGTGAGGACAATGGGATCAGCCTATTATTACGGTCAAGAACAAAGATTTCACATTAAAAGATCAAGAGGGAAAATCACACATTTGCCACAAAGAGAAAAAGAAGAGCAAGAACACAGCTGGAAGCAGCCCCATAGGGTGAGATAACTGATCCCAGGGCCCTGCATCCTTCCTCATCCTCCTGCTTATTTTGACATATCAGCAATAGGAGCATCCAGGCAGTGCATTTCCTCAGCGACCAGATTTTTATCATCCTAATCATGGTCCGGGACCAATACATGGAAGCATTTACTGGTCCAGAAAGCATTTGTACTGTTCCAGTAACTAAGCACTTTTGAAAGACTCTTTTCCACCTGATTGTAGGAGCTGATAGCTCAGGAGCCGCTAGCGAGAGATTGATGCTTCATATGTTTGAAAGCTCAAACTCCAAGCAGAGAATATTGCACTGGTTTCTGGCTCTAGTGGTTTTCATAACACCCAGCAGCAATATCATGTCAGAACAGCAGCTGCCAAATCTGGTCTTCAATTATTGCCAACTTCAAGTTCAAGGAGAGCTAAATCCAGGGGTTTGGTGCAACCTGATGTAAAGTGCAGCTCTAACAGGACTCCCTTTGTCTTTTCCCCTCTCCCATACATATTTCAGGAGCTGCCAGGTGTCTGCACCGAATTAGAGACTGTGGAGTTCAAAGGTGTGGGCGGCTGGAGGCATCCTGGCCACTCACTGCTGAAATAGGTGGGATAAATGGTTTGGACAAACAAAACCTTAATGCTTTCAACCTCAGTCAAAGGGGACCTTCAACCCTTCTCACCCTTTTCCAGCCTGCAAAGTGTAACAGTGGAAAATGGGATGCTGGGACTTTCCTTCCTGAGCTCATTTAGCCCAGAAAAAAACAAAGGAGATTTAAGATGTCTTTTGGGGAGGGCAAATTTGTTGTCCAGAGAAGCTGTGGCTGCCCCTGGAACCCTGGAAGTGTCAAAGGCCAGGCTGGATGGGGCTTGGAGCAGCCTGGGACAGTGGAAGGTGTCCCTGCCCATGGCAGGGGGTGGAACAGGATCATCTTTAAGGATCCTTCCAACTCAAACCATTCAATGGTTCTGTGACCTCATGGCTTTAATTTGCATATCAACAGCACTGGAAATTACAGAGCAGGATTCTGTGGCTGTGGAGAGATGGGTCCGTGCTAGCCCTGCTGCCCCCTCACTTTAGAACCTTCTATTCCAGTCTCCCCCACCATTCCCAACAAGAAGATTTCGGCAGATAAAATCCACCAGATTACACACGTTCCTGCAGCACGGAGAAATTCCAAAAGCAGGGCTGCAGAGCCTTCCCCCTGCAATGACATGTGCAAACGTGTTCTGAGCAATTTTGGGAATTCAATGATATCCCACGTGGGTTGTGCAAAATCTCCCAGCAAAAAGTTCCAATTTGTGTCACACGAGCGACCTGTGCGGAGCACGAAAGCAGGGGGTGGGGATATGCTAATATCCCTAATGCTATCACTTCTGCAAACAAAATTAATGATTTTCAAGCCCTGGAGCCATCAGATTCTGCTTCCGCAGGGACTTGTGTTGGGTGAGCACCAAGTTCTCTCAACCACGTGGGAATTTCATCCTCCAGTGATACAAAAGATGAGGGTTAAGCACATGGGGAAGCTACGTGAGGACACAAGAGAAAGGCCACGATGAGTTTCCATCAATCCTCAATGTCTAAGGCCAGAAGAGACAATCAAAGCTGACAGCCTGGAGAAGCCAAGCCATGCAATTTCACCCTGTGAGCCCCAGAGCAAACACAGGGATTATTCCCTTGCACTCAGGCAAACACCAGCAAACCCGGTCGCTTCTTGCTGATGCGCTGGCTGGGTTTTAGCAGGACAATCAGTCTTGCTTAAAAGACTTCAAGTGATGATGAATTCACCATTTCCCCCACATAATCAAGGGATAGCTTGGTTTGCATCTGGCTCCTGTTTTACCGGAGTTCCAAAGAGGTATTACACAAACCAGCCTGGATTTAGGTCATGTATCACTGACATCTCCATCTGAAGGAAAAGGCTTTGCCAGCATCTACAAGAAAAACTCCTCTTCCTCCCAATCAGCCCCTCAGTGCCTGGGACAGAAGCCATCCCAGCTTAGGGCTGGTGAAGGTGACATGTCCCCATGCTGCCTTAGCACCAGTCTCCAGCCTGAGAAGCTGTGGACAACCTCCACATGCTTGACACCTCCATACCAGTAAGAAATCCCAGAATCCCTGAATGATTTGGGTTGGAAGAGACATGAAGGATCATCTCTTTCCAACTATTCCCCCCTACCATGGACAGGGATCCTCCTGCCAAACTGGAAATGGGGTAAAAGACCTAAAATCCTTTTGCAATGGTCAAGTCAGACCCAAAGCATCCTCTGGGTCGGATCTGGGGGAGGGAATAAACCATGGGCAAAATAAATAAATAAAAAACCAATCTCCATTTGGAGGCACTAAATCCCCACTCCTTTCCAGATGGCTGGGAGATTTCTCCCAGGTGGTAAATATATTATTAGGAACTCATTTCACCGTGAAATTGACTATTCAAAACACAGACAGAAGTTAATATATTAGGACAACCTGTCTGAAAAGCTCACATTAGAGGGAATTTATTTTTGTTTAATATAAAACGTGGCACTACACACATGGCCGTCCTCGAGCTGCTCCTCAGCAGAAACATGCATTCAGACATTGGGGAGGTCTCCTACAACAGGACAAATGCCACTGGATGAAGTCACTGTCACCTTTGGGGCAGCCCAGCCATTAAGGACATCGGCACTGGGAAGTGGAACCTGTGCCGTGGCTGGGAGGCTTCTCCAGCTCTCACTGACCATCTCAGTGTCGTTACTCTGGCACTCCTCAGGAGTCCAGTGCTTAGAGAAAACCAGAGCAAGGTAATAATAAAGATTTGCTGCTCAGGGACATCCTTCCACTGACTCTGAAGGGAAAATCCAAGCAACATGACAAGGACATGAAGAACGTCTTTCACAGGGAGCCATCAGGTCAGGGGAGCCCTCTGGACACCCCTGATCTAGTCCCCCACTCAAAACAGGAGCAGGTTTCAACCTGAAGTTGAGCCTAAACTTCCTCCAGGTTTAGATTATTAAACCTACATCTTGAAACTTATTTTCATTTACAGACCAAATCCAAAGCCTTGGGAAGGCTGGAACCTTCCATTACTAACTCACACCTAATGCATTATTTCTTATTAACCACTAATAAGAAGATGCCTAAAGTAACAGGTTTTCTAAAGCATTTCCTAGTTGAGTCAATTGTTTTGATTGTGCAATAATTTAAAAGTATCCCAGATATTTTTTAGCGAGGTGGAGCAGCGTAATTTTGCAAATCAGTAATGAAGACGCCTCAGAGGGTCGAGAAACAGTTTGTGTGGTTTAATTTGCTTCCCAGCCTTTCTGTCAAGGAGCTTCAGCTTTGCTTTGGCATAAGAGCTGCCTGGGGGAGGTCAAGGAAGGTGACCTTTTTCTTCCCACTCTGTAGCAGAGGATGAGAGTCTGAACTGCTGGACACACACAGACTTCAGAGCGTGTCTTCATTAGAGGCCACACGACATCTCTGAAGTCTCAGCCCTTCTGGAAAAGCATGGATGGAAGAAACTTCTGCAAGGCATGGGTCTATTAGACTATAACTTACTTCACTTTAATTCAGCTGCTAATTAACTCACTTTAAGCTAAATGCCTATGTCTTGAGTAAAGTGACCTCTGCAGACCTTTGGTCTAGGATGCACATGGTGTCTCAACAGCCACCTCAGCTGAACGCTGAGCTCTTCAAAGAGATCCCTGCACTAAACAGGTCCTCTTGTGCAGTGTTCCTTGGGAAGTGGGTTGATGGCAGCCTGGACAAAATCCAGGCTGGACAATTTGTCCTTTGAGAAGGGAAACTGGTGGAAGGTGTCCAAGGAAGAAGAGAGCATAGAGGTCCAATAGAAAACATATGAAGGGAAAGAGTTATCTCATCCTGGAAAAAGCTGGACATTTCAAAGAGCCATCACCTCTCCTAGACCTTGGAAAATTTCCAGCTAGAAAAACACAACCCCCCTACCACTCCCCCAGACCAACCCAATTTATCAGGAGCAATCTTTAAAATCCAGTCTAATCTTTCCTGCTCAGACCTAGAGCAGCAAAGCCACTTGAACCCTAAAGAAGCCACTTATCTGCAGGGATAAAATTCATGGCCTCCCTTGGCAACCAGACACTCCAGTGATGAGGCTGCAGACTTGGCCTCTGGCTCTTTGTCTCAGTCTCTCTCAGCCATTCTGCTGCAGATAAATAATTAACCACACGTTGGAACAGGGACGTGGGCACACGTCTCCTCCATGCCGGCTGAGTGCCCGAGCTGATGGGCTATAAAATCCCTGCTGGCCCAACAAATATTTATTCATGCAAAATGGAGCAGGTTCTATGAAAGAGAGATGGAGTCGTGCTCTCTCCTTGTGCTCTTTAGAGGATTCACCCTGGAGCAAACATTGACGAGGTGGAGATGTGGGTTTGTTGGCCAAACTCAGCATGTTTTCATCTCTTGGCTGAACTCCTCATCCTTCCAAACTCCACCATACAAGAAAAAATAGCTGTAATCATTCAAGAGCAATCTTTATTAATAAAATGGGGAGGGCAATATTATTATTAATAAATATTCATGAAACTTGGACAAGGAAAGCATCCCCATCTGAGGTCCTCAAACTTGGCTGTTTGGAGAGCTGAGTTAGAACACACTGTGGGATTCCTGGGGCTCTCCTGTCCAGGAGCTGGTCTTGGATAATCCTTGTTGGTGCCTTTCAACTCAGGATATTCTGAATTTATGAGTATTTAACATGAACAGCCATGGTGGCCTCTTCCAATGGTCATCAGGGCCACCAACTAACCGCCAACTCCACCAGTCCTTGAGGATGCCACGAGACCCTTGGTCCTTTATTAATCCCTCTAATTAAAGCCATCCTCGATTTTCTAGCCCACATCAGCAAATCAAATTCCTAGTCAGAATTCTGTGGCCTTTTAGTTTAGATTCTCTTCCATCTTCCTTCTCCAGTGGAATAAGGGATCATTAATCCCATCCAATGAAATGAGACTTTTGCACATATACAGGAGCACACCTGAAGTTCCTGCTAGAAATCACACCTTGGTACCTGACATCATGAAAAATGGTCCTGGGAAAAGGTCCTGCTTTTCTTTTTTTATCAGTAATTTATTCAAAGCACCAAACCCAGCTGTTAGGAGTTAGGCATTCACTTTACAAAGAAAGCAAGGCTGAAATAAACTAAAATACAAAACCCTTCCTCTGTGCATACATTGCTTCTACAAATCTGAGTGCTAATAGTATTTGACATGTTGGTAATCTGCGTTTTTTTACCATAATTCATTTAGAGTGGTTCTGCTTGATTATTGTACATTTTACACTGTGATGCACAGAAAATGTTGTTGCTTTTTTTGCCTCCTTAACTGGTTTTATTCCTTCTAGAAATCACTCATTGATACTACACACATTTGAGGCTAGAGAGGGAGGGAAGAAACAAAGCAAAAATCAAAGAGAAAATAGGCAGCAAGAGAATAGGAAATAAATGAAGAGAAACAAAAGGAGAAAAAACAATAAGAACGGAAAACAAGCCGAGAAATTATGCAAATAATAGAAAACAAAGCCAAGAGCCAGAAGGGCAGAGAGAGGAGCCAGTTCCCTGTGTTTTGGGAGAGCACATCCTATTTCTGCCCAGAGATTGGGGCAAAGGACAATCTAACAAGTGAGGACTCAATTGTATTTATTTTCCATGGAGTTGAGTCCTCTTCAACAACCCCATGTCTTCTCCATGCTCAGAGTGTTTGTGTGGCATTAGACATGATGTTCTTAGGGAAATCTCTGCAGCTGGAAAAAAGCTGGGAAGAAAATAACAGTTCCCGCTCTATAAAAATTTTGCCCTTTGCCATGGAGGGAAGGAGGGGGGAAGAATCCCTAAACCAAAATTCTCAAATTACTCAAACTAGATGAAAGTTGGGTCAAAGTCAACATGACCTTTAGATTTCACATTTTTTTGCTTATTAATGATAAGAAAAATTCAGCTACGCTTCAATCTTATATTTTTAGCCAGAAAATCACTTGTTTTCCTCAAGGAAAAGAAAAAAAAAAAAAAAAAAATCTTGCAAAATGTTTTAATTTTCCTTGTATTTTTTAGTTCTGCTCAAACACTCCTTTGAAAATATCCTGTTCTCCTGGAAAGCCACTTTCCCTAAATCTGCATGTCCCAGGTTAAGAAGAACCAGCCACCTTCTGTCACCTCATTTAAGATGAGATGTAGTGACAGAACAAGGGGGAATGGCCTTAAGGTGAGGGAGGACAGGTTTAGATGGGATACTGGGGACAAATTCTTCCCTGCCAGGGTGCTGAGGAACTGCACAGGTTTCCCAGAGCAGCTGTGGCTGCCCCACCCCTGGGAGTGTCCAAGGCCAGGTTGGACAAAGCTTGGAGCAGCCTGGGACAGTGGAAGGTGTCTCTGCCCATGGCAGGGGGTGGTCTGGGTGGAGCCTTAATCTCCTTTCCAACCCAAATCATTCCATGATTCTCTTCCCTCCTAGCCAGCCATGGCAGAAGGGAATTCCATGAATCTCAGCCCACCCTCAACTCCTCACATGCAGAACAGGGAAGGATTTGCTCCCCAAGCTCCCAGCATCTTGGGATACACAGGTGGAAAGGAGACAGTAAGAGTCCACTTAGGTTCATGACCAACAATACAGACCTGGATAATCCACCCAACCTCTTGGCAGCAGGAAGGAGCTACTTTGCTCCCAATACATCACTGAGGTTATTACATCTCTCTGAGGGCTTCAAGCTGCCTGGAATCCCCAGTTAGTTAATAAAGAAAACGAGAGATTCAACAATTGTTTGTGCTTGGGCTGCCGTGTAAAGGCTTCGTCTCTCAGCAATGAAACAAAAGGGGACTAATAACACCCCGTGCTGCAAAAGCAAGTGCCAAGGAAGAGACAGAAATCAATTATCTGGGTTAAATTCAAAGGGAGAGGAAGTGGAGAACACGTCCACATCAGCAAACAGCACACATAATCCCATTAACACGGACGCTGTCTCCCTTGCGGGAGCGCCGAGCCATGGAGAAAGATGATAATTAAAATAAACAAACAAAAAGTAGCCTCAACTTCCCACAAAAGGGATGGTGGGATGGATGGATGGATGGATGGATGGATGGATGGATGGATGGATGGATGGATGGATGGATGGATGGATGGATGGATGGATGGATGCCACTGGGACATGGCAGAGGACAAACGGGGAGCTGAAGGAAGATGAGGGAATGAGAATCCTGAATGCTTGGGAAAGCCACCTGTCCCTGTCACCAGATGTTGTGAAGGGCAGCTGCACACAATGGATGGCTAAAGCATCACATTTTAGTGCAACCTGCAAAATGCAGCCTCACAAGGCTGAACAAATGCCAAGGAGGGATTCGGATGCCCCAAGATGCACTGCTGCTCCCCGTGGCAGGGACAGCTCTCCCAGCATCCTCCTCACCCCACTCTGCAGGAACAGGGATGCTGGGCTGGTACCCTGGAACGCACAAAGCCAGAAATCAGCTGTGCCAATCTCCCCAGAATGTCTCTCCTCTCTTGGTTGATTCATCAAAAACCTTTAAACTCCATCTCTCATCGTTTTTTCTCAGGATGCCCCACCCCTGGAAGTGTCCAAGGCCAGGTTGGATGGGGATTGAGGCAACCTCATGGAAAGTGTTCCTGCCCATGGCAGGAGGTGGAACAAGATGGGGTCTAAGGTCCCTTCTGACCCAAACTTTTCAGGAATTCCATGATAAATCAAGGCAGCCTTACTGGGTTGCACAAAATCATCATTTAAACCCCTTCAGTCTCTTTTTTTAACAAAGGCTGCTCTGGCAGAAAATGTGGCACAAGTCAAGGAGAAACCCAGCCCTTCCTGGGAGAGTGCTGGGGAAAAGCTGAGCCCCCTGGGGTCTCTGCCTGCCATCAGCTGGCCTGCAGAGAGGCCCACATGGCTCTCAGGGACACAGCTCTGTGCTCCGGTGACACAAACTGGGCAGTTGTGGCTATAAATCCATGTTTCCCACATGGGGCAATTACAGCCAAAGTGATTTTGGCACAATTAGACCCTCTAAAAATGGGCAAATTGATGCTGTAGTAGCAGTGTACCCACTGGGATTACGGCGACCCCAAGTGCATCCAAGTTTTGTGCTGCATGGATCCCCAGAGAAGGCAGGGGAGAGGTGAGGGGATGGCTACAGTGCTCCTGCAAGCAACCATGTATGAAACTGTCCCCTGCAACCCCAAATCCATAAAAACCCATCAATTTTTCAGGAATGGTGCTCTCTGAGGCATTTCCAGCAATTCTCCCAATGTTCTTGCCCTGGGGATGGTTTCAAGAAGCTGCAGAGAGGAACTGCAAGAAAATAAACCAGCATCAACCCTTCTCTGTTCTCTCGTCATTCCTTAAAGCTCGGGGTTACATGGGAACACAGATGACCCTTGAATCCTGATAAAACCATCCCAAAATGGGTCTGCAACCTCTTGGATGCCTGCACCCCTTCCAGGCTTTCCATTTGCCCCCTTGCTTCCACTCATGTCCTTCCCCTTCAACCCTTCTCTATTCTCTTGTCATTTCTTAACGCTCAGGGCTACACGGGAACACAGATGACCCTTCCAGTTCTCCCACACCCAAATCCATTTCAAATCCTTGTGATCCTCTGTTTTATCTCAGGAACCCATCTGGGCAAGGACAGGTTAAGCGTAATTGTTTGTGCAGCCCCCAGCCAACTTCCCAGATGAAATTTATTGCTCCAACATAACTCTCTCGTACTTTTTTTCCCCTGAGCATCTGCTGCTGGCAGCTTTTGGAGATAGGACACTGCACTGATCTGGCATTGCAATCCCAATTTCTGCTCAGAAAAAAGCTTTCTGAAGTCTGTGAGAGTTAATGGGAAATGGAATACACAACATCTTCCAAGGATTTGGGATCAGAACCAAAATGAGCTCAGGAAGTAAAAAAAAGTCTAAAAAAGTCTAAATCCTTTTCCTCTTGCCCCCACAGCTGCTCTCCCTGACAGACCCCCTTTGCCTCCAAATCTAGCTCAGATATATGGCTGCTCTATAATTTATAATTGCCTCCAAAGACCACAGAGAAGTTCATAAATTTAAGGGGGAAAAAAAAAGTCCTTTTCAAGGATAGTTTTAATATCAGGCTTTTCATTTAGGGAAAGAGCAACTCAAATTAATTCCTGCAAATACTGTCTTTTGCCTGCTCCACTTGGTCCATCTGCCCCAGGAGCATCTGCAGCCAGGGACAGGGATGGAGGGTGACTCCACAGCCCCAGGCAGACCCTCCAGCCATCCCCACAATGAATTAAAATACAGGATTAAAATACAGTCACTTAATCCCCTGCAAAGCCTCTTAAGTGTTTCTATCAGGGTCAGCTCACTTGGTTCTTAGTCAACCCATCTCCAAAAATACCCCAGTTTATGTCCTTCCATGACTGTCCAGAAGGTTGGAATGAGGGATGGGATCAAAGGCAACAGGGACCAAGAGGATGGAGGTAAATGCCATGTAAATAACCCTCATTAGGGAGCAAGGGACTTGCATAACCTCCTCTTTCACATCCATCCCCTCCTTGGGCTGCTCCTGCATCCTTGCCCAAGTCAGCTTTTCCCTTCCCTTGCTTATCCCTCACAGATTCTCCATGATACAACAAGGATGAATTATCCCAGGAGTGAGTCCACCAGCTTCACTGGAGGCATTTTCCCCAGAGACAGGTACTCTGTGCTGGGGGGCAGCAGAATGCCTTTTAGCTGGAGGGGTGATGCAGAGATAAATCCTGACAAAACCATCCCAAAATGGGTCTGCAACCTCTTAGATGCCTGCATCCCTTCCAGGCTTTTCCTTTGCCCCCTTGCTTCTCCTCATGACCTTCCCCAGGTTCCTACCAGCAGCTCACCAATTCCCAGCAGTGTTATCCTGGAGAAATTTGCTTCCTGGAGAACTATCCAGGAGGATGGGGTCACAGAGCACTGCCAGGAACTGGAAGGGCTTGCAGCAGGTGTAATGAAAACAAAACTTCCTTGGACAGTTTATTTAGGCTGAGCTCTCTGCCCCACCACGTTCACTTTGTATCATCTCACAGCCCCAAATTTCCCTTCTTCTTTTCTCTCCCTCCTCACTTAACCAAAATTAGAAGGGAGATGCTGAGCTACAAAGGCAACTCCTGCACTAGTCCTGCTCCTGACACGTCCAGGTGACAACAGGAATCTGCATGAATGGAGCACTGAAGCTGGAAAACCAGCCTTGTGCCATGGGACACACCAAACCCTGGGCTACCAGCCTGGAGAGAGCCCTTCCCAGCCCCGCGGCCAGGATGATCCAGCTTCCTCTGTGCCACACTGCCCCAAAAAGCACTGGGACCAAGGCTCCTCCAAAGCTAGGAAACAACTGGGTTCATCTCCCTGAGAGTGTCGGAGCAGCACAAACTCTCCTTGCCTGAGCCAAGGGCTGGTAACACCACCTGGAGCTGCTCTGCCTCGCCAAGGTCCCTGTGCACACAATTATAACCAGGGGCACCCATGTATTTATGTGTTCACACGCACCCAGACACTTTGCAAAGTCCAGATGATCCTACAGCTGTATTTTAATATTTCAATATCAGGGTCAGAGTGAATCTCACTGTCTCCCTCTTATCTTCCCTCCGCATACCAGTGCTGTCAATGCCATCGGCAATTTTACATGTAAATGAGCCCATCCATCACTCCCTGCTCTGCAGCTCCTCACTTCCAAGACTACCATGGAGTTACACCATTAAATCTCCTGGCTTTACAATATACATCATGACATATTTGACATCAATCAGCTGTGTCAGTCCACTCACTGTAAACCATAAACTTGCTCTGCATTCCAGCTCCGTGCACAGTGATTAAAACCTTCTCAGCCTGGCTTCCTGATTATGGTGACAAATGACAGTGCCTTCCCTTCTGACTCAACACTCACCCAGCCTCCCCTCAGCGCCCCTGCCCAGGCCAGCTCTCATCCCAGGTTATCCATGGGCACTGCTCACCCCTCTGTCCAGCCCTCTGGCCTTTCCCATCTACCATTTCTGGGCTACCTCATCCATCCTTCCATTCATGTCTCCATCAGCACGTGTTTCTCCTACAGCTCCCCCCATCCCCATGTCCTCCAAAGGGCTGCTGTTACAGCTTTGACCACCTCTAGAATTTAGGGGAAGCATCAGAAGAGACATTTTTGGGTTGTGACCTGAGCAACCTGATTTAGAGGGTGACATCCCTGTCTATGGCAGGGGGTTGGAACTAGATGATCTTTAAAGTCCCTTCCAATCCAGTCCATTTTATGATTCTGTGACCTGAAGAGATGTAGGTGAGTCAAGACAGTTACCCAAAATCATCCTTCGTGTGCTCAGCCAACACCTGCCAGCCTCACTCAGGCTGTCTTTATATACATTCAATGCATCGAGTGACTTCGGGCAGACATTCCATAATCCTGCTTCACACAGCATTGTGCTTTGAGGCACCTGAAAAAAACCCTGTTCCAATTGTCAGGACGACTGATCCTTCCCTAATCCCATTTGCTTCCTGAAGAATGAGCAGCTCTACATGATTCCTGAGGCTGTTAAGTATCGGGTCTATCAAGTCAGGAACCAGACTTCACACAAAAATGCAAGTTCGAGGGGTTGGCTTCAGGCCACTGAAATTTTGCCTTCTACTTCATCTTCATCTTTCCCTGGTGGGAAACTCAGTAAGAAGAATTGAGTTGGGCAAGTCTAGACTTTAGTATGTGTTCTGAGGACATGGTTTTTATCAATCTGCCTAAAATTGCAGTAACTCAATACTTCAACATCACGGGGAAAGACTCTTTACAAGAGTATGTAGTGACAGGACAAGGGGAATGGCTTCAAACTGACAGAGATCAGGTTTAGATTGGATATTGGGAAGAAATTCCTGGCTGTGAGGGTGCTGAGGCCCTGGCACAGGGTGCCCAGAGCAGCTGTGGCTGCCCCTGCATCCCTGGAAGTGCCCCAGGCCAAGTTGGACAGGGCTTGGAGCAACCTGGGACAGTGGAAGGTGTCCCTGCCCATGGCAGGGGCTTGGAACAGGATGAGCTTTAAGGTTCTCTCCATCCCAAACCAGTCTGGGATTCTATGATATTTTCTATCACAGACACACTTTTCTTCTGGACACACTTTTCAAAAATACCAGCCTTGCTAACAACTCAGGCCCAAGACTGAAACCATTATGGAAGGTGTGATCACATCGTTAAAACCACAGACTTGAGCAAAATCCCATCAGCACCAAAGACAACACTTTCTGGTTGGGCTCCCCCTGGATTAGGAAATTGAGGCATTGGTGAAACAAACTCCAAGTTACTGCAAGAAGCCACACACAAGGAGATAATTTCAGCTTCCAGCTGAATAAATTCTTGCTAGAATTTATTCCAGCATCTTATCATTGCTGTTTCTTGCACCAGAGAAGCCACACAACTTTTGCCATTGCTCCCTCCCTCTGTACATCCCCACCAGAGTCAGGGGTAGAAGCCTCATTAGGACTTGCAGGATCTAAAACAGACTGTTATGTCTTATGCTATCCCATGGGGCTTTTCCAGGTGGCTTTTCTGCCACCACATCACCTTCTGAGCACCTGAATCAAGAAATAATAGAATATCTTGAGTTGGAAAGGACCTACAAGGTTCACTGAAGTCAAACTCCTTGCCCTGCACAGGACAGCATGAAGAATCCCACCTGAAGACAGAAGGAGCATGAGGAGTAGCTCAGAACTGATGTTGTTCCCACCTAGAGCCTTGTAAATGACCCAAGAAGAAGCATGGAAATCATGGAAGAAACCAGACAGGCAGAAGAGGGAAGAAGTTAACAACTCGCTTTCATTCTTGGGACATCCACAGAGAAATGATCCCTCCTTCACTGAAAGATGAATGGGCAGCTGTACAGGTTATGAGGGAGGTTTTATTGCAGATCAATAAATCTGTGTCACAAACCCCATCTGGAGGGAGTTTTAATTTAAAGAAAAGAGTGATGAACGCTGAAAGACAATAAATCAAAAAGTTGTGAAACCCCATCGGTATTAACCTTCTGTCAATGCAAGCACAGACTCTGGACAGGGCTGGGGACAAGAGTTTGCTGCCCCCATGGACCTGGGATTAAGAAGCATCAACAGGGATCAAGGAGGCAAGAGAAACCCAGGATTTATGACTGTGCTGCTATCAGAGCTCAGCAGGTGTCAGGAGGAGATGGTTCTCAGATCCAAATCAGAGAGAAAACCAGAAAGAATAAACCTGGGAGAGTTCATGGCAACAAACTTGAGACAGGTCTGACAGAAGAGGGGAAGAGCAGTGATTATCTCAGATCTCTGCTCAAAACACACAGAAAAGAACTTCCTCCCAAAGCCCTCCTTTCCATCATGTGGCTTTCTGCGTCTGCCGGGTGCTGGCTCAGTGTGGAAATAGAAGCCAACCCAAACTAACCCAGATCTGGTCAAAGACAGTGACAAGGGAGGCTCTAATGAAGTCAAACTCCTTCAGGAAGAGATTCTGGAGGAATCCCCAGATCTCTGGGTGGGGATTCCAGGCCACTCCTCATCACCAACCTCTCTCGGAGGTCACACCTGGACAAGGTGGCTTTGCTCATCAGAGAGGCTCTGGTTCCTCCCACAGTGTCTGAGGATGAAATCAGGTGCCTGCAGCCCTTCCCACACCTGAACCCCCCACTCCCTGCCCAAGCCCACCTGCCAGTCACAACACCTCTAGTTCATGGAATGACACAATACTTTGGGTTGGACAGAAATCTTTCCAACTGGGAGGTTTCCAAACATCTTAAACACCAGTTGCTTTTAAATTTTGGAAACCTGCATTTTTTCTAAATTCCCGAGCCGTGCTATTAATCTTATCTTCCATTAGGCAAACGAGAGCCTTTTAAAAAATCCAATTTACTTTTCCCCGTATACACTTCAGGTTAACTTTATTTTTCACGTTACTCAGCTTGAACTAAGCAATAATCATTTCCAGATTAATGATGATAATTTCAAACACTTTTCAGAGCAGGCATCTTAATATCCTCTCTGACCAACGGAGAATTTCCTGTTCTACAACAGGATTACATTTAGGAAGATTAAACACATTTCTGTTTTGCTGGAGGCGGTGAGGATGGGGACTTGGTGAAAGACTCTCAGTGGAAATCTCCATCCAGGACAAGTTCAGGAATGCAAAAAACATGTTTTTTTGGGGTTTTTTTCTTCCCTAAAATAAACGCAATTAATTTTAAAAGGCACTGTCCCGTTGCAGGTAGTGGAAACAGCCATTCCAGTGGAAAAATCACAGAATTTTGGAATGGTTTGGGTTGGAAAGGACATTAAAGCTCATCTTGTTCCAACTCCCTGCCAAGAGCAAGGACACCTTCCACTATCCCAGGCTGCTCCAAGCCCCATCCACCCTGACACTTCCAGGGGTGGGGACCATCCCCACTGAGCAACCTGTGCCAGGGCCTCTCTATTCTGACAGTGGGTTCAAATGCCATTTTTTATACCTAAGGCCATTCACTTAACCCAAAAAAGAAGTGTTACCCCACTGAAATGGTTGTTGGTTCTGCAGGACATTGGATCAAGGGGAGGACCCACCAGGTTTGGATCTTGGAGCTGGAAATTGCCCTCAGCTCTACCCTGCAAAGGGGAAACTGAGGCCAAGAGAGGAGATGCTGTGGTTTAACTGATGTTTAAATTGAAAACAAAAATTAAATCCCAGAGAATCCAGTCAAGTCAACTGAAAGGGGCTCATCCCAGGGGGCTGATGTTGGTGAGATTAGAAAAATCCCGCTACTGTATTCAGTCCTGTTTCTAATGGATTCAGCTTCCTTTAAAAAGACAAATACTATAATGTGAGAGGATATTTCACATTGTTCTCAAGGGCTTTTTACAGGCTTTGAGCCATGAAAACAAGAGGGAGAGCACAGCAGGCACTTCAGCAGCAAAAGGGAGGCTGATGAGGTGATGGAAAACATGGAGCAGTTTGGATGCACAGTTGATGCTCCTGCAATTCAGGAGCTGATGAGAGAAGGAAACCCGAGGGCTAAGTGGAAAAACAGCACAAATGTGATCAGAAACACACGCTGGAGCTCCCTGAACTAAAATTACCCTGACTTATTTCTGCTTTTCCCCTGTGCCCCAGCCTGCCTCATAACAGCCACAACCAAAACCCTGTTGCTGCCACGCTCTGTCCCACTCTCATCTTCCTCTGAACAGGTCAAACCACAGCAGACATTTCTGCACTCCAGCACAACCGCCTTTCAGGCGTGGAGGAGGAAACGCAGTCAGGAATTCAGCAAGCCTCACTAATGACTTGTACATTCACTGAGCTGATAACGCTCCCGTCCCTGAGCCTGAGCTTTCAAGGCAGCGATGTTTCCCCGAGCTACAGCTCAAAATGCCTGGAGCCATTCAGAGCAGGACAGCTTGAAAAATAAGCAAAGAAAATTTTTAAAAACCCAACAAATCCTTCAGTCAGATGTGAATGAGCATCGTTAAGGCAGGAGCAGTCCATGAGTACAAGCCCATCATCATCAGTGTCACTTTATTAATGGAGGCTCCTTTGGGACCCCCATTTCTCCCACAGCCTAACCCAAGAGAGTGAGAAAGGAGTTGATTTTTTCCTGCTCCAACCCAAGAGGGTGAGAAAGGAGTAATTTTTTTCCTGCTCAAACCCAAAGCTTTGACAGAGAGGCAGAAAGGAGAGTGAGAGTGAATATTAGCACATCATCTTTTTGGGTCACCATTAAAAAGGATCATGTGAAAGGAGGTCAGATAAATATTTAACATGGTTATTAATATCTGCTCCTAATTTCATTCCTCCTCCTCCTGCTCCCGGCTCCTCCCTTCACTCTTCATCTCTTCATTCGATGCAGTTGATCCCTTTTAAGAAGGTCAGTGGGGATCATAGGACGGCGCTGGCTGGCAAAGGGGGGCAGAGAGGGAGAGTTGCACCCTCCCCCTGGGAGCAGGCCCGGAATTAGGCTGGGGCTGGCACTGGCTGTTGAGGCATCAGTGACACCCTTGGCTCTCTCCTCCCAAGTGCACGGCACTGCTCAGCCCCGGCGTCACCGCGGCTTCGGCGTGGTGGCAGTGATGGAAAAACAGAGCTGGAGCCCAAAACATGAGGATACAGAGCTGCTGGAGCGAGCCCGGAGGAGGCCATGGAGAAGATCCATGGGCTGGAGCCCCTCTGCTCTGGAGCCAGGCTGGGGCAGCTGGGTGGGAGAGGAGAAGGCTCCAGGGAGAGCTCAGAGCTGCTCCAGGGAGAGCTCAGAGCCCCTCCCAGGGCCTAAAGGGGCTCCAGGGGAGCCGGAGAGGGACTGGGGACAAGGGATGGAGGAACAGGACACAGGGAATGGCTCCCACTGCCAGAGGGCAGGGATAGATGGGATGCTGGGAAGGAATTGTTCCCTGTGGAGGTGGGGAGGCCCTGGCACAGGGTGCCCAGAGCAGCTGTGGCTGCCCCATCCTTGGAAGTGTCCAAGGACAGGCTGGATGGGGCTTGGAGCAACAAGTGGGAAGTGTCCCTGAACATGGCAGGGGGTGGAACGAGATGGACCATAAAGTCTCTTCCAAACCAAACCATTCCATGATCCTTAAACAGTGGTGACAACTCACCCTCACACACACACACACACACACACACACACACACACACACGATGAAGAGCTTGTCCAGAATTCCTGGCAGAAACCCCAGAGCATAGAGGGGGGACATTATTCCAACAAAAAGGGGTGTCTGTGAGCTCTCAAAAGGCCTCACCAACACTCACACCATCAGAAAACCAAACATGAGCCCAAAACACACAAACCAGATCCTCCCCACAGCTGCCAACTCTGTTGGTGCACTGCTGAACTCACAGCTGTGGGTTTTCCCTTGTTTTTCCATGGGGAAAACCAGGATCAGGTTCCACTTTCTGCCCTCCTGAGCCACTGCCACTGGGACCTGCTGGTGCTGGCAGGCAGCCCTCAGCAATATACGTCTTCACCAATTTGGGATCTTCACAGCTGCATGTGATGGGTTTTCTTTTTTTAATTTGAAAACCTTATTTACAGATTTCTCAACACACACCTGTGTGCACTCCTTTGCATTTTCCTGTCCTATACTGCCATCCTGCCATCATTTCTTAAGACAATATTCCCTCAGTGAGAAGAGAGAATCACCTTATCCAATTTTCCTCCACAAAATGCCCCAAAAATGCTTCAGGGTCTTTGGGTTGTGACTCTTGCACGTATTTCCTCCTTGGAAGAGGATGCCAAGAGCTTCATCCCCTTCATATCCCCAGAAACTCATTTCTCCCAATGTCCTCACCCTGTTCACTGGCTGTCAGGCTGATGTGGGGAATTTACAGCTCTGTCGAAGGAGCGCTGCATGACTTAGGGCCAGGTCTGGTTGGAAATAAAAGGATCCTAACTTGAGCAGAGATAAGTCATCCTGCACCACACAGAGCCCAGGAAAAATAACAGTGGAAGAAATAATTTTAAAGGTGGTGAAAGAAACTCTCTTCTCTTGTTTGGGTTTTGGGTAGATTCTGTTACAGAGGGAAAAGCCAGCATCCCTCCACCACAGCGCCAGGAGATGTGGGATCCCCCCATCCTCCAGCATTGCAGGTGTTGAACTCTCAAATGCAGCCTGTGCCCAGAAATTTCAGCTCAACATTTTGTTCTCAATTGTGGAAAAACCCCAGGACATGGTAAAAAGCCAGCCATGGTCAAGGAGTCAAGTGCTCAGATACCAGGTCAGGCATTGATTCCAGCTCTTGGCACATCCTCACCCCAAGCAGACTTCGGCCCCTCAGTGCTCCAATGGCTCCAGGTCTTATTTATTTTACACTGTTCCAACCTGTTCCAAAGACAAAATTATTCAGCTCCTCCTCAATGTTTTCTGGTGCTTCCCACAACAGTGTTAAATGCTCTGGAAACCTCCTCACATCCATCTTTGCAGACCTCCCTCCATCTCACTATTTTCCCTGTTTTACAACTGGGAGCAAAGCCCCTGGAGCTTTGGTGCTCTGATCTCCCCAGGTAACCTTTGCCAGCAGGAGAGGAGGAAATAAGAGCACCAAACTCAATGGAGCATCCAGGGGGATGAGGATGACCTTCAGGCAGGGATAAATAAACAGTTCAGACCCACAGCATGGGGTGGGATATTTACACACTTGTATTCCAGCAGCTAATTTAAGAAGCTGATGTCCCCTGGCAAAGCTGAGTGTGACAGAGCTGCTCTTCCAGGAGCTCACCCAAGGAGAAACCTGCCTGCAGCAGAACAAGGGGCTCTGCTAGGAGAAGCCATTCCTGGTGTTCTGCAGGATGGCTTTGAGGATCCTGGAGGGAATGCTGTGGGAATGGCACCCTGAGGACCCCAGTGCTCCACCCCCAGCATTCAGACATCTCCTGGGATACCCCTCGGTTCTCCCAGCTTGATTACACCAGAGAGGCACAGCAGTCCCAGCATCCACGCACCAACAGTCCTGTTCATGAAACCAGTCCTTCAGATCTAATTTCCAGCCTTTTCTCCCTCCCAGCCATCCTTTTCTCCCTCCAGACCTCCCTTCTCCCTCCCTTTTTCAGTACACAAAAGGTCTGCTGCTAAGCAGGGGTTGCCATGAAAACAAGACAAGGGTTCGGGTGGAGAAAAGCGCCCACGTACCATCCTCTTCTCCCAATATAAATAAATAAGGGACGGAACAAAGATAGATGTTTAGTGTCACTTGAGAGGAGCATGGAGCAGAAATTATGGCAATTTCCTGTAACTGGAATCAAATGCCCAACTTGCCAGCTCGCAGCAGGGCACTGCCATTAATTCCAACACTTGTGCGAGAGCCGCGTTCCCATTAAAGGGGCCAATTTCGAGTCCATTTCTGTGATCAACAGACGGCTCCGAAACTGGGGCTTGATAGATTTGATCAGGGCAGAGTTTGCACAGGTTGTGATTTTGGCGAGGAGAACTGCAAGGAAAAATTGTGCTCAAAATCCTCTGGTGCTGGTGAGGGGGTGGGAGGTGCCCCTCATCCCGGCACATCCCAATTATCCCAGGCAGATATCGCTGAGCAGCACCGTGCTAAGGGAATTGGATGGATTAACCGCTGCAAAAACAAAAATGTTATTTAATCAAAGCATAACGAAGTCCAGCTATCTCCTGCAGGCTGCCACAGGGATTGGCAGAACTTCCTGCAGCCCTAGCTCGGGACAGTTAAGCTGCAAAGGAACTCTGCTATCCAAGACCTGATTGCTGCAGTTTTCACCTCAGTGTTTCCAGATCAAGGATCAATTCCTGCACAGCAAATACCCCAGGATATTTGGGGGTGTTGTGAAGGTGCTACACCAGGATGCTCACGGAGGTAGTGCAGACAGACTGATGGATGATTGCCAGCAGCAGCATGGAATGATCTTCCTGGAGACTGAAAAGTCCTGGAGCTCCAGACTGGAAAGGAGGGAGTGCATGGAGAAGGTGGCATCACTTTTTCTGCCCTGTCCTAACCTAAGCCAGCATCTCACCAGCCCTGCCTGAAAATCAGGACTCCAGCTTGCCTCATTACAGCTCTGGGACAGGGATATTTGGGAACAGACAGCCCCCCCTCTGCTCCCCACCCCACAGCAAGCCATACCCAGTCACCCCAGGACACCATCCCTCCTGGAAAGGGCTCTAATCCCCCTCGAGATGGCGAGCAGGATCATAACTCCCACCACAAAGGATGAATATTCATTTCAGCACTAAGTCCCCTATCAGGACTCCCAGGCAGGTGGTATTAAGACTGCATCCCCAGAGAGTTTTGTCTCATTCTCTGGAAGCAAAGCCCTGACTTGGAGACACAATAACTCACTTAAGGAGAGCTAATTCTCTCTGCCAGGGAACTGGAAGTGCAGTGGGAAGGCGACACTCAAATGACAGCCTGGCAATGCCACTCGTGTCTCTCCTCGTCCACACTCCGATGCTGGCAGGGCACTGTCACAAATCCCTGTATCAGCTACAGCTTGGAGGTGGGATGTAAAGAGGGACAAAGTATTCCTTGCTATTCCTTTGGAGTCAGGACACCCGAGCAAGAAACAAAACCACTTTGCCAGGCTCCCCAGCGCTGGTGCCTAATGAAAACATTTGCAATTACAATGATAATATTATGGTTTTAAAAGGAATTAGATTCTGCTGACCTAAATATTAACCATGCAGAGAGTCAGGGCTACGTGGACTTCTTCAAAGAACATTGCACAGTTCTTTTCCAAGAATTTACAGGAGCAAGGTACAGGAGAGGGAGCAATGCCACAGGAACCCACACCACCCCTCACCCCCAGGACTGGCAGTGCAATGTGCTGCCTCAGTTTCCCCACCTTTAAAAAAAGGATGAATGGAAAATAAACACTGAGAGAATGGAATATTTTTTCCCTTTAAAAAAAAGAAGTGGCAATCATCAGTGAAAGATGTTTCCCTCATCTGACATTGCAGAGTATTAAACTGCTGAGCAGTTGTGACAGGTGCTGTAACAGCAGCATTCATTATCAGGTTGATTCTGTTCAGTGCTCCTCACTCACGTGCTCCTCCCTAGAGACTGCATTGCTCCTGCTTTACTCCAGCTTTACTCCGGCCTTACTCCTGCTTTACTCCTCCTCAGACGTGGCACTGACTCTGACGCCTCTTAACCCTGGACATTGCCACAGGAGTGAAGCTGAACATCCCATCCTGCCAGGCCCTGTCAGCTGCTGTGTCACAGAATTGTCACAGAATCCCAGGATGGTTTGGGTGGGAAGAGACCTTGGACTCCATCCCCTTCCAACCCCCCTGCCACGGGCAGGGACACCTTCCACTACCCCAGGTGGCTCCAAGCCCCATCCAGACTGGCCTGGGAGACTTCCAAGGATGGGGCAGCCATAGCTGCTCTGGGCACCCTGTGCCAGGGCCTCCCCACCCTCACATGGAGAATTCCTTCCCATTATCCCATCCATCCCTGCCCTCTGGCAGTGGGAGCCATTCCCTGTGTCCTGTCCCTCCAGGCCCTTCTACCAAGTCCCTCTCCAGCTCTCCTGGAGCCCCTTTAGGCCCTGCAAGGGGCTCTGAGCTCTCCCTGGAGCCTTCTCCTCTCCAGGCTGAGCACCCCCAGCTCTCCCAGCCTGGCTCCAGAGCAGAGGGGCTCCAGCCCTGGAGCATCTCCGTGGCCTCCTCTGGTCTCGTTCTGACAGGCTCACATTCCATGTCTCCCTCCAGACGTACCCAGGACCATCTCCCCCCTCCACAACCCACCTTCCTCAAGAGGCTTGTGCTACCTGAAGCATTTCTTAGCACCAGAACCCCACTGAATCCATCTGTGCCACACATGGACATGCCACCTAGGACACCAAGTTGCCATGGGTCTGTTCCACGTGTGATCTGCGCTCCCATCACACACCTGCCAGCAGCACACCTGATGGCACAGCACCCACCCAGATCATTTGGATGGCACAGAAAGTGGTTTGTGCCCCTTTGTCCCCAATGTTTGACTAAAATAACAGCTGAAGATCTCTGGGACTGCATGGAAATATCAGGAGAGCTAAGCTATTTCCCATCCATCTCTGGAGGAGAGCAGATCTCCTCACCAGTGGGCTGGCATTCCCTATTTTCATGGATGAAGGGAGGCATAAAACACCTGAGCTCCAGCCTGCACACGGATATGAATGAGCACGAGGTCTGCTGGTGCTCCCTGCATCCCAGGGCCTGGGTGCTGAAGACCACAGCCTCTATTTATCAACAGATATGAAGCTTTTCTTGCTCAAGACACCGCTTCCCACACTGGCCAACTTGTGGGGGGTTGAAAAGCAGCTCAGTCTGCACCGGGGAGGAGGTTAATTATAGCGACATCCTCCTACCACGGACACGCTGCAGCCGGGGGCTGATGAGAAACCTCTTCCTTTCCCTTTGGATTGTAAGGATGAACATATTTAATCCCTCCCGTGCTATTCGCAGAGCCCTGCGAGCCCGAGAAGATTCATGGCTGGTTTTTCACAGTGCTGCTCTTCCTGCTAACGATGCCCTTCCCGCTAATATCTGCCGGATGGGATCCGCATTAGTCAGGAAGGGGCGCCATAAAAAGGCACGCGGAAGAGGAGAGGAGCCTGCAGGCAATAAAACACCTGGGAGTAGCACTGCCACCGGAGAAACAAGCCTTGGTCCCCCCAAAAAGGCTCTGCCCTCTGTGCTGAGCCACCCCACTGCCAGCAGAAATTCTTCTTCTCGGTGTACCAGGAATTTTATATCCCCTTTCCAGAGGCTGCAGGAGGTATGGGATGATGATACAGGTGGGAAGTCCAAGTCCATCCCCATCCCTGGGATGTCAGGGGATGTCAGCATCACCCTGGGAGTCCTCCCTCTCTATCCCTGCCCAGCCTTCCTGAGTAAAAGCTGAGGGTGGAATAAAACATCATTTTCCTCCTTTGAAATATGTATCCCAAGCCAGCAGAAGGGGGAAAAGCCAACAGGAACAGGCAGAGGGTTGTAGGCACATCCAGTTTGGATGCTGAAGGTGCAGATTGTGACACGAGACTGTCCCCAGCACTGCAGGGAATAGTCCAACACCTGCGAGAGCACAGAAATTCTCTTTCTGTGGCCAGATGGCAACAGCAACAAAAATAACCTGCCCTCCCACAAGAAAAGAAAAAAAAGAGCAAGAAGAACCAGGAGCAACCTTTAAAAAGGTGCGTTGTTTCTTTCCGCTTTTTAAATGGCATCATATCAAAACAGCCCATAAAAAATGAATCTGAGTGTGTTTTGTAAATTATAGATTAGCCAGGAGCAATGCTTCACTACAAAGCTCGGTGCCAAGTTGCAATTCCAGCAGCGTTTCTGCCGAGCCCGCTGGGCAGGAGGTCACAGCAGTCGTAGCAGTGTGTTCTCTCTGTATTATTATTATTATGATGCAGAAATAATACTGGTGCTCTACACAAGGCCAGTGAGTAGGGGAAGAGAAGGTGGGTGGTGGCAGATGGAAAGGAGCAAGGATGGGGCTAAAATTGTTCTTTATTCCCTTTATCTTGCCCTGACTAACTGAAGGTACATGTCGTACACAGCTGGGTGGAAAAGAAACCTCTCCTCTGCCTTCCCTCTTTGAGTCCATCTCTGTATAATCTGAGAGATTCTTGCAAAATCAAGGCGTTATGACTGAGTGGGAGGGACACTACTGCTCTAAATACATAGTTTCAGGCTCTGAAGCTGAACAAATGTCTGTATCTCTGGGTTGTGAGCAATCCTGGGGATGGAGTACACGATGTGGTACCCGAGTGGAGCATCACTGACGTGATCTGCTGCGTTTGGGGTTTTATTTCACTCTTCTCTGCAGGCATCAGACTGAAGAGGTTAATATTAAAGGCACCTCATGCATTTAAAAAGAAGGTCTGAAAAATAGCTAGATTTGGGATTTCTGCTAATTTCTAGGGAGCTTTGATTTCTCCTCCTTTGTTTGGCAATTCTTTTTGAACACCGGTAGCAAAATTGGCCAATTACCATAATTGGGTCACCCCTAAAGACTGTGACAGACACCCAGGGCAACCTACCAGAGAGAATCTGACTTATGGCTCATTATCAGCGAGAGCTTGACAGGTTATTTCAGGAACAGGCAGCAAAGGCAGCAGAGCAAAGGCACTGGGGAGAAGCCGGGGGCCGTGCAGCCAGCAGGGCCAGAGAGTCAGCTCAGCCACTGCTGGTCCCACAATGTCACCACGGGCACTGCTCTGGGGCTCGGGATGGGGGTACAGGGTACTCTGTGTGGGGCTGAGCTGAGCTGTAAATTCAGCACCATCCCTTCTATCCAGAGGTTGTGTGCTGCACATTCAGCTTGGCAAAGCGGTGACTCGTAGGTGACACCAGGATCCCAAACACCAGAGAGCTCCTCTTTGTCCAGAGCTGTGCTTTATCCCAGTTTTTGGATTTTTTTTAGTATTACAAGGTTGGCTGCTGGGTTTTGCGTTGAGGAGACTGACTAGCAGATCCTAGTCCTTGCCCAGTGTTCTTGAATCAAAAAGGTCATAGAAACACAGAATACCCTGAGCTGGAAGGGATCCATGGGGATCACTGAATCCAGCTCCTGGCCCTGCACAGGTCAGTCCCAAGGATCCCACCACGTGCCTGGGAATCAAGTGTTTGTCTTTACCTATGTGGGGATGAGTGAATACACTCACTTTGTAACCACAGCTCATGGGAGGAAAGAAGGGAAAATTGATTTCTTACTGAACTCCTACAAGACTCCCTCAAAAATCCCAACTCCCGATTTCCCGCTCCCATGCCACAGCATTTTACCCCACCAGCATCAATCCTGGATGAATTTCCTTCCTGGGATCCCTTCCAAGGGAGGATCCTGCTCCCCCTTCCTGCATCACCACTATTAGCACTCAGCAAATGCATCTTTATCCAAACCATGCACAGCCAGACAGCTCCGCTGAGGAACATCTCCCTCTCCCCGAGCTGCTGAAGGACTGTGCAATCAGGATGGAACAGATGTTTTAAGGACTTCATAAATCCATGAAGATAAAAAAACCACCCACCCAGCACTTTCTAACAACCCCCCATGCTGACGGGCTGGCACGTCGGAAATAAATACAGCCACCCACAGAAAGTCAGATAAATCTCTGCATTACATTCCAGATATATTTTATATATATAGATGTATACATATATATATATATGTCTGTGCATATATATATATGAGTGTGCACATATAAGAATACTCATGTTTTTTAAAGACTAAAGTTGCTAAATTTAGACTATTATGACTAAGTAAAAATCTTCCTTCCTCTCCCCTATCTCTTCATTTCTCCCATTAATCTGAGCAGCTCCCCCATTGCTCGTGTACCCCTCTGTCCTCTCCCTCCCACGGCTTTCATGACTCCCCAACTCCCCACCACCACTATCATCTCCCCCACTAACTCCTCACCAAAGTCCAATGAGTTTTTCTAATTAGAGTAATTAATTTTCTGCCCAAGCTAATAAGACTGTCTGCAGTTCAGAAATAATTGGGTTTCCCAAACACCAATATTCCCTCCCTTTCCCCCCCTCTCTCCGCAGTGAGTGACGAGAGGGCTTCTTAATAACACAAACTCTCTGTTTTTCACCCGATGGTTTTGCATTTCCAGCCTTATTCAGTTTTTCCATTAACACTCCAACACCAGCCTTCCCCTGCCTGGGGGACACGGGAGGGAAGTGTGTGCTGAGGGATGCTCTGGCACACTGGGGATCCCTTCCAAGAGGCAAGAAACCCCTTTGGGAATCCACAAGCACCACTCCTCCCATGGTACCAACCACCAGGTTCATTTTCCCACACCAAGCTTTGCTTTTCCCCTGCAGAGTATTCTGGAGTTGGGATTGATTTGGGTGCTGTAAAAGGACATTTTGCCATGAGGAAACTCTCCATTATATCCCCCAGGTAAGGTTTTTCTAGAGATAAGGCTCTACAACACATTCCACGAGAGCCTGAGGAGCCTTTCATCTCTCTGGGACAGATTTGCAGGCGTCCCTTGGGGTTAAAATGATGATGCCCCAGAACACAAACCCTGCAGCCCTCAGGTTCTCCAGAGCCTAAGCTGGCCAGAATTTCCACGCAGGCACCACACTTCATGATGCTAAACCTGGATACTGTATTTTCCTGGTGGGAAAGGATTCAACAGCGTCCCAGGTGCTGGAGCTGCCAGGTGGGGCTGGACCACATCAGGTCAGCATCCTTCATCCTTGAGCCTGAGCATCACACAGGCTGAAGTTCAGAGGTCAGACAGGACAAGCCTCCAGATTTAGCAGCCAAAATTAAATACTAAAGCAGGTTCAGGAAGAAAAAAAAAAAAATGCAGAATTGTGACAGCACAGGAAAAAATATCTCTGTTTTAAAAGCATTAATGGAGCAGGCAATTCAACAACCTTCACCCGAAAGCACCCAAACGCTTCGGCTTTATAAAAGAAAATAGTTCCGTGACAATGAAGTTCAACATTTCAGTGAAAAAGGCCTGTCAGGTTTGGAGCAAAGTGAATCAGGCCATCAGAAGAGGCAAATTCACATCAACCCTGACTCGTCGCTGAGGCAGAGGAGAGCAGAAGCTTTGTGTGGTTTTTATCATACAAACCTGGACCGAGAGATCCCGGCTCACCGGGACGGGAGGGCTGGAGCGAGGATTTCGTGTCCTGACACCCTCAGAGCGTCTCCTCCAGGTGAAATTTTGGCTGGTGCCACCCAGAAGGTCAGAGTAGATTAGAGCAATGAGCTGTCCTGGCCTTAATTCCCTGAAATGGGCGTCCTGCCTCTCACTCCCTCTGCTAATCAAATAAAAGAAAGAAGATAAAATGCCAGCCACAAACGAGAGATTTGCAGCTGGAGGATCTAATTCCAGGAGTCTGCAGGCCATAAAAAGAAGGGATCCATTAGCATCCACTTACCTGCCATGATGAAGTGACCGCGATAAAGTGCACAGGATTAAATAAATTTAAGTGAATCCCCTGACGGCATTTTTATGGGATTGAAAGAGGTTTTATCCACTCGCAACCTCTATCCTCGGAGGGAACTGATTCAATAAAAACCAAACCCACTTCATCTAGCAGGAAGGGAAAAAAAAGACACAAAAACTCCGCAACGTTTACAGAGTCACTAAAGCAGTCAGGGAAAAAAATTAAATATAGGGCAAATCCCTGAGTGGGAGAAATGCGCAGAACTCAGCTGCTACAGCTCAGCTCCATCATTTTAACTTCTGACTTTTAATGCTTTCACTCCCTGGGGCAGGAGCAGTTGGTCCCTGCTGCCAGGCACCTTGCAGCTCCCACAGCATTTGGAGCGGGGGAAAAAAGGGATTTCCCACCCTTTGCTCTATCTCCTGAGGTTCCCTCCTCTATCTCTCCAGCTCAGCACCTTGATTGCCCCTGGTACCCAACTGCAAAGCAGCCTGGATATCCAAACTCTCTGCAGCCTCCTCTCCCACAGCCAGGCCAGAAGTAGGTCTGGCTCCCATCTGCCCATGAGGATGGGAATTAGTTCCTTCCCTGCTCCACTATTTTGTGCTGAGCTTTGCAAAGGGACACTGCTGCTGCTGCCTGCAGATAACATCCCGCTGCTCCCTGAGGATGGAGAGGCCATTTGCCATCCAACAGCCTCCATCTGCTGCCACAGCCCGTGAGCATCCCAAACACTGACATCCCAAACACTGACATCCCAAACACTGACATCCCAAACACTGACATCCCGAACACTGACATCCCAAACACTGACATCCCGAACACTGGGCAACCTGAACACTGACATCCCAAACACTGACATCCCAAACACTGACATCCCAAACACTGACATCCCAAACACTGACATCCCGAACACTGACATCCCGAACACTGACATCCCAAACACTGACATCCCGAACACTGGGCAACCTGAACACTGACATCCCAAACACTGACATCCCAAACACTGACATCCCAAACACTGACATCCCAAACACTGACATCCCGAACACTGACATCCCGAACACTGACATCCCAAACACTGACATCCCGAACACTGGGCAACCTGAACACTGACATCCCAAACACTGACATCCCAAACACTGACATCCCAAACACTGACATCCCAAACACTGACATCCCGAACACTGACATCCCGAACACTGACATCCCAAACACTGACATCCCGAACACTGGGCAACCTGAACACTGACATCCCAAACACTGACATCCCAAACACTGACATCCCAAACACTGACATCCCGAACACTGACATCCCGAACACTGACATCCCAAACACTGACATCCCGAACACTGGGCAACCTGAACACTGACATCCCAAACACTGACATCCCAAACACTGACATCCCAAACACTGACATCCCGAACACTGACATCCTGAACACTGACATCCCAAACACAGAGCATCCCAAACACAGAGCATCCCAAACACTGAGCATCCCAAACACTGAGCAACCCGAACACTGAGCAGCCTGAACACTGAGCAACCTGAACACTGACATCCCCAACACTGGGCAACTTGAACACTGACATCCCAAACACTGAGCATCCCAAACACTGATCATCCCAAACACTGACATCCCAAACACTGAGCAACCTGAACACTGAGCAACCTGAACACTGATCATCCCAAACACTGAGCATCCCAAACTCCAAGCATCCTAAACATGGAGCATCCTGAATACCAAGCATCCCCAGCATCAAGTATCCTGAATGTTGAGCATCCCAAACCAAGTATCCCAAACTGTGAGCATCCCAAATACTGAGCATCCCAAACACAGAGCGTCCTGAACATAGTGCATCCCAAACACTGAGAATCCCAAACATCATCCCAAATGAATCCCAAACACCGAACATCCCAAACACTGAGAATCCCATCCCAGATCCCAATCCAGAGGCAAAATAACACTGCCTGGATCCCTGAGCCTTTTCTCCCTTGTGTCACTGTGGCCTCAGTTTCCCCAGGTGGAAGCAAAGTGTGGCACAGAGGGCACCGTGTCTGCCACCTTAGCCCTGAAAGGGAATTTGCTTCCAGCAGCATGGCCTGGGATTCACTTTGAGGCTGCCAACCCCTGGAAAACCCCACGGACTTCAACCAGACCAACCCATTCCTGAAGAGCAATGGCACCACTCCAAGTCGTGGTATTTCGCTGTGAGATGCAGGTGAGCAGAAGGAGCAGATCCCAGGACAGGTGATGGACACCTTTGCTGTTCCAAACAGGGACATTTGGGATCCTTTCCACTCCAAAGACAGAGCTGAAGGTCAGCAGAGAGGTGCTGTGCCCTGCCAGAGCCACACATCCTTCAAGCATCCCTGTATCCCTCTGCATCCTGCACCTCCAACCCTGCTGAGGAGCATTTGGGATTGCAATCAACCCCACTGCTCCCCATTTATCTGCCCCTGGATCTCCCTCTGGATGGGTTTCCCTCCCAGCAGGGCTTCCAGAGGGGTTTGGCTCCTCCTGCCCACATCCACCACCCACCCATCCAGCGCTCCCAAATCCATCTGCCCCAAATCCATCATTTAACTCCATCTTTTGGAGCCTCTCCAGTCTCTCCTGAGTCATCAGGGGGTTCAGAGCGATGGGGCTGGGGAAGGAAAACCTCCTTTCTTTAGGAGCTCCAGCCACAGACTCCAAAAGCCCACGATGAAAAATAATCCATAAATCTGGACCCAAATAACCAATCATAGAAATTCCTATCAGAGGAAGGAAAATAAGGATTAGAAGCTCCTTGGAACAAAGCCATTTTCCTCTGATGTACATGAGAGTGGGGGAAAAACCATTTTAATTACTGATCAAAAATAAATGACTTGAATTTGCCAGGGCTCTTTTTTTACTATTATTATTTTCGAAATTACTTTTGTAGAATGACTTAAACTTATTAATATATTTATAAGGAAAGAAAACACCCATAAATGCTTGGAATACCGAGCCAACAAATTAATTAACATCAAATTACTCGTGGTTACTCCAGCTTGATACTAAACATTGCTCCCCTATTATGTGGAGGATGGACAAAAAATCTCTTGCAGCTGTTAATTATTTCAATTATTAATTTTACTTAATAATTCATATCCCTTTTCCCAACCCCCTGGAGTATGTTACAGTATCTACATTTCTTCCTCTCGGTCTCCATTTCTCCCTAACTCCACTTTCAGCAAGACAATCCATCACTCCACAAGGTTACTGGCTTCAGGAGAGACAGGGGTTTTTTTTATTATTATTATTATTATTATTTTATTTTATTAGACACATTTTTGGGTCATATGTTGGTGCTTACTTTCTATCAGCATAGCTACTGCATCGGGGTATAACAGTTACACTGTAAGTTATTAAAATTAANTTTTATAATTGACAGTCATTTCCTCCAAAAAATACCCTCAGTAAATGCCTGCTCTAGAGAAATGATAATAAATCCTTAAAGGTGAACTTAGCTGCTTTTCCCTTCGTGTGCTGCTTTTAAGGAATAAAAAAGTAATACGTCTTAAAAAGACCTAAACCCACCCTCTGAGAGCCCAAATCCTTCCTAGTACATACATGGAGAGTGAATTACGGATAAATCCACTTGAAAGTCAAGCAGGGAGGATTTTTTTTAAGCACCTTTTAGGTCTGGATTAAGGTTCTCAGCATAGCCCAAGGCTGTGCTCAGTCCGTGGACCCTTCCCAAGCGTGTTCCCAAGCCCAGGTGACAGCAGGGAAAGGGAAACTGAGGCACGNATTCCAAAGTTGGGCTCCGAAGGAAAGGGAAACTGAGGCACGAGGAAATGAAATTTATTTATGAACTTGTGTTGCCCAGAGCAGCTGTGGCTGCCCCTGGATCCCTGGAAGTGCCCAAGGCCAGGCTGGACGGGCCTGGAGCAGCCTGGGACAGTGGAAGGTGTCCCTGCCCATGGCAGGGGTGGGATGGGATGAGCTTCAAAGTCCCTTCCAACCCAAACCAGTCTGGGATTCTGGGATTCCCACATCTTCCCATCACACAGAAGGACGTGGAGCTGCTGGGGCAAGTCCAGGGGAGAGCACAAAGAGGCTGGAGCACCTTTCCTACAAAGACAGGCTGGGAGAAGGTGTTCAGCTGGAGAACAGAAGGCCCCAGGAATACTTAGAGCCACTTCCAGGTCCTAAAGGGGCTCCAAAAGATCTGGAGAGGGACTTTGGACAAGGGATGGAGGGACAGGACACAGGGAATGGCTTCCCTCTGCCAGAGGGCAGGGATGGATGGGATATTGGGGACAAATTCTTCCCTGTGAGGGTGCTGAGTCTCTGGCACAGGGTGCCCAGAGCAGCTGTGGCTGCCCCATCCCTGGAAGTGTCCAAGGCCAGGTTGGACAGGGCTTGGAGCAGCCTGGGACAGTGGAAGATGTCCCTGCCCATGGCAGGGGATGGCACTGGATGGAGCTTTAAGGTCCCTCCCAACACAAACTATTCTGGAATTCTGTGATCGTGTCTCACTGCTGTTCTGAAGGGATCCCTTTTCCTCAGGCATTCCTCATTAGGTGAACGCAGCCCTTAAAATACAAAAGTATTTAAAAAAAAAAAAAAGCAGCTGCAGCCTTTTCCTATTTTCCCTCTTTTCTCCCTGTTTTTAAGGCCTCAGCAGCTGCCTTTTGGAGCTTTTGTGGTTAACCACCCTGAACAGAGACTTACTTCAAAGTGAAAAGGAAAGTTGGGATTGCAGCAGGACTCCCTGTCAGCCAGAGCATCAGGAAAACTGCCTTGGCTTTGGAAGCAGCTGAAAAAATACTGCATGGAGAAAGGTGTGAAGCTCCAGAAAAAAGCCCTGCCACCCTCAAAGGGAAAAGCTCAGAAAAAATGGGGATGGAGGGGGAATTGAAATTTTAAAAACATATATTCATATTCCTATACATCTATTTTTCCATAAAAGAGTTTAATCCTACAAAATCTTGTTGCATTTGGGGCTGCTGGGGTTCAGGGATGTCACAGAATTTGGGATTGATTCACAGCTGGTGCCACCAAACCCCTTCCTGCTCATGGATGCACACAGCCCTGCACGCTCCCGTGTGCCTGAGTTTATCTGGAAATTAATTTCCAGATCAAAAGGAACCTTTTCAATGACAGAATACAAATGGGTGGAGGATGGAGAAAAGGATGGAAACTCGGCAGCCCCAGGATATTTTGTGCTGTCGAGGGGATCCATAATTCTGGTATGGTTTTGGGGAGGAGAAGGGAGGAATTTGGTGTTAACTCTGGGGCAGAGAGTCCCAAATTTGATTCCAGAAAGGAAACTTTTAAGGAGAAACAAGAGCTCCACACTCCAGCATACACACAGCAAATGCCTCATCTATTCATCTTCCCCCTTGATCTAGAGGAGAGAACTAAAATGATACTTGGTGCTCTTTGCTGATCTCTGGAGGGCAAATCAAATCCCAAATGAGGGGAGCAGCAGCTCCAAAAGGGACGTGCTGAGAAATAAACAGGAGGATTGTTGGTTTGGGGGTGTTTCTGGGAAGGAGAGAGGGGAGAGGTTGCTTTCAAAACATGTTTTTTTCTAATTCATCTCTTAAATATGGTGAGTAACAAAATCTAATTATTTTGGTGGGTGGCCTGGATTATTATCTGAGTGGCCTGGATGGCCTTTACATATTTCCCAATGGGATAACAACAGTTTAGAGCCTAAATCTGACAGCTGAGTGCCTGATCCTGTTATTGAGCCCCGAAAATGCCTGGCCTTTCTGTGGCATCTCTTTTCTGGGGATGCCCAAGCGCTTGGGAAGAACAATCCAAGCTTCTCTCCCACCCCTGTTAGGCAGCAGGTAAAAAATCAGTCCCATTTTGAACAGCTGGGGAAGCTGGGGCAACAAAAATGGGAAACAATTTGTCCATGCTGGCTCAATAATGTGCTTATAAAAGGAATCTGAGACCACTTTTCCCATCTATCCACTAAAGCTCCCTCCCTCCCCGAGCGGCTCTGAATAACTGTGTCACTTTTCCTGCAATTTGCAGAGGCCACACGCTGTTCCTCTCTCCCCCTCGCTCCCACTGATTGGCATTTCCATCTCCACGACGTGGTGTTTTTCCATTCTCTGAAGGAAACGTGGTTCTTAAGGGGCTCCTGGCTTGTTCTTCAACAGTGAAGGGGTTGGGAAGCGGAGGACAAAGCCCAGCAGGCACAGAGGGAGCAGGCACAGCCCCTGCTTGGACCCAAACCTAAAGGAAATCTGCATTTTCCTCCCGTTTCTCCCTTTTCCCCCCTCTTTTCCCACACACCTTGCAGCATTGCAGTGGGTGATCCCATTCCTGCAATGCTGGTCCTGCCATCAGCTGACCACACCCCTGACTTCCCACCACCCTGTTGATGCAAGGAACCAAATCCTGATGTTTTCTCCCTGGATTAAACCCCACGGCTTTGCCTTTTCCTGCCGGGCAAAACCTCCCTGGATACATCCCTGAAATAAGAATTACCCCTGAGTTTTCTGCCCCTCCAGCACACCAGCCCCAAACCCGCTCCCTAACAGGGGACAATGTGCACTGCACCGAGATCTCCATCCAAACTGAGCTTTTCCAGCACACACAACAACAAACTGAGCCCACACACCTCCCCCAGAGCCACCTTCCTTTAAGGAAAGGGCTGGGTTTTGTTAGCTGAGTCTTTTTTTTTTATTCCCCCTCTTTTTCCTCTTAGGCCTGAATGGTTTAATGAGCGTCCTTTTGACCTAGGAAACTTAGTTTTAATTTTCATCCCTTTATCCAGAGAACAATGTGTCCTGGGGGCATCTTTGAGCACAATGTACACTTTCATCATCAAAACAAATGCTAGAAATACCCATCTGCCATGGTATCAGAGCGTGTTGGCTCACTGAGCCGGACACCGCTTAGGGGACAAGGGAGGCTTTTACTCTTCTCAAAGTCATGAGCACTCCCTCTAAGCTCTTTAGCATTAGAGGTTCCTGTGGAGATGGGTATTAGAAACTCCATTTCTTTTTTCCCTAGTCAGGAATGATGGGAGATGGAGCATTCTTTGGAGATTTCTGCTCCTACCGGGGAGAAAATAAAGGAGGATCCTCTGTCACTCATCCCGGCAGGTGCCTTGGAGGGTCCTTGGAGCTCGTTGCTCCCGGGAGATGCTGCTCAGAGGGAGGGATGGAGCAGAAAGCTGGGTCCAAAGTCAAGGACTCAGCTCTGAGCTGAAGGCTCCCAGGGTGGGCAAGTATCCAGCAGGGCTCCACCTCAGCTTTCTGTGCCCACAAGGGGGTAACAACTCTCTCTGGTTTATTTTATCACAGAATCTCAGGATAGTTTGGGTTGGAAGGGACCTTAAAAATCCTCTTGTTCCACCCCCTGCCATGGGCAGGGACACCTTCCACTATCCAAGGGTGCTCCAAGCCCCATCCAGCCTGGCCTTGGACACTTCCAGGGAAGGAGCAGCCACAGATTTTTCTGGACCCCCTGTACTAGAACCTCCCCATCCTCTCAGTGATTGCACTCCTGGGTCGGGATCTCCAGCTGACGTGCACCAGCTCCACTCAACACCCTCCATTGTCCAGACCTTCTCCCAACCTTCCCAATTTCCCCCCCAGCATCCCAATATTCAAGACCATTTCATGCCATGACACTCAGCTTTTTAGGATTTGGCCCTTTCCCCAAACCCACCCTCAAAAGAGGTTTGCCAGCTACAGCCTCCCCTCTGCTCCAGACTGGAATAATTTGGAATAAGTTATAATAATAGTAAACATAGTACAAACAACAACAAATCAAACCTGCTTTGTTACTCCCCAGGCACACACATTTGTCTTCCAAGCGACAAAGTAATCACATTTTTGGTTCTAATTTATGACGTGCATTTCAGTCGGTGCCTTGGGGCGTTATCACAAGTCACAGCCCCAGTACGCAACGGGAGGAATCCAGGCTCTTAAATCCTCACCTCCTTTAGCTTCTCCACCTGCCAACAATTCCAAAGACATCCTTTCCTCTGTTTGAGCTGATTGCAGCAGAGCCCAGGGGTGGTGTCCCCCCTCCACAGGGAAGAACTGAGCCCGTGAGAGCAGCAGCCCTGTGGAAAGGGGCAACACAAAACCTTCTGAAAGCTGGGCTCTCTTTAATTTCCTAAGGAATTTGCATGGAAAAGCCTATTTTTACCTATTAGCTTTTATGTCCTCCCTTCAAACAGCTTCAAAACATAATGTCCATCATTACTGTTTATGGGACACTGACACACACACAGAAAACATTGGAATGTGGAAAAATACACAGAATTCTTCCCTCTGCCATGGGTTCTTCCCACCAGCCACCAGTCACCCAAGCAGCAGCTGGAACACGTAGATGAGGACCAGCTGCAGAGAGGGATGAGCAGCTGGATCTCGGGGGAAATTGGGGTGTGGCTCAGTTTCCAGCTGAGTTTGGAAGGATGGAATGGGAAGGCACAAGGCTCCTGGAGCAGTGCTATTGTACCTGGCCAGCCCCTCCCTCCACACCGAGCAGGCACCAGAGCTTCCACAAGAGATCTCCGTGCTCAGAGTGCTTCCACAGGGGAAGACAGGGGTTTTCCCCCTCTTTCCACTTTCCAGGAACTCTTGATGCTGCTTGGATTTTCACATGACAGGTGTGAGCGTGTGCATAACCCAGTGAGGCACAGTCACGTCTCCCTCACGCCAGAATAAGCACCAAGCCTTTGCTGGGAAAGGGGAAGGAAATGGGATGGGGGCTGAGATTTCCTCCCCCAAGACAACACCAAGAGAAATCTCTGCTGCAAAGCAGAATAATCACATTTCTTGCCAAGGAGCACAAGCCTTTTGGCAGGTCGGGGATGGATCTCAGGAGCTGACACGTCTCTCTGCCGTCTACAGCTGATGAAGTGTCAAATGAGATGGAACAGAAAGTGAGACCCATCTGGGAAAGCTCCAAGAGGCTGATTGATACCAGGAGGAGGAGGAGGAGGGTGAGGTGGCTGGAGTACCACAGGGACCTGCTGCTGGTTGCTCCCACACTCAGCAAGGTGATGCTGAGGGACACTTTGGAGATGGTCAGCCCCGAGCATCTCTGTGACTCCTGAGCATCTCTGTGATGACTCCTCCTCCTCCTCCTCCTCTCCCGCTGATCAGAGCAGGGAGGGAGCAGCCTTGGTAATTGCCAGACCAGTCAGCAGTGACAGCAGTCATAGTCCTCAACACAAATAGCAATGATCATTAATTACTGTCCTTATTCATTACTGTGAGAGGGGGTCCCTGGGCAGGCTCTGCTGGAGCTGACAGGTGGCTCAGGGGTGACTGGGCCCTGTGCTTTGCAGAAGAGCAGGTTTAAAAAGCTCAGGTTAACACTGGGCTTTCAGCAGCACAAGAACAGGGGAGGAGGGAAATCTGTGCCTCTCATCACTGGCACCTCAGATCTCTGCACAGTCCCTGGGCCAGGGGCTGCAGTGGAAACAGGGCAGGGATGGAGATGTGCTGGAAGAGCAGAAATGCACCTGGGGGGAACTGGGGGGTGAAGTGATGCTACAACCCCTGAGATATGGGAGAGTTGGTAAAGGGGAGAGAACACGTCCCCTGACCTTGCCCTCTGCATCCCATACAGGGATCAATACAATTAAGGAATTTCCAGCCTGACCCTTGAACTGGCACAGTTCCCTCCATCCCAGCAGAGCATGAGTCACTCCAGAGCAGAGGGTGACCTTCAAGATGTGGGGGATGTCTTTTCCTAAAGGACCTTATGGAATTTAGTCCTGAATTAATGGAAATCTCCTTTCAGCCTAAGGAGAGACCTTTTGTCTGAGGGTCTGGGAAGGCAGGCAGTGAGGCAAGGCACAAGATCCACCACACGACCAAAAAGCTCTGCTCCCAGAAAGCCAGACACACACAGCCACAGGGTGCTGTGTTCCACGATACCCCTTAATAGGATCAGCAAAACAGGGCCAGCATATAAAATACAGCTGCTTTGGAGATCACAAAAAATACTTTAATCTGCAGTGGCTCCTCACCTCTAGGGGCCTGTGAACTGGTACACTCTATCTGCTTATTTAGCTGATCCTGTTAAAAAGCTATCAGAATAAAGCAGAGAGGGAAAAAGAAAGAGAAATCTTCGTTGTGTGAACTGAGCCAGAGAAAACTTTCCCTCTAGCAAGACTCTGGCAAAAATCCCAGTCCCACGCCACTGGTGCTTTGAAATACAAACACGAAGATCTGCTGGTCCTAAAGAGCGTTTCCCATTGCCCCGAGGCTCACTGCCCACGGAGAAGTCCTGGAGATGCTCCTTGGAGAAGCAGGGATGATCTTTACAGTCGGCACAAGAAAAAGTTAGGAGACAAGGCAAGAGGGAGGTGGGAGGAAGCAGGAGCATCCTGACTGCAGGGAAGCATCCAGGCGAGTGCCTTGGAAGGAATGAAGCACCACAGGTTTGTATCAGACATGGAAATGAAGGTCCCCTGTCCCCATCCCTCTGTCAGAGCTGGAGAGCAGAGCCTGAGGGCAGTGGCAGGAGGATTTTGCCACGTGTGAACACCAGGAGAGCTGGGAATGGGGAGGTGCCACACTGGGGAGGGACGCTCAGCACAAGCCTGATAGAGACATCACCCAGCGACTGTGCACAAGGGAGAGGCAGGAGCTGCCTCACACGGAGCTAAAACCAGGAGGAAAAGCCACAAATAAAGGAAAATGCAAAGGCAAAGTACAAAACCAGCTTTTGCCTGCCTTGAATAAGTTATCCAGCTCCAGTGGGAGGCAGGAGGGGCAAATTCCTGCTCTGTAAGGGTCTGCTGCCCACCCGGTTTGCTCCAGCTGCTGTCATCCAGCTCCTACCAACCTGCTGCTCTTGACTCTTTTATTCAGGATCCAGAGTTTGGTCAGGTTTACATGTCAAAGGCAATAAAGCAAAGAGCTGAGTGAGGTGTGAGAGGCACAGCAAGGTGACAGGGCTGCCAGGGCCCTACACAGGCCTGGGATCATTTCATGGGAAAGCAGAGCCACTTCTCCAGCATCTCCCACTGCCCTGCATGGAGCCCAGCAGCAAATTTCAGGGGGAGAAAAAACAAAAGGCAAGTCCCAAAGGATACATACAGAATTCCCTAATCTCCTGTGGAGAGATGGGACCTGCAGGCTGAAGGACCAGCAAAATGGGAAGGGACAGAAGTCCGTTCTGCAGAATTCCTGAGAGAGGAGAGTGCCTTATCCCCTTGCACACATTGGACAGCACCCAAACATGGCTTCAGGCCCTCCATATCACCCTGACGAAATCCTCACGTTTCCCACTTAGATGGAGTCCAGGAGCCTCAGGCCCAGATTTTAGACCTGTGCCAGCAACTCATGCTGCTCACAGGCAATATTACAGCTGATTATATTCCTGGGACACTTTGGAAAAACAGAGGGACCCACTCTGAAACCATCAGCACACCAGCAAATAAACTTCATCTTGTTTCAATCCTTAAAATCAGTAAATCTGCCTTAAGGAGAAGCTTAATAGCAATATTTCAGGACAAGTGAGATTTTGGGGTGCAGCTTGTCCGGTATGACCCTAAATCCCTGAAACAGAGTTGGAATTGGCTCTTAAATGTAACCACACTATTCATGCAGGGAGATACACTGCAGGACATCCGAGGAGTGGCCGGGACTGATCCTGCCTGGTGCTGTCCCCATTCCTGGCTGGGATGGTGGGAGCCACTGCTGCTGGTGCTCGGAGCCAGTTCAGCCCCAGGAATTATTCTCATCCCCCCAGATGAGAATAAAATGGAAAATCCTGCAGCCCTGGCACTCACCACACACCACGTGGGAGCCAGGGATGGCAGCACTGCTGCCTCCAGCTCTGACCTTTATTTTCCATTAATGGACCCGGGTGAGTGTCAGCTGTGTTTGAAGCTGCATAAAATGAACTGAAAATAAGAGGGATAAACAGCAGCAGTTAAGGCTCTTTCCCCACTCCCACACTCCCCCCCCCCCCCCCCACCATTTTTTTTTTCTCCTGGAGCAATGCTGAACCAACTGTAGCAAAGTTATTGACACACAGCGAGGTGCTTGCAGGCACAGCTGACTTGTTGGGAACCAGCTCCCTGCCGGCTGCCTGAGCAGGGAAGGCAAACCCAGAGGAAAGCAGCTCCACGGGGGGAGCTCTGCAAGTCCCCAGATGTCATAAAGCATCTGGTTCAAGAGTGAGCAGGACAGAGCCAGCCCATCCCCCTCTGGAGGAAAACTGAATGAAAAATAAGTGAGGATCACTACGGCTGGAAAGGGAAGCCAAGCAGTGGGAAAGCGATGCTGAGAGCTGATTCACTTTGCACTGACATTGCATGCCCTGAGCAGGTGTCATCCATCCATAGATGCAATTTTCCACCCTAATTGAGGTTTTTCCCCACCCCTACTCTTGTAGGGTACTGAGCATCACCTTTTTGGTGAAGCCCATAAAGAAAAGAGGATCCTCTTTAGGACAAAATTCTTCCCTGGGAGGGCGGTGAGGCCCTGGCACAGGCTGCACAGACAAGCTGTGGATGCCCTGAGCACTTCCAAGGATACCTGGAAGTGTTCAAGGCCAGGCTGGACAGGAATTGGAGCATCCTGGTCTAGTGGAAGGTGTCCCTGCCCAGGGCAGGGGGTGGAACTAGATGAGCTTTAGGGTTCCTTATAATCCAAACCATTCCACAGTTCAGTGATGATTCTCACATACGGTGCCCATAAGCCTCACACCAAGGAAGGACCAGGAGCTGGAGGGCTCCAGTGGGAAATAACACCACCAGGAGAACTGTCACTGGGGCTTTTCCACACCCAGATTGCCATCAGAGGGAAAGAAGCCAGCCCAAAACTTTTAAAAACATTAACCTTCACTGGTATTTGCAGAGCAAACAGGGAACTCACACAAATTAAATGGCAATGTGTTGCTTCCTTCTGCTATTCCAGTTTTAGGAATGCAGGTTTAGGATTCCAGAGCATGCTGTGCTAGGCTGCTAACCCTTCAATTCTTTAAATCCAAGCTCATCTCTCAGCCAGGCCTTTAATTTAAATTTCTCTGGATAGCTGCCCCATGTTTAATAAATAACTATTGACTATTTAAAGAGCACCTGGGCTGAGGTTTCCCACCTCAGGCTGGGTACACAAGTACAAGCACACAGTGCCTATTACTGCCTTATTAAACCTTAGTCCTAGGCAAGAGCTTAATAGCCACTTGCTATTTAATTAGCCAGGGAGTTCAGGGCTTATTGGGGACAAAAAAGTAAATACCAGCAGGACTGTAGCTCTGACAGCCCAGGGAAATGGCTCCTCCTTTCCTTTTGCTATCCACAGAGGAAATGGGTATCCTTGATCCATGGCCAGCATCAAGGGTGGATCACAGAATCCCAGAATGGTTTGGGATGGAGGCAACCTTAAACCTCAAACCTCATCTCATTCCACTCGCTGCCATGGCAGGGACACCTTCCACTGTCCCAGGCTGCTCCAAACCCTGTCCAAGCTGGTCTTGGACACTTCCAGGGATGGGGAGTCCACAACCTCTGCGAGTGACCTGTTCCAGCATCTCAGAGATGTGGGGAGGACAGGACGGTGGCTCCCACTGTCCCCTTTGATCCAACACAGTGGGGACTGATAAACCAGTGAAAAAGCCCCAGGCCAGCACCCATGGGGCCACCACCACAACCAGCACAAGGAGATCACCCACAAAAGCAGCCACTGAGCACCCATCTGTGCAAAAATCCAGCCCAGAGTTGTCATCCGTGTGCCTGACCGGGACCGCTCCGAAATCCCCACGGGAGCACTTTACCTCCTGTGCTTTGCAGCAGTGACACGTGAGACTCCCCTTCCCCCAGACTCAGCAGCCCCATAACTCACACTGCGTGCCAGATATTCAAAGGTAAGCTTCCATCAGGATCCAGGAGGATTTATCTGCACGGGCTCCCATTAAGGGTAATAAGATGAAGGCAATCAGCCTCATACATTCCACTTTGGCCAGTATAAATTCCTTCACTTCGTTAGATGTCTGCTGGAGTCATGGCAAGGAGCGAGCAGGGATGGGGGAAAGAAAAAGAAGGGGAAGAAGAGGAAGATAAAACACTCCCAGGCTACTTCTAGCTTTGCATTTGTTGGGAAGGTGGTTGGGATTAGAATTGTAGAATTCCAGACTGGTTTGGGGTGGAAAGGACCTCAAAGACCATCCAGTTCCACCCCCTGCCCTGTGCAGGGAGAGCTCGCACTCGACCAGTTTGCTCCAAGCCCCATCCAACCTGGCTTGGAACATTTCCAGGGACTGGGCAACCACAGCTTCCCTGGGCACCCTGTGCCAGGGCCTCACCTCCCTCACAGGGAAGAATTCCCTCCTAATATCCCACCTAACCCCGCTCCCTGACAATTTAAAACCATTTCCCCTCGTCCTGTCACTACCTGGATTCGAGAATTCAGCAGACACCAGCTGGGAGGGCTCAAGGCAGCCTGTTACACCCTGTGGCAGCATTCCCCTCTCCCAGTGGGCACACGCTCCGGGGTGGATCAGGGGTTATTTTGGCCGTTTCTTTGCGAGGTTTCTCGCTGCTCCTTTGCTCCATCCCAGCGGACGTTGCCATCTGCCAGCGCGTCACCCGACAGGAGATTTTGTCAGCGCCACGGTCGGCGTCACTGTGAAGGTGACACTTTCCAGGGGGCTGGCTGTGGTCTGTATCTGCTTTCAATTTATTCACAGAGCAACTTAAAAAAAAAAAAAAAAAATTCAAACGCAACTAGAAAAGACTTTGTAAAAACAGTCATTACAAAACTCGAGGATTTCAAATGTTGTTATTGTTCCAGTGAGCCCCAGAGATAACGGCTGAAATCAGGGCCCTGCTGTGCACTTCACAAACAGGCAAAAACCGTGCCTCCCTTCAGGAAAGGGCTGTGCTTGCTCTGAGCTGCTGCAGACAGAGGAGATTCGGTGCTAAGCTGAACGTCAGATGTCTTATCAGGCACTCACACCGAGAGATGTTAACTCTGAAACCTACTAATGGCGAGCTCAAAGTCCTCGTGGTGTTTGGGTCAACTTGCTCAGCTACTCTCTGGTTGTGCCTCCCTCAGCCCTCTGCTTCCTCTGCAAATAACAGTCCCTTAGCATCCCAAAAACAGCCCAAAAAGGGCAGTCAGATGCCATCAATCCCATTAATTAACCCGCACAGAGTGGAGTGGGACACAATTAGCATGGCCCAACAGCCTCTGCATCATCAGGTTCTCCTGCTCCTCCTCCTCGCTCACTGGCTGGACACAGGGTCTGGACAATCTTCACAAAGCTCCAGCACCATTGAGCCAAGCCACCACTTTCCTGACATGACATTTGTTATCCCTAATTACCAGCTTGGCCTCATTTTAAAGTCATTTGGACTGATTACTCTGACTGCTGCCTTGGGTAGTCAATGACTTAGATTAACTAATCACAGCACACGGAAAAATATTTTAAGTATATGTATATTCACCAAAACTCCTTTAATGTCCTGCTTTGTGGCACCTTGTCTTAAACTGATGCCCACTTGTTCCTCTAATCTGACACGAGCTCAAAGAGTCTCGTGGCATCAATCCGCTCAACTCCCTTCAGAAATGTGTAAGCCCTCAACGAAGCCCCTTCTTAATCCCCTTTTTGCCAGTGATTACAGAGCTGGTGTCTCTAACTCAGCCTGGATCAGAGGCCCCATGTCCCCACCAAGCCGCCTTTTGTTCTCCTGGCTGTGCAGTGTCGCTCCTGCAGCGTTGCCAAGCACACAGCCACCTCCCCTGATGTGCTCTGGGAAGGGCCTTAATGCAGTTACAAACTGCTCTGCCTTTGGGGAAGTTTGGATCCACATATTCAGGAGTCTCGGGAAAAGCAGCAGACAAGAGAATTGTAATTTAAACCCAAAAAAGGCAAGGAAGTTGAAATTCTGAATTAAGTTCCTGACTGTGGCAAATCCACAGCAGAAAATAAATTCCATAGGTGAGCACTGCTTTGAAGAAGAAGCTCAGCACCTCTCACATCCCACTTCTACTCTCATTTTAGCCCCCATTAAAATCATTAAAACCTCCCTCCTTGCTTTGGAGGAGATGTCAGCTCTCCTGAGCTCACTCTGAAAAGCCATGGACACCTCTGGCTCCAGGGCTTGCACTGAGACTTATCACAGAATTACAGCATCATGGAATGCTTTGGGTTGGAAGAGACCTTAAAAATCCACCTTGTTCCAACCTTTTGCCACGGGCAGAGACAAATTCCACTAGACCAAGTTGCTCAGTCTCCATCCCACCTAGACTTCTCCCCTCTCTTTCCCCGTGCCTCGTGCAGGTGGGAAGATCAGGGCTACGGGCATCGGGGAGAGGCTGTGGAGAAGGGCGGCTCTGAGGGCGCGCACACCAGCAGCCGGGCACTCGGCTCTCCCGGAGCCAGCACTTCTGCCTCTGCCTCCTGCCGGGATGGACTCCGGTGCTTTAGCATGCAGCAGACTCCTGCCAGCCTTGGCATCGGGAGGAAAAGCAGCTGCGAGAGCCACGGCCAGCTCTCGCCGGGAGGAAACATGCCTCAGGCACAGGTCGTAAACACACATGCGGAGAGGCTGCTCCGAGGAGGAGCGATTCCAGCTCGGCACAGCCTGATGGCAGGAGAGCAAACAAATGGCTGACCAGCAGGAGCCTGCTCTGCCCACGGCTCGTGGGAGCCAGGACGGGCTCTGCCCAGCACTGCCAGGCAGCTGCTCCCCGAAAGGGAGGGGAGAGGCCCCAGGCATCCAAACCCCCTGTGATACTGGCATCAGGTGGGAGAGGAGGAGGAAGGAGAGGAGACGATGCTGCTTTGTTGTTTCTACTCTGCTCTGTGTGTTTGCGCAGGTGGAAGGGACAGTGTAGAGCTGGCAGGAAAAGCAACCCACACCTGTAAGGAAAATCCCTGAGGATCCAGCCTGGGCATACAGAGGAGACACCCTGGGATGGGTGGGGGTGGCACGATGCCCGTGAGATGTGCAGTGGTTTCCCACACAGCAGGTTAAGCAGGCCAGGATAAGTCCATGCCTGGCAGCACTGGAGAACATCCTCTCACCCCTTCTCCAACCAGCCTCTCACCGTTCCCATTTCCCACCCCATCAGCACTTCCCAGTGCTGCAATGAGTTCAGAGACCTGCAAGTGGGGTTGGAGGGGACTCCCTGTGAGCCACAGGTCTGGGGGGATCACAGAGCGAGGGAGGGAGAAGAGCAGGAGGGCCAAGCTGAACCTCCTGCACAGCCACTGCATCCTGGACTGAAGATGCTCAAGGTCAGGGGAGAGTGGCAGCTGCAGAAATTATGTTCCCCCAAATTATCTCTTCTATTTTCCCAAATCTTCAGAAAAAAAATGCTGAGGTGAGGGCCAGGAGGATGGCAGGGTGAGGGCCGGGAGGATGGTGGGGTGAGGGAGGGGAGGATGGCAGGGTGAGGGAGGGGAGGATGGCGGGGTGAGGGAGGGGAGGATGGCAGGGTGAGGGAGGGGAGGATGGCAGGGTGAGGGAGGGGAGGATGGTGAGGAGAGGGAGGGGAGGATGGTGGGGTGAGGGCCGGGAGGACGGCGGGGTGAGGACCACAGGCCTTTTTCACGGCCCGTTCCATGGCTCGTTTTCGCCATCTAGTGCTCAGCTCCCTCTTCCGTGGAAAACCAGCCAAAACCACGGATTATTTCACGGGTACGGAGCTGTGCAGAATAAAACCTCGCTTTTCCAACGCAGTTCAGATCTGGCCCCTGTGCACTCGAAGTTCCAGAGCACGAGATGGTCATAAATTATCATTTTGGGGTCATTTTGGAGTAATTTTTATTGCAAGAGAACAAAACTGAGCCGTCCCAGATTGGCCCAGAACAGGTCCAGGGAGAACACACAGTTTTCAGCCCATGAAACCTTGCTTTCTCCTCCTGCTTCCCATGCTCCTTTTCCTTGGCTTTGAGAAATCACTGTGTGTGCCTCAGTTTCCCCAAGCAGAGGAAAACATCTCTTTTTAACAACACAGAGGAAATTATCTCTTGTCATACCTCATCAGTATTCTGGGACCTGCAAGGGAGGGAAGTTTGCCAATATCTTTTTGAAGGATAAACACCTGAACACAGGATGTTTTCCATGAGATCCAAAATGCATACAAAAATGCAAAGGAAAAGCAGATTTTGATGTCCATCAGCACGTCCCACATCAACCTAGACATTTGCATTCAAAAATAATAAAATTGATAGGGAAAGCACAGCGAGTCCGAGGGGTAAAACACTGGAGCAGGTTGTCCAGAGAGCTGGTGGAATCCTCATCCCTGGAAGTGTTCAAGGCCAGGCTGGATGGGGCTTGGAGCAACCTGGTTTGGTCTTCCTGCTCATGGCAGGGGGGGTGGATTAGAGACCTTTGAAGGTCCCTTCCAACCCAAACTATTTCACAGCGCCACGGGTGCTCTGAGGTGAGCAGGAAGAACAGCCCCAGCCCATGCAGAGCCGCAGCAGGAACCACACAAGCCAGAAAACGAAGAGCCAGAGCTCAGCTCAGCACACCCGTTTCTCTCTCTGTGGGATTGCTCAGCTGCCTGGGGAAGGTGGTCCCCACCAGCCCCTGATGTCCCCAAAGTGCCACCAGGCTGCTCTGCCGTGCTGAAGGAGGGCATTGCCATCTGCTGACGGGCTGCAGCCCTGCACGCTCCTGCAGCAAGCCCTGCCTGCTCCTGCTCCTGCTCCTGCTCCTGCTCCTGCTCCTGCTCCTGCTCCTGCTCCTGCTCCCCTCCAGGCACTGGAGCCCAGCAAGCCCAGGGTGCAATCCCCCATTCCAGGCAGGGTGATGCTCCTGGTCCAGGATCTGCCCAGCTCCATCCCGGCAGCCTCATCCACCAGCAGTGGCTTCTACTCACGAGTGAATAATCAGCTTATTACAGATTCAGATAGAAAATCATAATATTTGCTAATCACAATATTAATTTCTTGCTAATTGGCTGCCTGATGGCACCGGCAGAGCAAGGGGGCACCAGCTGGCTGCCGAGGCAGGGCCTTCCCTGGCTGCTGCACGGCGCCGGAGGTTTTGCCTTCCTCCAGCAAAGCCGGGTGCAGAAGTCAAGTCCCCAGGCCACAGGACGGGAGCAATTTCCAGCCTTTCTTGCCAGAGGGATCCTCACCCTCCGTTGAAACTGAGGGCAGGAGGAGGGAAAGGGACTCGGGGCTCAGGCGGGGAAACTGAGGCATAAACCCACCACCCGACAGGGAATAGGAGAGGAGCAAAAGCAGAGGACCCAGAAGCTCTGAGCAGCGTTTTGACACTTGCACCCTCTTTCTTTGCAGCATCCCATCACGAAGCCAGCACTGCCACTCCCCATCCCACTCCAGGACTGTTCCCATGCCCTCTCCCTCGGCGGCAGGACCCGGGGGAGGAGCGGGGAGGAACTTCACAGGTAACCCCTCTGCACGGAGCCTGTGCGACATTATGCAGGTTGGATGCCAGGCAAGGCTGATCACAGAGTCATTGCTGCTGCTGCTGCTAATGAGGCCCTTAGGCTAATTAAAAAGACGAGTAGAACACAAAAACATAATGAGGAGCCAGTTTATCAGTCAATCGGAGGACATGAATACGCCAATAAAAGTTTGAACTACCTCCTTGCTGCCAGCATCCCGGCGCTGGCCCTGCCCAGGCCTGGGGGGGGACTGCTCACCGAAATGCCTTTGTGCTTCCCAGCTCCCGGCTGAGGACAGCACGGGGGGATGAGAGGCCGGGAAAAGGTGTGCAACCTCCTCTCTGCCCACCTGGCTTGCGGCTGTTTGCTTTTACTGCACAGAGGATGGAGAGGTTGAAAAGCAAATAATGAGAGAGGCTTGGGTAGCTCATCCTCTTTGGAGCTGGAAGTCCCCAGGGACATGGGGGGACTCCGCAGACCCAGCCCTGTCACCTCACACTGGAGGACAGCGCCGACGTTTCAAGGCTCTTCCCTGGCCACCATCTGTGCACACAGAACTGCTCGGATGCCTGCCTGGGCTTGCTGTGGATCGCTAAGGATGAAGGATGCTGTGGGAGGCTCCATCTAGCCAAGTTCCTCTGGGCTGTGGTCCCCTCCTCTGGCTTTCCCATTAGCCTCTAACCAGGCGGAACGAATGGGCAGGAGAGGCTGCAATCCCGCTGCCAGAGCATTATCCCTGTTATTAATATTATCATTATTATTATTATTATTATTCTCCCTATGGCAGGCTCAGCAGTGAGAGCTGCAAGGGAACCACGGGGCCGGCAACCTGGTCCAACTCAAAGCACCCCAAATCATGGAATGGTCCTCTGAGGGGTCCAGCTGAGGGGTCCCAGATCACCCAGAGCCCCCACCCAGGCACCCAGCTCTGTTCCCTGCAGGTCCAAGCCGAGGACACAGCCGGGTGCTGGTTCTGGGGGTGCTTTTGCTGACAAACAGCTTCCGTGCGTTTCCTCGCTCAGCTCTCTGGCCCAGCCTGTGGATGAGCCAGGAAATCTCAGGGGCGTCTTTGTGATAAACAAATGTAAACACTTAAACCTAAACAGCAGCAGCTGGAGCTGCCGTGTCTGGGCACCCCAGGGCACCCCCGGCACGGCTCCGGCGGCGGCTGGAGGGGAGCAGGAGCGATGCTCTGCGGCTGGGAGAGAGCTGCAGGGGGGTGGGAAGGGGAAGGGGCAAAGCAGCACGAGGGAGAAGGATGTGGGGAAAGGAGGGGACGTCCAGTGGAAGAGGAATTTGGGAAATCACGCTTGCTCAAGCCTATCCAAGGGCGCTCAGGCACTGCCTGCATGCCCAGGCACCTGAGTTCCCGAGCCAGTCCCGGGTTTCTGCTGTGCCACGCGTTCCCTCGCAGGAGAGAGACTCCAGACCCATCAGCGGAGCTGCCGGAGGCGCTCCTCCGGGGCTGCCATGCATTGCAGCCAGGCTGATGCTTTGCAAGAGGCGCTCCACTGGCGGTCCCTGTCCCCAGGGCTCGGGCTGGGCTGTCCCCGGAGCTGCTCCGCACACTCCGATACTGAATTGGCAGCGGCCACCCGGGCAGGGAGCAGCTGGCAGCACGGCACAGGCTGGCTCTGCCTGCAGGAGATGCTCCCTGCAGTGCCCTCCTTCAGACGAGATGCAAAGATTTCCTCTTATTCAGCATATTTGCAGCACTCTCCTTTCGTACGACCCTAGAAACTTCATGTAATTAATCCCACCAGTGCACGGTCACTCCCTAAATACACCCCTGGGTAGTCCAGACAGGCCAGAGCCTTCCTGCTGCATCTCCCTGTACTTAAAGGGGGATTACAAAAAGGAGGGAGAGTGACTTTTTACAAGGGCATGGAGTGACAGGACATGGAGGGACAGTTTTAAACGAAAAGAGGAGAGATTTAGATGAGATATTAGGAAGAAATTCTTCCCAGTGAGGGTGGTGAGGCCCTGGCACAGATTGTCCTTCAAGACTGGGGGCTCCCCATCCCTAAAATTGTTGAGACCACATTAGATGGGGCTTGGAGCAGCCTAGGATAGTGGAAGCTGTCCCTGCTCGTGGTAGGGAGTAGAACGAGATGAGTGCTAGAGTCCATTCCAACTCAAACCATCCCCTAATTCTAGGATTCCCCCAGCTTTGGAGGGAGCCCCCTGTCTCCTTTCGAGGAGCCCCTCTGCAGCCCCAGCTCCTCTCCCTTGGCTGCCAGGCAGGCCCCGAAATGGAGCTGCTAATTAAATTACACTGCCAGCCAAAACTGCTTCGTCAAGTAAATAAATAAATAAAAATTAGAAGGTCATCAAAGCTGTGTTTGGAGACCATCGCATTAGCATACATCTGCATAGTAATGAAGGGAAAAAAGGGCCATTTAAAGAGAGCTGGTAATTTACCCAGCCAAGTAAACTTCATTACCTTTAAGTAGCGCCCACGACAAGCGCTAATTCACACCTTTAACGACCCTGGCACAGATGGCAGAGAGGGACGGGGAAGGCAGGGGCAGCCAAGGTGCCCTGGGTCCCCCGGAGGCTCTGGTCAGTGCTGGGGGTCACAGCAGCACCCCCAGCACCCCCACCCGGCCCGGGGAATCGGGCACTGGAGGGTGTCAGCGCCAAAGCTTCTCCATCTGGGGGTGCAACAGCTGGATCGTGGCACGCGGAGGGGCTTCGCTTCAGCTCCCGCATCCCAAGGGAGCTGAGATCCCTCTGGAGCCCCCCCAGAGCACAGCAACCCCCCCCACCTCCGCACCAGTGCCACCAGTATCGCCCGTCTGGCGCCGCACCAGAGCCCCCAGCGGCACATTAGGAAGGAAAAGGAGGAAAACGGTGCTGTCCTTCTGCCTGCGGATACTCCAGCGCCCCGCGCATCCTCCCAAGCATTTTACTCCACGGCGGAGCCTTGTAGTACCCGCCGGAGCCGTGCGAGGCCAGCACAGCCCCGCGCTCCCACCCCAGCCTCTCCACTGAACGCAGCATCCCATTTCTCCCGGCTGTTGTGTGTATATTTATTTCCAATGAGGTCGGGAGTACCAAGGTTGTAAAATAACATATTTCCCCTTGTTTTCTTCCCAGATCTCACACGAAACGCTTCCGAAGTCAATTATCTCCCGGCGGCTGAGCTCCCAGCTTGGCTCTGCCTTGCGGCACAGCAGACACCCCGCGGGGGCCAGAAACCGGGCTGGGGGATGAAGGAGAGATGGGAGGAGGGAAAACACAACGACCTGGTGAGGAACCCAAGCCTCCAAAACGACAATTCCTAGCAAAAGACAACCGGCAGCACATCGGCACTCTGAGAGCCGCCTCTGGCACGGGAATTCCAGCCGGGAAGGCTCCCACACAGCACAGAGCTCACGTCCAGCTGTGTGCAGAGGTTCAGGTGTCACCTTCTGGTAGGCAGGAGCGGAAAAGGGATGCAAGCATGGCCAGGGTGGGTGGCTGTGCTCTGAATTAGGACAGGGCTGTTTGCCCAGACAGTTCTCCTTGCAGAGATTCCCCCCTTCCCCTTATGGCCTCCTTGAATTCAGCACATTTTATTTATCTCCTTTTCCAACAGGCTCCATCCTCAACCCACTGAAATCAAAGATTGCTTTGTTGGACTCGCAGAGCTCCAGAGAGGGGCTCAAAGGGGCAGAAAGTCACAGCAGGAATATTACAGGAGACACCAGCCCACCTGGCAGGTCAGGACTCCTGGGAAATATAGCTTTAAGCCCCTCTCAAAATCAACCCAAAACCTCAATGTTCCTTCATCCTAATGGGTGGGAACATGGGCCACTGTTCCCATCCCCGTGCCACCCAAGGAGCCAGCTGGCCATGATGCCACGACAACATCCTCATTTGTTTCTTCCCTTTTTCCAGGACAACAGCCTCATTTGTTCCTTCCCTCTTTCCTTCCCTTCCCTTCCCTCTTTCCCTTTCATTTCCCTTCCCTTGTCCTCCCTCCTCTCCACTTCCCTGTATTTTTCTAAAGAGCGCTTTTTTGCCATGTCTCATTTCATTCCTCATCAGATGCTTTCCCAGAGCATAATCCCGGCTTGTCAGGCAGCCCTTGCAGAAAGGAGTAAATCCTGTTTGATCCATTCCTGTGCACTTTGAACATGCAGAGAAGCACCTGAGGCAGAAACACAATTCCCGGGTGCGGGGGGGATGCTGGGCTCCTTAATTACCCAGCCCCGGAGTCCTTTAGCTCCGGTGAAAAGCGCTTTAACACGGCTGTTCCTCAGCTTATTTCCAGCCTGTTTCTCTCTCCCTTTAACTCAAGCATCGGCATAACGAGCCAACAATTGCTGGAAAACAATAACAACGTTTTTAAAAGACAAGGTCGGGGTTATTTCTTTTCTCTCTCGCTTTCATGAGACAATAGCGAGGATGATGGTGGTGATTACCAGGAATTTCATGCTGTGATTGAGGGCTTAAAATAAGCGGAGATCATTCATTTTCTGGGTTCAAACTGAAGGAGGGGAAATTTAGGTTTGATACGAGAAAGAAATTGTTGCCTGCGAGGATGGTGAGGCCTCGGCACAGGCTGCCCAGGGAATTTGATGGGCTGCTTCATCCCTGGCAGTGCCCAAGGCCAGGTTGGACGGGGTTTGGAGCAACCTGGGATAGTGGAAGGTCCCTGCCCATGGCAGGCGTGGGACTGGATGAGCTTTAAGGTCCCTTCCAGTCCAACCCAGTCTAGGATTCTATGAAAAGATTCGATTTTGACATAAGGAACTGGATGAGAGGCAGGCTGATACTGCGTGTTTCTGCCTCCAGGAAAAGATGTTTATGGATTTGTTGCAGGCTGCGTGCTCGGCCGGGGCAGGCTAACCAGGATCAGCGACAAACCCCTTAACCAGAGAGGGCTTGCACCTCTCCTTCCACGGAATATTCCCACCCCCACAAGTTAAGCAGTTTGGTCGTGGACCCCCGAGATGGATACCACAAAGACGTCTCAAACTGGTGTGACTCAGTCTGACCCAGACCCAAAAACACCCTCTTGGTGCACAGCTACCCTCGGGCTATTGGAGTTGTGTCTCGTTAACCAGACCCATCTCAGAGCAGCTGGAGCCGTAGGAACGCGTTCGAATTGGAGACAGACCCTCCGAGGCGGCACAGAGATTGTTACGGGGTATTTGCATTGCCACAATGCACGGCTGGCCCCGTTACGGCTCTTTCTGAGCACCTCGTAATTACCGATGTATCCTGCAACCCTCTGCGAAGGCAATGTTCCACTGTTGCTTCCCATTAACAGACGGTGGCGAGGAAAAGGGTTTGCAAAATAACACTGAAATAACGCTGGAAATGCTCAGCAGGGTTTGCAAAAGCATCTGTGTGAGTACCTGACTTGTTCTGCTGCTTGGATAAAATCCGCCCAGGGCATCAAAACTAAACCTGGTCATCCATGGCACAGTCCTAGAAGAGCATCAGAGGGAAGCAGAGTCCCAGATCCACCCAGATCCATCCACCAGATCCATCCCACCCACGCTGGCAGCTGCTTTGCGGGGTGACAAGGTGTCATTGGTAGCGCTGCTGTATTAAAATGTGACACAAACGCTGCTTCTCCTTCCACCCCTCCCCGGATTCCTCTCCCTTGCCTTCTCCCTCCATCCCTTCCCCGAGCTACCTCTCCTTTGCCTTTTCCTTCCATTCCTCTCTGGATACCTCTCCTTTGCCTTCTCCCTCCATCCCTCCCCAGCTACCTCTCCCCCCTGTTTTCTCCTCCCCTCCCTCCCCCTGGGTACCTCTCCCCTGCCCTCTCCCTCCATCCCCCTCCCCGGGTACCTCTCCCCCGCCCTCTCCCCCCATCCCCCCNCTCCCTCCATCCCCCTCCCCGGGTACCTCTCCCCTGCCCTCTCCCTCCATCCCCCTCCCTGGGTACCTCTCCCCTGCCCTCTCCCCATCCCCACCACACCCCCAGATCCTTTTCCCCGGCTGCTGCCATGAAAGGCACTGCACCAGACAAAGTTGTGTTGCAGAGTAATTGCACCTGGAAGGCAGAGCCACGGCTGCGCCCCAACACCGGGCGCTGCCTCTTTGAAATCTGGGAGAAGAGCTCCGGAATACATTGGGAATAAAAACAACAAAGAAGAAAATTGGGACAAGCCACACTACTACAGTGGAGGTGGGAGCAGGCAGTAGCTGGAGAGTGGGGGTGGAATGATTTCCCTTATTCCCACGTGAGATCTGTAGACATACATATAATATCTATATAATTCTAATATTTTTTTAAAAGATGTTCCTGCTTTTTTCCCCTCATTAAAATCCAGCCTCATTTCAGCTGCTGTACCATTACCTCCAGAGAAATCCAAGCCATGGTTGTGGCTCACAGAGATGTCCCTGGGCCAGTTTTAAGACATGTCTTTCAGGAAGCAGCAGTGACTCAACTAAGGAGAAACTGAGCTGGCCAAAACTCACGCAGCCAAAACCCTGCAATCCCATGTGCAGAGTGACATAGATAAATAATCCAAATCCTACTTCCCAATTTTTTTTTTAATTACTATTATTTTTTTAAACCCCTTAGGGTGCAATTCTTTGGATTGCTGGCACTGGGCTCTGGGCTGGCAGGCACCCACAGGCAGCAGTGGGAGATGGATGATTAATACAAGCAGACAGGGACACCCTGGAAACCTGTGCTGCCCCCTGGAAATCACCCAGCTGCTCACCCCCTGCACCACTTCACAAAGGTGATCTTGCTTGAAGCCCAACATATTATCCCCATTTCTCTCTGTAATCCCTTTTATTTTCTTTCTTAAAGCACCTCACTTCAGTAATAACTTGGAGAGATGTCTTGGGATGCCAAATAACAAAATGCATTTCCGCAGCGGCTTCATAATTAATGTTTGCATCGTTTATCTTTCATGGAAAGATTATTCTGACTAACGAGGTTCTGGGCCACTAATTCATTACAGTGCCTTGTCACTTCCTGCTCCTTCTTATTACCCAGAAATAGACTCATTAGTCAGAGTGCAATGACAGGGAGAAATTGTGTTCGTTAATTTAATTCCTCTGCTCTCCCTTTCTGGGTCGCTGTTTGTCCGAAATCAGGGATTAGAAGGAGAGGGAGGAAATAGGACCTGCAGTGGTGCTCGGTGCTTCCCCCGTGTTTTCCATCGTGTTCAGGGGGAGGAAGCTCAGAGCATCCCTTCTCTGCAGCAGCAGACACATGCAGGGATGGCTCATCTGCCAGGCTTTAGCCTCAAAGCTTTTCCAAGGCCTGGGAAATGTTGGATTCAAGTTGAATTTTTCCCATAGGCCACACTCAAGGGATGGAGGGAACCATCTATCCCTGACTTGGCTGGAGCTGAAGCAAAGCAAACCCCCTCCAGGTCCTGCTGAACCCACGCCCTTTCCACTGATCCCTACACTAAACTTCCCTCCGGAGGTTTCCCACCTCGGTGTGATGCAATTACAGCTCTGTATTTCATGATTATCCATTTCTCTTCCTGTTATTGCTCACTGTCTTGCTTCCAGTGGCACTTCCAGCTGGGCATCCCCAAAAAGCCACAAGAATCATGGAACATCCTGAGTTCCAAGGGACCAACAAGAACTGTAGAGTCCAACTTAGGACACTCCAAGAATCCCACCCTGTGCCTGGGAGCATTGGTTAAACACTCCTTGAACTGGGAGCCTTGGAGCCATTTCCCTGGGGAGCCTGTTCCAGTGCCCAAGGGAGCTTCCCCCCAAGCAGAAAACAAAGGAAAAAAATAAATAGTTGGCCAAGGAGAGGGAAAATCCATCCCAAATGAGAAAGGATAACAGTCACCAGTCGGGGCTGGGGAGGAACCACTTCCAGCTCATCCCTCCTCATGCAAGGCAGAGGTCCAGGGACAGGCAGGGGAAATTAAAGAAGGAGCAAAAGCTCTTTTATCCCTTCCTACATGTCCTAAGCCCTGAGCAATTTGTGTAACACCTGCAGTATTTAACACATTTAATACAGCAAAGCCAGCACCCAGCAGGGCACCATGACAGGGAACAGCTCAGAGGCATCCGCTGCCAGCGCTGCCCAGCAGGGAAAAGGTTAAAACCCCTTGGATTTACACAGGTTTGGCAGCGCCTGCCCGGTTTTCCTACAGGTAATTACAATAATTGTGGGGTGTAAACACTTTACAGAGATCAAAAACGGGGGTGTGAATGGGAGAGGGACGAGGACAAGCAAGATCAAAGGAAAAATTATTAAAATCTACATAGTGCCGCTTCCTAATTCCTATGAAGTCGGATAGTGGGGCTGGAGGGGTGAAGGAGCAGCCTCGGTGCTTCATTAATCTCCCAGCCCATAAATTCCCATCTTTTTTGTTAAATCATACATGGAAATCTCCATCCAGCACCACGCCAAACCCAGCCCTGGCCAGCACCACGGGGAACTTTTTATATTCCTGACACCAAACCACTGAGGGATGCACAAGATCATTTTTGGGGGGAAGAAATTGCTTAATTTCTTGCTTTTCCAAGCGGGATCGGAGCAGAAGCTCTGGAGCTTGGGACTGCTTTGACTTTGCGGTCCCCCCATCAGCGATGCTCTAATCTGCGCTCGGCAGGAGGATCCGCTTTTCCCTGCGGGATCGGCTATTAACAGTTGACGTTTAGTTTAAACAAAACCTTGAGATTGTCCAAATATTTGCCTCAAACACACTTTGTGTTTTGCCTCTCAGCTCGGCTCCCCTCGGGGGTGTTCCGCTCTGTTTTTCCCATCCATCCCGGGTCTCCCAGGCCGCCGCCGGGAGCTCGGGACTCGCCGGGAGCGCAGGGATGGATCTCAAGTATCACCCGATAAACCTCGAATTTACGCATCGACTCCCTCCCCCTCCCTGCAACAAAACATCAAAGTGAAGGGGAAATTATCTTCTTGGAGCAAAGTGGGTTTTAAGTAATTTACTTTAAATTTTCCCTTCTATTCTGCAAATCTGAGCAGGAGAAAAAAGAACACCAAAGTTCAACACGGAAATAAAAACACTGACTTTTTTCAAACCCTCGTTTTCCTCACAGCTCCCCCTAAAAAGGTTCGATTTATACTTTTAATATAACTAATTATTTCTGGGAATGTGCATCAGCTCCTGCACGCTTTGTCTCCTCCCCATGCCTCCTTCCCTGCTCCTCCTAAAACCCCCACACTGGAGCAGCAAAACACGCTTGGAAAGGGGTTTGACACTTCCTTTTGGTAGAGAAAATAAGCAGCTGAAAACAAGAACGTGGCTTAAAAAATATTCCCCCCACAGCAAGCTGCTAATGAAGAGCAGCAATCCCAGAGAGTCCCGGGGAGCTGCTCATCCATGCAAACCTGGAGTAGGATTTCATGGAAATAACAACTTGCTACAGAGCTGTGATCTCCACGGCCTGTATTTATTCTCTTCCAGCCTCTTTTCCTAGTTCTGCCTTCCATTTGAGTCAAAAAATGTAGATTTCCACATGTTTCTCTAGCTCAGCCAGAGCTCTGGGATAACCCTTGGAGCAGCAGCACCAGCGTGTGCAGGGTGGGATTCACTCAGTGGCCAACTCGGTTATGAGGAGCAGAAATGGAGATGAAAAACACAGAAAGAGCTGACAACAAAGGTTAGACCCTGCTGCTCTGCACTCCTCTGGGCTCCAGAGGAATGCTGCGAGGAGGGCTGTGCTGCTGTTTGCTTAGGTTGGGATTTTTGCTGTTGTTTACAGGTATTTTTGTCTCTCCCAGACTCCCAGCTCAGCCCTGCAGCCACACTCCTGCTCAGCAATGCCCTGTCCCGCTCACGTACACGTGGTTATAAAGTCATCTTGCTGCAGAGCAAAACGGGGCAGGAAAAAATAATTCTTCCCCAGCCATTCCTGGATGGTGCCCAGGGTATTTGCTGCTGTAATTCAGGTTTGTCTTGCCAGGCCAAATCTTCAGGAGAAGTCAGCACACTCACAGGAGATCAGCCTGGAACAGCCCCCAAGAAATTACCTCATCCCTACCATCAGCAAAACCAGCTCCCACTAAATTATCCCAGATATTCACACGGTGTGGTTTCCACAGGCAGCAGCCCAGAAGACAAGGGCTGGCCCTATTGCTAGGAGGCTTTAGGGGAGGAGGGATGCACAAGGAGATGTCCAGTGTCATTGCAATGCATATTCCAGGAGCTCAGAGAGAACTTCTGTGTGCTAACTGGATCCAGTTCCATGTCTGTCATGCTTTCCCCCTCACCAAAGCACCAAAACATCATCCACCTTCGTTAATAAAAGGCTGTAAAAACACCAGTGAGCCATCACATCCATACATTTGACCCTCAGCACATCCACTCCACCCCAATCCCACAGCAGCTCCCAAAACCAGGGAGTGAGCCCCATGCCCACTGTCCTGACTGCCAGCACCAGCTTCTCTTCCCAACAGTATCCACCCCTGCTTCCCTACAGCTGCTGGGAAGGCCCCTCCTGAGGATTTTCCCTATGATTGTCTCAAAACTGGACACACCGGAGGATTTTGGGATGGCCGGATGTCCCCCGAGGGCTGCACCCCTTCCCTGGACTGGTGGCAGTCCCCACCTGGAGTCACCTACCTGGACAGCTTTTGGATGCCTCTCTCCTGGTGCCACTGGCTGCTGTGCCTGTGTGGCTCCTTCCCTGCACGTCTTATCCCCCCTCTCTAAAAAAAATAATCCAACTTTGCCTCAAGGATAAGTAGAATAAAATGTCACTTACCTATTAGGGGGAAAAAAGAGAAGAAAGAGGGAAAGTATTACACACGTATTCTTTGAAATCAGGTCAGCTTAAAGCTTTGAAATGGCAAAAATTGAAAGATATTTTCCTCCCACTTCCCTTCCTCTCTTTTTTCCCAACTCTTTTAAAGGACTCTACTTTCAAAGGTCTCCCTGAGTCCAGTTTTCCCTCTGGAATGGTTGGGATTTTTGCTCTGTGCTCAGCCAATGCCCACCTCCTCCTGTCCCACGTGTGCACACAGCTGCTTCCCCCCTGAGGGAGTGAAGGAAAGAGCTGGAGAAAAGCAAAATAACAAATAAAGGAGGTGAAAGCAGAGACTCCCAGCATGGTTTAGGATAGAAGGGACCTTAGAGATCTTCTAGTTCCTCTATCCCAGGCTGCTCCAAGCCTGGTCCAACGTGGCCTTGAGCACTTCCAGGGATGAGGCATCCACAGCCTCCTGTTCCATGGAGGCATTCATCTTTGGTGGGCTCATTTTCAGACATCTCAGCACATCCCATGCAAGGGATAGGAAATCCAAGCACAAGGGGAGCTCTGGAAATCTCCCTGCTCCTCCTGCAGCTCAGGACTCAATGAAGGGCTTTCTCCAGCTCATTCCTGAACAATTTAAGGCAAATTCTCCCATCTTCATCCTTTCCAGTGCTACCTGCAGCCTAACAGGGCCTATCTCTAAGGAAAGCTGAGTGCCAAAAGAGATATTTGTTATTAAAGAGCAGTTTTATCATCCCCATCCATCTGCCTGCCCACCTTTACAGCACATATATGAGCTACATATAGAAAACCTCAAATGCAGGGATGTGATGTACAGCCACGCTTGCTCCAAACGGGAAAGGGGAGAAATTTGGTCTCATCCCTCCTGATCCCTCTGCAAAGCATCTCCAGCCCCACGAGCTGCCTCAGGGGAACCCTAAGGATGTACTTGAGACGTGGTGGTGGTGGTTACTCATCCAGGCTGAGCATCGTGCTGACAATTCCCACCAGGAGCAGAGGGAGCAGCTGCAGGACCCCTGCATCCATGCCTATGCCTCTCCCACACGCAGGGCAGCAGCAGGGACTGTCACACAGCACGGCTGGGGGCAGAGCACGTCCTGCTGCAGCCCGGGCTCACCTGCAGCACTCCATCCCCGGGCCCTGCTCCTTCCCGGGCAGGTGGGTGGTTGGTACCGAGAGCAGCACGTGCACAAAGCCCCTGCTGCTGCAGAGCACCAGGCTGAGACAGCCCCTGCTTGAAGCAGAGGCTGGAGCACCGAGTGCTCCATCACCTCCGTCCCCACGGTCACAATGTCAGCTGCCAGTGCTTCATCCTCATCTCCCCCCTCCTCCTCCTCCTCCTCCTCCTCCTCCTCCTC
>VZSE01008980.1:934228-1008687 GCA_013398275.1 Promerops cafer
CATCCTAAAATCAGGAGTGGTGACAGCCTGCCTGCTCCTCACCCCCTTCAGCTCCCGGAGTTTCCTCACTTTTCGCTTTAGGAGCAGAAGTGGCTGTGATGGGTTTCCCTCCCTCCCTCCCTCCCTCCCTCCCTCCCGCTGCCTGGCGAGGGTTTGGAGCAGGGAGGTGAAGGCAGAGGTCAAGCTCGGCTTATTCCCATGGCCGTGAAACCAAACCCAGGGAGCTGCAGCAGCGCCAGACACGGCGCAGCCATCGCTAGATGGGGACAGAGTCCCACCGACGCCTGGAAGTGCCCAGCTCCCCCCAGTCGGGCACTGGGATGCTCCAGCAATGCGGAGAGGGACCACGGCCCCTTGGACCCGCCCCAGTCATCACTGCAAAGCTCGGGTGGGAATGCGAGAAAACGCCTCTGGGAAAATCAGGGTGAGAGTCAAACCCTTCCCAGCAGTTCGAGCGTCCTCCCGCCGGGTACCGCAGCATCCCCCGCTGATCCCCGTCCACTTCTCCAGCAAAGTGCTTGGATATCAGCTTCCTAAGATCTCCCTCTGCAACAACTATTCCTTTGAGAGGAGCTCTTGCTCTCCCTTCTCCCTGCTTTTTAGCAAGTTTTCCTGTGTATTGAGGGTTTTTGTTGTTTGGGATTTTTTTTTTTTTTTTTTTTTTTTTTGCAGGGAGCATATTTATTGATTTTTCACACTGGGCAATGCAACACATTCTGTACCTGTGGGGATCTTCATTTGCAGGACCCACCATCCCCTACGGAACAGGAGGGAGGGCTGAGGGATAGAAAATACATGACAGCTTTAAACTGTTGCTCCTGTCACCCAGCAGGACACAGGTCCACGGCAAGCACACAAAAAGCATTCCTTTTTTTCATTTCATACTGAAAAAAAATGATGTGTTTTTCCAACTGACAGGATTTTCCCAGTTAAAATCCTGAACAGAAGAAAATTACTGCAGGTGGCCCCGGGATGATGTGGAGGGTCTGCTCAGAGAGGCACCAAGGGCAGAGCCACTGTCCACCCTCCCCATGAATAACTGAATATCCTCATTTCTCCCAGTTCTCTCCTTGAAACACCCCATTCCAGCCACAGCAAAGTGAATGGATCCTCTCCAAGCAGCAACACGGAGGGATTATTAGATCCCTTATTGCTGATCTTCAAGCAATATCTGATCCTTTCCCAATATCTGTAAACACACTCCAGGGTCTAGGATCTCCTTCAACCCCCCACGCTCCATCAGGAGAGGTGTTCTGGTCCTTTTCACCCTTTCCAGGCTTGGAAATCTCCCACAGCCCTGCAATTCCAGCATGATGGAGGGGAAGGCACAGCTCTCATGGCCCCTCGGAGCTTCCCTCCTGCACAGCAGGATTTGGAGGGGTCTGGAAGACACCAGAAGATATTTCACTCACCCAACACTCCTCTCCCTCCTCCCAGCCCCTCTTGCTCCCCAGTATCAGAGGTATCAACCCTTGCCTTTGTTGCATGTTGTTGCATTAATCCCTCAAGGCAGCAGAGAGGGAAAAAAGCAATAATTATTTTTAAAATCCATACAAAAAAGAAGGAAAAAGGAAGGAGGATTAAGTCAGAGAAAGAGGGACGTGCAAGGTGCTGCTATTATCAATGCCAGGACCTTGATCCCTCCCCTGCAGTTTCTTCAAGGCTGAGAGTGGTAAATAAAAGAGGGATAACAAATTTGGGCAAGGAGGGCTCAGGCACTGGAGAAGGACAGGTCCTGGTGTCCAGGGACCAGGAAAAGCCAAGTCCACGGGACACAGAACCAGCCACAGCCCTGGGAAACTCTGAATTCCTTCCCTCTCACCGATACTTTTAATAACCAATTAATATTTAGTCAACAAGTAGCTGTGCTAAATCCGAGGAGATGGATTTCGCAGGAGGGCTATTTCATGTGAAATGAGCACTGACTCATCAGCAGCATTTACTGGGGATTATGGATTAGCCTCGTGCCCAGTGTCCATCACCACAAATCCAGCGGGAAGGCAGCTGTCCCATGGTGGGGGAACTTCCACAGCCCCTCTGAGGGGCCCTTCTCAGGCACAGCCCTAACAGGGCCATTCCAGAACAGGATGGGGGCCCCAACAGATGGTTCCAGACAGTTCCCCTCCCCTAAAACACGGAACAGCACAGAGCTGGGATAGAGTAAAGTGGATATGCAGCACGAGGGATGGAGGGGAGGCGAGCACCCTAATTATCAGTCCCTGAAAAACAGGGCACAGAGCATCCCAGCCTACAGAAAATTCTGCAGAGGGATCCCCCTCCCAAAGTTTGTTTTGTCAAGGCTGGATTGGTTGTGCAAAGGAGCAGAAAATACAAGGTGGGTCCTTCCATCCCTAGAAGTGTTCAAGGCTAAGCTGGATAGGGCTTGGAGCGAGCTGGTCTAGTGGAAGGTTTGGAATCAGGTTGTCTTTAAACCTCCTCCCTACTGAAACCGTTCTAGGATTTTAGGATACAGGAGCACTGGGCTGTGGCAGACAGCATGGGAAGCATCACCTCTCTGATGAGGAGGAAAAACTCATCCTGCCCAGTCCTGTCTCTGCTGAACAGCAAAACCTGCTGCTGATGCTCCCTCTCCCCTCCTAATCCCACCACGAGACCCCCAGGCAGCCCTGCCCTCCCACAAGTCCCCTTCAGGCGCAGCTCAGGCTGGTTTTGCTCACGGGGACCCCTCGCCAAGGAATGTTATTCCCTGCTGATCCAAATGCCAGTGGGCTCATGGCAGCTTCCCCAAGCCCCTTGCACCCCATCCCTTTTGGATCCCTCTGGGAGGCAGGGTGGGATCCGGGGGCTCTGCTCTGCCGCTTATCAGCGTTGCTCCTGCTGGAGGAGGTGATTAACTCCCTGACCTGCCAAGCTTTAACGCGACCTCCGAGAATAGATAGAATCTTGTTATCTTGTAATGAGTTTTATGGCTTATTTCAGTACATTTTGGCCATGTTTCTCCAGTGATTAAGGCAATTATCAGCCTGTGCGTTTCAGGATTATGAATTATGGAGCCTCTGAAAGGCTACAGAGATTTAATATCTCTCAGCGTCCCTCTGCCACACTTGCAGCACTTAACTGGCTCTAGACTCTTTCTGTTTGGAGCATGGGAATGAGGGCACAGCTAAGGAATTATGCATCAAAGCTTGTGAGTGAGATCCAGCCCTTACAATTAATAACAGGGAATATTTGACACTGCGTGAGCCAGGGGTGCAGGGCGCAGTCACATCCCTGGGGCACCCCAGCAGGGATGCAGGTGGTGCCTGTCAGGGAATGGGGAGCAGAGCCTGGGTGTCCTGGCCCTTGCAGGAATGACTCAGATTCCAGCCTTGGCCATGGGCTGGGATTTGGGGGATGTGATTTAATCCCAAGCAGAGGCTGGGGAAGGCCAGTCCATCTGAGCTGGCCTGTGGCTATTTCGGGGCACAGTGTCTCACCTGGCTGGGGACACCCAGTCCTACTTGTGGCCCTCTCCCTGGAGTGCCCTGTCCCATCTGAAGCTTTTTTAGAAACTTAATGCCACTGATCAGCTTAGGCCTGGACTGCACACGTGGGATTAGCAGGGAAGGGCACACTTCCTGTCAGACCTACCTGGGCTTGGACCTGCCCAGAGCTATCCTGGGCAAAAGGCACAGCCAAGCTGAAGCCATCCATGTGGACAGTGGCAGTGACACCTTGCTCTCCTAAAAGGTTTCAGGGCACCTCAAGAAAAGGTATCAGCATGCTTTTGTGGAAGGGGAAACTGAGGCATGATGTGTTGTTGTTGGGAATGAAATCCACTTTCAGCCTGGAACTCGAGGATGGGGTCGCCATGAACAAAACAAGCCTGAGCTGGACCCAAACTGGATTTGTGGGAGGGCAGGACTGCCTGGGGGTGTCCTGGGTGGATAAGGAAGGGAGAGAGCATCAGCAGCACGCTTTGCTGTTCAGCAGCCTCGCCCTGGGCATGGAACCAAAGGGCAATCCCTGCCCCAGTCCAGCCCTCCACATGCAGAGCTGGGTTGCACCAAATCCATGCCCAGCACCCTCCTGCTTGCAGGGTCTCACTGCACAGCCCAGAGGCAGCACAAAGGACATTTGGAGGCTCTCGCAAGCCCCCAGATCCCACCTAAATGTAAAAATGCTCTGTTTGCCTGTCCCCGGCTGCAATGGGGACAGCTGAGGCCAGGCAGGGCCAAGCCCCACTGCCATCACCCATCCTTAGCACCATCCAGATGGAGCCTTTTAACGATCTTGATCCACGCTTGGTTTTATTTTTATTTTTTCTCCCTGCAAATGATCACTGGAACTTGATGGCTGCTTGGGAAAACACAGACGACAGCAGAAACCTTTTGGTGCGAGGAGCTCTGCTGGCTCAGCTTCCTCCTCTCCCCCTTCACACGGATGCGGGCGCTTTTTCCAAGCAGAAAAATGAAAAATATTAATTTTGCATAGAAATAAAATTAAGCTTTTGGAAACGAGCTTCAAGAAATAAAGCCATCGCTTGAGTTAATTAAGAAGTGATTATACTGGAAGGCTGTGATAAAAGCTTCACGGCGCAGGACACACCGAGCTGCTGCCACGGGCTGGGATGGGGAAAGACCTGGGCATCATCCTGGGGAGGTGATGGGGAAGAGCAGCACCTGGGCTGATCCCAGCCCCTGCCCTGCTCCATCTGGTCTCCATCCCTCACCCTGCTGCTCATCCACTGCCTGTCCCAGCACTGGACTCAGCCAAGTCATTCCACAAAGCCCTGGATGCAAAAAATATGCAAACCCAGGCTTCCCCCAAGGGGTGCAAGTGCCTCTGCCCTCCACGAGATGACAGATAAAATCCCCTGTTACTGGAGGAAGGTAATTTGACACAACAGCTGTTCTGACATTCTCTCCCTACGGATATTGCCTGCAATAAGAATGCAAATCAGCACTCTTTGCACTTCTCCTGGAGAGCAACTTTCACCTGAGAGCACTTCCAAAACGTGAACTCATTACCACCCCCCTCCTCCGGAGCTGCTCTGCCCGGCTGCCCCTGCCCTGGCCACAGCCACCCGGCAGCAGAACCTGCACCCTGCTGACCAGAGCAGCAGGAAAAACGGGAAACTTGTCTTGGTCTTGGCAGTAAAACTGCCGTTCATCACCTTGCCTCAGTTTCCAAAAACCAGGATCAAGATGCCTGTGGTGGTAGAAGAGCTGGAGGTGAAGTAGAGACAAAGGTTGCAGGCAGCAAGAGCTTGGGGTGACTTCTCAGAGAGATGCTTTCCCTCATCAAGCACCATTTCTTGAAGTAAAAATGAAGCCATCTACAGACCCTTCCCCGAGTGCTCCCATCCTCTGGGATGATGGGCTGTGCTGGTGTCAGACCTGCTCCAAGGAGGAGGAACTTCCTCACCCTTCCTCCCCCTTGCTCCACTGCCTGGGCAGAAGAGGCTCCAAACCTCAGGTGAAAATGGTCAGTGCCCTGCTGCTCTCTGTATGGCAGCTACTAATTATCCCTGGAATTTATGGGCTCCCGGGATGCACACAGATGGATACTTAACTTAACAGCAGCCTAGGATCATTTGCCATTCATTCCACAGCTGCCTGTGGAATTCATACCTGGCTGCAAGCGACCTCTGTGGAATTAACACCATCCTCCGCCCACCCCAGTGCAGGCTGGAGCCCCCAGATTTGCACCACAGCTCGACAGGAGAAGGGAGAAATCCCAATATCCTCCCCTCCAGATGGGAGCCATTCAGCTTTCCCCATCCACAGGGACCCAAAGCCACGTCCGGCATCCTGCCAGCCACCCCCTCATCGAGCATTCAGGGGGGCTTGCTCCCTCCTGTTGATGATATTTTACTTTGTATAATTAAACCTTAATGAGAATAGGGACCAGAGCTTCCCCAGTGAGTCTCCTAACCTCTGAACGAGCGAGCCACTCGGATTCCTAATTAATAAACACCTATTGGTACCCAAGGCAGAGAGCTCCGAGCAGGGGCCAGCCCAGCAGCCCCATCTGCCAACGTCCTTCGGCGCTTCCCGGCGAGCTGCAGGTTCAAATTCCCCAGGCAAAAAAAAAAAAAAGCAGGATTGATTCCCAGGCGGCTGCTCTAAGTCCTCAGCTACTGGATTAAAACACAGTTATCACCACTCCATTGCTTCCGTCAATCTAGACCCAATATTTTTTTTTTCCTCCTGCAGTTGAGCATTTTGATTAATTCAAATCACATCGCTCCCAGACAAGTCACAAGGATTTACTATCCACTGGAAAACAGATGTACAGGTGGACTAAGGCTCCTCCACGTCCAAACACTCAGGTTTGAGCTGCTCTGGTGTATGGAAAACCACCTTAACCTTAAACTCAGCACTGGGGAGCCCTGGGGAGCCAGGCTAAGCTGGAGCATTCCCATCCATCTCTTCAAACAAGCCCTGCAAAACAAATGTCACAACAAAAGGGATGTAGGACTGCGGAGCGTGCGGCCCCCTCCGGCCTGCAGGAGATGCTCCAAGGCATCCTGAAATGCAGTTTGATGGATGGAGGAGGGATGCTGGCAGCACAGGGATGGGGTTTAAACTTCATGTTGGAAAAATGTCAATTTTTCCATCCTGCAACACAGAGTATGGCTCTGGTTCAGCCTGACCAATTAAATTAAAACTGTTAGCAACTCCTCTGTTATCATTTTCACTTGAGCTGGTGGAGCAGCAGCTATTTTTTCCTGGACAGACACCCCCTAAGGTGCTTCTCACCACCAAGACAACAATGCCCCTACAAAACAAGAAAAATTTAAATTAAAATTTCCACATAGGAAACCAAGCTCCAGAGAGGAGAATTTGACAAGATCTATGGCAGAGCAAGAAAGGAAAATCAGGTTTCCCGAAGTCTCCCCAAGGACTGGGCCATCCTCACTCTCCAAACCAATGAAACCCCCAAAAATAGACACACTTAAACAGGCTTAACCCTCCATTAAATCAGTTCAGTCTCACTTGGTAATTTACTCTTGCAAGCAAAATCAATTTTAGCAAAGGTTAAACTAGTTCTGTCTGTATTAGGAGTTTGCACCATTTTAAATAAATTGATTTAAAATCAATTCACTTGATTTTGTGCAAATTTCTAATACAAGCAAAGGCAACGCTAAGCTCAGTTCGAGTTTCAGCCAGTTGCTTGCTTTATTTCCTTGCTGGTGCTTTCCCAAAAGATGTCAAATGCCAAATTTGGATGATAATTCTAAGGAATGATGAAATCTCCATAGTCAACCCAGCTTTAAATAGTAATTATTCCTTATGAAGTCATGATACTCCTCCAAAAGGAAGAAGCATTGCCCCAAGTTTTCCAGGCAGCACAGAAGACTCCAACCTGCTTTTCTCAAGCAACCAAAGGAGAATCAATACACAAAAAAAAATCTTTTCAATTTTTTTGTTCCCCATCCTGGGCTACTGCCCTGCCCTCTCCTCTTTGGTGGTCCAGGCTTAGATCATGAGCGGGTCCAGGTGTGGTTTCAAAGCATCTTTAGCATGATGAGGACTTAATAATAACCCATCTCTTCAATTCCTCCAAAGGCCTCTATGAAATGAGGCCATGAAAGCACCCTATTGACTGCCTGTCCCACCACAGGGTGGAAAAAGGAATAAAAATAGCTTGAGATCAGTGCAAGGAAAAAAAACCCACCAAAGTCCCCTCCCTTTGTCAAGCAGAAGTGACCTCTCATCCCACGAAGAATAACCCCCAGCAGACTGCCAAAAGCTTGGAAGAAGCAGGGAACCATTTGATTTTCACCCCTGAGGGCTGCATAAAACGGGGAGGCAGGACCTTTGGTGTGCATCATCATCTCTAACCCAAAAATTCCCAGAGCGTGAGGAGCCACGGAGGCGGCTGGGGGGGACACAGCAAGGCAAGGGCTTGGACTGCAGCCCCAAGGATGGGATGAGGATGGAGGAGTCACCCAGAACTGGGGTAGGAGAGCTCCAGTCTCCTCCCAAGTGACCTGAGACCTGGATTCCCCGTTGCTATCCCTTGGGAACTGCAGCACCTTGGCAAAGGTTCCTCCCCCAGCCCACACCGCGCGGGAGTCCCTGGAACAGTTCATTCTTCCTGAAGTCTGCTAAACTCTCAGCTCCGGAATGCCTCGGGCCAGGAGGTGCCACAGGGCAATTGCATCCCTACTAAAATTTTATCGTGGATATAAAATCCCCCTGAATCAGCCTTCATTTTGTCAATTTTCAATTCCTGAGGACATTCCTTGGATGCTGAATTGAGAGCCAGGAGCAACTGCAGCTCAGCTCCCCTGCAGCACCAACGCTCCCGTGAGAGAAGTTGTGTTGTCCAGGGAAGCCTCATCCCTGGAAGTGTCCAAGGCCAGGCTGGATGGGGCTTGGAGCAACCTGGGACAGTGGAACGTGTCCCTGCCCATGGCAGGGGAATGAGAGGAGCTTTAAGGTCCCACCCAGCCCCAGCCATTCTCGAATTTTATGAGTCTGTTCACACTGAAAAACACTTCAGAGAAGAACTGAACTATTTGGCAAACAAGACCCTGATCCCAGAGTCCTGGTCCTCTAAATCCTTCCAGCTCTCCCATCCCCAGGCATTCCAAAAAGAACTATTTGCAAGTTCTATATTTTATGGCTGAGGATGCAGGGAGTGATGTGTAGAGATTGGTTTTTCTTTCCCAGCTCTGAAAGATGGAGAGGAAAAGGATCAGAGGGGAAGGGAGAGGATTTGTGGATTTGGAGAAGGGAGCTGAGGAGAGGACAAGGTTGGAAATTTCCTCCTGGCAGCCCTTTTCAAGAAGAGTATTAGAATTTATTTTCAATTATACACAAGAATAAGCTGTCTGCAGTATAGTTAACTTTCAATTTCAACCAATTTTCGACACATTCAATCACAGATGCCTCAGTGATTAAGAATCTATGTTGCAAAACAATTCCCACTTTGCAACAATGCAATCAAACAGATCTACAACTCATAACCCATTATCCAAGAGTTTTTCAGCTCATTGGGGAAGTGAAATGGGATTCACCAAGCATGCCCTTTTTTTACCCAGTGAGCCCCCAAGCTCATTTGCAAACAGAGCTGCGACTCCAAACAACCCACACGGGGATGTTTTTTTGTATTTTGTGTTGCTTTTCTGCCCTCTCCGAGGATGCTGATGTGCAAGGCTGGAATGTGGGATGCTGCTGGAGAGGCTTGGAGCTGTATGGGAAGGCAGTGGGGGGCTGGAGGGGGCTCTCCATCACCCACAAGGATGAAAGAATGGGAAAGGCTTTGGAAAAGCTGCTTCATTTGCAACTGGCTGCTTTTTCCCCACCTTTTTTTATCTTGGAACAATGCTGTGACCAACAATGACACGCAGCAGGTCTCAGCAACAGGCTGGAGCCCTTCCCACGCTGGGCTGGGAGATGCCCCCTGCCTTCCCCCATCCTGGGAGAAGGAGAGGAGCTCCCCCAGGACTCGCAGGGCTTTGGTGGCTACAGGAAGTCTCCTGCCCTTGTGGCCCCAGGAAGCACTGGATAAACTGAGCCTCTGCATGGCCAGCACGCTGGTGCCTTTTGGGACTACCTAAAAACAGAGGCCAGACAGAATTAAGGGAATAAAAAGCAGTTCTGTTTATTGAAGGGCCTTCAGGTACATTTAGGGCAGATAAAGCCCCCCCAGGGGCTACACCCAAAAAATGGACTCACGGGTTTTCCCACTTTTATAAGTTTGGTCCATTTGCATATTGGGGGTTAATATTCCAATTACAGTTTCAGCTAATGAAGTCATTTACCCCAAGTTTGCTCCCCCAACTCACTTTTGTTTCCATCTCTGGGGCCTGAGGCAGTGAGGTGTCCTTGACTGCCAGGCCTGGAGAGGAATTGTTGTGTCTGCCCAAAATGGGGAAGCAGCAGCTGACACTGGGTGTGGAGTTTGGAGTTCTACACTAAAGAACTGCAGGGTTACAAATAGATGGAAAATAGAAAATCTAAAATCCTAAGGCATCAATGCCATGGGGGCTGCGACTTCAAACCCAAGATTATTCCTGTCCAGAGACCATTTTAAGTAGATAAATATGATTTGGAGCTGCACAGACCCCCATCCAACCCTCAGGAGCAGAGCAGCCAAGTATTCCTGCTCCTAGAGGTGCCACTGTGTCCATCTGCTATTCCATGCACAGAGCACGACTGTCCAGCCCCGCTCACAGGGACCTCTCCAAAGGCCACCAGATCCCTCTGGGAAGGGACATGTCACAGCTGAAGATGCTGGGAATAGAAGGGCTCAGGCTGATGGGAGAGGAGCAGGAGGATTTTAAAGCTCACTGAGCCTGGAGGAGAGGCAATAAAGCAGCTGAAGGAAATTACTTTCCTGGGTAAAGTGTCGTTTTGTCAAGACCAAAGTTCTCCCTGGGAACGAGTTGATTTTGAGTAAAAACCATCAGGAACAAAAAAAAAAGAACTGTGAGGGACCAGGTGTTTGAATGACACACTTTGGAAAGGCAAAGTGGAAGTGCCACAAAACAGCTGCACAGACCTCAGATTGCCTCCCTGTGCTCTCACACTCTGTGGAAAGTGCACTGAAGATGCCTCAAATTCCCTGTTTTGCCCTGATTTGGGGTAGCAGGTGCTGATGGGATCCCTGGAAGCAGGCGGAGGTACCCAGTGAGGGACACCCCTGGCAGAAGGGGCTCCCCACCCCAAGGGACCCCACAAGCACCAGCACCAGCACCCCCTGCTGGAACTCCTCTCTCCCTTTGACGCCGACAAATAACAATTTCAAACTGGGGAAGGCACCTGGGAGAGCCGAGGCACTTGTGCTACAAGATAATTAGAGATTATTATAATCGAAATTTCATTGCCACATCAAACTGTGTCTTTTAGCATTAATTAATCTCCTCTCCCAGCCTCTGAGCACTCCCGGCTCCCGCGCTGTAGGACAGCAGCTTGTCAAACACACCAAAGACTTGCATCTCATTACCTTATCAGAGGGGGTGAGTGGGGAGCTGGGGAGCAGCACTGACACATTCCCCAGCACAGCCAGGGACGTGAGGACGCCTGCAAAGCCTCTCCTTGGACTGCAAACTTGTCAAACAAGGCACACGAGGGATCTTCATCCCCTCACCGCACCCTCCTTCCTCCACCTCTCGCCCCTCCTCGGTAAAAACAGGCCTGGCAAAGATGCTGCTTTGTCCCACTGCACTGTATGACCTTGAATAAGCCATAAATGAGAACGGATGATGTCCTTGCAGGGCATGGAGTGCTCATCCCTTGCTCTCTTTAGGCTCCTAGAAGTTGGTGCAGTTATCACAGTTACGGTGTAAAAATTCCCGTTTCATATCCCGTTCCCAGCCTGGTGCATGAGACTTCCCTCCTCCGGGAGGTTTGGGGAAGGTGTGAGGCTAAATCCAGTTTTCCACATGAGGTTCACAGCAGCAGCTGGATGAGACCAGGCAAGACTGACCTTGAAGAGCCGAAGAAGCGGAGGGAAGCTGCACCCAGCTAAGGGCAAATTCAGACCCTTTTCAAAAGCTCTCAGCACCTCTGGAAAAGCCCAAACCAAACCAAAATCCACCTTCAAGTAGAGACACCTCAGCACAGGAACACACTGCATCCCTTTTAGCAGCAGCTGAAGGAATTTGGCCCCCCCAGCCCCCCCCCCCAAAACCTGGCCAGGGCTGTGTATATATTGGTGCTATGCATGAGGTGCTGTATGTTCTAGTCATTGATTCTCCACTCCTTCCATAGCTCAGCTGAAAATAAATATCCTCTCCCTTGTTTCCACCTCTCCACTCCCCCTTTCCCCATTATTGGCTTTCTGACGGAAGGCTTTAATTTATTCCCCCTGCCATATCTTTGTGCCGCTGTTTTCCAGCGCTTTACACCATATATTACCCACCGTCCTGTGTCATTTAACTCCACAAAGCACTCTGAGATACAGTTTGCTTGAAGGATGCTGGAGCCATTAATCCTGATTCCACAGCCCTGCGGAATGCCCGTGGCATTGCCACTGTGCACACACACAGCCCTTCCTGGCTGCTTTTACAGCCAGATCTCCACTGAAACCCACCCCCAGCCCTAATTTAACACCAAGTCAGTAAAATCAAACCCCTCCTGACCACTCATGGCTTCTCCCCATTCCCGTTGTCCAGGCAGAACCTCGTGGGTACAAATGGCCCCAGCTCCAGGAGAGTGGGGTGAGCGGCTGGATCGTGGCAAGCAGAAACCAGTATGGGGAGGGGAATACCAGTCTCCTTCGTCCTGGAAAATGGGACAATGAGATGATGAAAAACACATCAACCACAGCAGATCCTCTCCTCGGAGCCGCGCCGCGCCACGCTGCCTGCAAATTGCTCACCAGAGGGAGAGCTTTGATGAAAAATAGAAAGGGGGAAAAAAAATTTAACGGAACGAAAAAATGTCATTTATTTTATTTATTTATCGGAGTATTTCCGCGTGGGGAGAGGAGGACGGGCATGATTATTCATCGTATTGCACATGGCAGGCTCCACAGGGAAACGCTCGCATCCCTGCGCCGCCTGACACGTCGTTAGCGTGTATTAATTGTGCCAGAGTGAGAGATGAGAGAGAGCCCCTGTCTCAAAGAGCTGCGAGTCCAACACAGCACACTCCCACTTCTGCAAAGCCAGGAATGAGCAACTCCAGCTGCAGGAAGCAGTCCACAGCTATCCCGGCTGGAAAAGGCAAACAAATCCCAACCCAGACCCTCGAGCTCCTGCCCATCGCACGGACGAGCGCTAACTTGATTTAACATCGTGTCTGTCTCCAGCATCACTGGCACAACAGCAATCTGTGCCTTCCACGGTGTTTTCCATGTGCCTCCAGAATCGCAGAATCGTGGAATGGTTTGGGTTGGAAGGGACCTTAAAACCCATCTCATTCCACCCCCTTCCACGGGCAGGGACACTTCCCACTGAAACGGGGGGAATCGATCTCACCAGGAAGGATATTTTCCTGTTATTTTGCTGATGGGGAAACTGAGGCACTCGGGCAGCAGACTGGTTTTCCCCACGCCATGTGATGCTGGAGCAGCAGCGCTGTGGCTCCTGCCTGCTCCTCCTCTCCCAGGCTGCTCTGGAGATGCTGCATTTCAATAACTCCTGGTTTTTCTGCTGCACGCACGGGAATTTTAACAGCCTTCCTCTGGCACGGCGACGAAGCTGCAAGGTTTGTGGGGAGAGCTGGTATCTTTCATTGGAGCAGCTGAGGCAGGTGGGAAAAGCCATTTTTATGCTGAAAACCCAGATCTGATTGAGTTCTGATGAAGGGATGCTGCATTTGTCCACCTCCTCTGGCAGCCCAATAAAACCTCGCTCCCACCAACTTTTTAAAACAAGGGAGCAGCAAACAGCTGCCAGCCCCCACCTTCTCCATTCAAACATCCACAAAACCCCCTGGGCTATGCAAATGTCTCCAAGATTTCCCAGAAGCCTCACAAGCAAGAAACTATTGCAAGGCCCTGAACAATGGGATGACCTGAAATTTCTACTTGGATTCAAGCAAAACACTCACAAGTTGCTTTTTTTGGAGCTAGTGGGGATCAGGTTTTTGAATTCGTGGGAGGAAAGGAGGTGTTTTGGAAGCCACAAGCACTTTGTTGCTATTACAGAAGCCAAAATAATGGCCCACCTGGAGACACACTCCTCTGCACACAGCTCAGCATTCCTGGGATGAGGAAGGGAAGAAGTCTGAAGAGAGCTGGTTTTGCGGTTTAGTTGTTTGGGTTTTTTAAAAAAAAAATCACTATAATTTAACGGCCAAAGCTCTAACGAGTGCACAAGGGCAAGAGGCGACAAATGCCTCAGTGAAAAATACAAAATTACCATTTTAATGGATGAGTGTTGACTCCCTGGCTCTCCCCGGGGATGCCTGTTTGATTTCCTCAGCTTGTTAGCACAAGGATTTGACACAAGCGATTAATGCTGAGTTCATTAAGGGGGGGGTGAGTGCTTTTTTGCTTTTCCACTGGATTCAGCATGGGGGAAAAGGCTGGGGGGAAAAGGGGATCAGTGGTAGGGAGCTCCTGCCTCTGAGGATGCAGAGGATGGAAGCAGCTCAGCACACCAGTGCCCAACAGCATCAGCCCCAGAAACGCTGCTCATTTCAGGGCTCAAGCTTCAAATCTCTGCCCTCAGCATCCTCACATCCCAGGGATGGGAGGAATTGCCCTCCTTTGCACCCTCCACCATCACAAGAGAGACCAGCTTTGATCCCAAGGCCTGAAAATAACCAACCACCACGTTCCCTGGCAAGATCCCAGCTCAGCAGAGGGGAGAAACTGAGCCAGAGTGCTGGGAAGGGCTGACCTTGCCCACGGGCACCTGGAGCACCAGTGGCAGAAGCCACTGTTGGACCAGAGTTACGAGCCACAGGGACACACATCTGGCCCTTGTCAGAAGGGCAAGGCAGGCACCGTGCCCACGGCTCTGCCATCCCCAGCTGCAGAGGGGTGGGTGCAGAGGGGTGGGGGCAGAGGGATGGATGCAGAGGGGTGGGTGCAGAGGGGTGGGTGCACAGGGATGGGTGCACAGGGATGGGTGCAGGGGTGGGTGCAGAGGAGTGGGTGCAGAGGGGTGGGTGCAGAGGGGTGGATGGATGCATCCAGCCCTGCTCTTCCCACAGGCACTCGCAGCACCAGCTGCTGTCCCCAGCCATGAGCATCTGTCCAAAGGGGAAAATCAGCATCCTTTAGACGGGTGGCAGAGCAGTGCCATCCAGAGCCAGAGCCCGTGCCAGGCCTGTGCCACGGCTCCATCTGACACTGCAAGGTCAGCTCCTGTCCCCTTCCCACCAGCCACGGCACCTCAGCTCCCAGGGCAAGCTCCCTCTCACACAGCTGGGAGATTTCAGAGCCTTTGGAGAGAAAGAGCAAGCAGGGATGAACCCCCCTTTCCCAGGGGACACTTGGAGAGCCAGGGCTGCCTGCCCTGAGCCAGCAGCTCTCGGCAGCCCAGCTGCCTGCTTCCCCCTTCATTCTGATAAAGTCCCTGCTCAGCAAGAGCAGTTTGTTTGGGGTTTTTTTGTTGAGGAAGCACAAGCAGAGGTGGAAGGTTAAGTCCACTCCGGTGCTCTTTGCTAGCTCTCTGGCCGATTTGGCAGATGAATTCCTGCACAACAGGCAGCTTTGAGGAATGAATGCAGCTGGTGCTGGCTGGCTGTGCCCTGTCCTCTCCCCCTGAGCTGAACACAAGGCTGGTGATCTGCAGAACCATGAGCTCCCTTTTCTGCACCCCCAGGAGCCCCCCCACCCATCACTGATGCTCCCACAATTTAAGCAAGGGATGTAGGTCCACTGTTTTCCAGCTCTGCATCAGAGAGGAGCAGCAAGGCAGTCATGGGGAAGAAGTGGCTGCAACTGGAAAGGACTTATTGTTCCTTTTTCTTTTAAAAATAAAGCCCTTTCTCCCTTTCTCTGGCTCCTTCCCGTTAATCCTCTCTCCTCAAGGTTTTTGGCTAAGTGCTGCTCCCCAGGCATGGGGCTGTGATTTTATATCCCGTCACCTCGGGAGGGAGCTGGGAAGATGCTTGCCAGTCACAGCTGTGCCCTGCCACATCAGCTCATGTCATCGGGCCGTTGCTAAACTATCCCCAGCTTCCTGCAGAATTCCCTCCCCCTGTATTCCCCAGGTGCCCACAGACCTCTCCGGGTCCTCGGAGGGAGCATGAAGACGTCACTGGCTGCAGTGATTCCTGGTTTCTCTCCTGGCTGGAGAGGCTTTTATTTCAGACAGGCAATGGCTTTGTGCTGCACTCTGTATTTTGCAGCACTCTGCTGTTCTGGCCTGGGGTTAAACCATGGGGATGGGCACACTCGCAGAGCCGGGATGTCCCAGGGACATCGCTGGCCTGCTCGCCCCCAAGCAGCCCTGCTCGCCCCCAAGCAGCCCTGCTCGCCCCCAAGCAGCCCTGCTCGCCCCCAAGCAGCCCTGCTCTGCCAGTTTCCAATCCATTCCCAGTGGGGAAAACTCCCCTCTGCAAGGCTCCGTGTCCTCGTACCTCTCCTGCAAGGACGGCACAGGAGGTGGTGCTGGGATGGGCTGGCTTAAGGAGAGAGGCATCCCTGACCTTGCACCTGGACACAACACGGATTCCCAGGGAAAGCAGAGGAGGGAGGGTCTGACAGAGCTTCCATGGTCCCATTACTAATGAGGAAAGCCAGGATGGACAGGGACAAGGGGCCCCAGCAGCCCCAGCACAAAGATCAGCTCTGCTGGGAGAACACCAAGATCTGTGCTGGGACATTGACTGCACTGGGAGCCAGGCTGGGTAGAGATGCACAAACCAACTTGGACAACCTGATGTAGTGGGACGTGTCCCTGTTCGTGGCAGGGGGTGGGACCGAGATGAGCTTTAAGGTCCCTTCCAACCCAAACCATCCCGGGGTGCTATGAAACACTCATTTGCCCTCAGCTCTGCCCAAAACCCACAAGCAAAGCCCATGCCCAAGCTCTCCTTAACGCACAGCTCCCCAGGAGCTCAGTTTGGGGCAAACTGGTACCCACAGCCAAGCCCCGAGGGGCAGATCCAGGCTGGCACAGTGGGCTGGACGCAGCAAAGCCCCGATGACAAATGGCATCAGCACCGTGACACCAATTAGCTGCTCTGCGAGGTTAAGACAATGCGAGCCCCGTCCCTGCCAGACAGAGGATGCCGAGGGAATGTGCTCTGAAAGGTTTGGCCTCCTTAGCATCCCCCCGAAGTAATTCCACTTGTAACTCATAAAGCTTCCCCAGCCGACTGCACAGGGCTTGCCAGCTCCTGGATGAGACAGACATTTGTATGAGATATACAAAGCCATTTAGCTGTTCAAAAGCTATCAGCACTTACATGCAAGGTTGAAGCAGGACAGATTTTGCTGTATTCAGGGCATCAAAGGGGATTATCCAGGAAATGATAACAGATTTTAATTTAGATCCTCCAAGATGGGTATTGGGGCTGGGCAGGGAGAGGTAGAGAAAGAGAAGGGGGGAGGTTGTAAGGTAGGGAGGGGGAGAAAAGAAAAATAAATAAGCAAGGAGAGATAGCTGATCACAAAAGTTGTGTCCACACATTTGCCATGCTGACCACGGAGCTGCCACTGCCACGTCATCATCCCTGCACCCACCCGTGCTCCTTTTCCATAATCCTTCACAATTCTAGGGTGAACACTGAGCTGCAGCCCCTCCACACCAAATATTGCCATTTCCCTGGGCACAGCATCTATTCCTGCTCAGAGCTATTTCTTTTCCAGGCAGGAGAGGAAGAGGCTGCCCATCGGGCTGTGACTCTGGCTATCAGACAGTCTATCAGCAGCTTCTGGGTACATTAAGTTCTCCTTTGCAGCGAGATCTCGATATCCCTGTCCTCCCAGCCTGATTTTCCATGCAGATTTAAAGAGCTTTGCACAATGAACACCTCTGCATCTCAGACACGCTTGCGTTTATGTATTTTATCTAATTTGAGGGGCAGGGTCTGAGGCTTTCCACACAAGGGAGGGATGGATGGATGAAGGATGGATGGATGGATGGATGGATGGATGGATGGATGGATGGATGGATGGATGGATGGATGGATGGATGGATGGAGGTCCCTTCAGAGATGCTCAACATCAGCACTCTGTGAGTCACTTTTTGGAGATGCTGGAGACCCAGCTCAAATTTGAACAATCCCTCAAAATCAAAACATTTCATTAAAACCATAAAAGCAGTAGCTTTGTTTTTTAAACTGTTTTAATTGAGGATACATGGCAAATCCTTCCAGATTGAGGAATAGTTTAAGTCAATCCCAAGCCTTGTTTTCTTTTTAGAAGCAGCTCCTTGCCTCATGTCCTCTCCTGCCACATGGCTTCTTTGCAGGTTTTGCCTTTCTATTTCCGACAGTCCCAGATGGGATCTATGAATAAAACTGAAGAGGAGCTGGAGATTGGCTCCGAGTCATTAACGCAGCAAATATAGACTCTGCTCAAGATCTAAGGCATGAAGGGGGGGGAAGAAAAGCTCCCACCTCTCTTCCCGAGGACGGATCCAGGCTAACCCGGAATGACGTATCCCTGCCGACACTAACGGAGCAGAGGGGACAGTTCTTGCCTTTTAATCCCCAGATCAATTCAGTGTACGCAGTGGATACACAAAATGCCTCTGGCTATGCATGACACAACTTTCCTGCTCAAAATGCTCATCTCCTGAGGCTGCTCTTGGAGAAAAAGCCAAATATCCCAAAACAATCTGTTCAGTGACCTGTATCTTTTTCCCTGTGGGAAGATGTTTTATACATGGAGTTCTGTTGGAACCAGATCCCACGAGTGCAACACAAATTCACCCTCTGGTTTGACCTGGTCTGCCCAGAGACCTTGCATCACACCCACCCCCAAAACAAGTGCTCTCCCCACGCAGCAGGAATGTGGCTGGCTTGGAGAGGAGATATTTATCCAAGAAGACAAGGGGATAACTCAGAGTTATTTTTTAGTCACATTGATCAAAATCCTGGTATTTGGTCGAGAAAATTTCTTGGGACAATTTCTCACCCTTCATTATACAGTTGGGCTGGATGGATCAGGGGAGGGATCAAGCCCAATAAACACACCCAACATCCCCCCAAAAATCTCAAATCCTCCCCTTTCCCAAGCCAACACTCAGGACAGGTCTGTGAGCATGGCCTGTGCATGCACTCAGGTTAATAAAATGACCCAAAACCAAGAGGGATGAGCCCAGTGTGACAATCTGTGTGTCACCAACCCCACCAGCACAGCCTGGAGGGAGAACAGTCCTTCTGCTTCCAGGTCAGTGAGTTTGACCTGATCAGGTCAACATTACAAGATCATCAACTGATGAAGACCTCTGGAAACCACAGCAGAAACCCACCCACCCTTCAGCCATGTTGTCCAGGGAGAAAATCCCTCATCCCTGCACCCCCACTGGCCGTCCTCCTTTCCCCTTCTCAGCAATTAAAGTAATAAATAAAGGTGAAGGAATCTCATTCCATTTTTAAGGCAAAAGGCATGAAAACAGAGAGTGATGGACACCGCTGGGAGGGAAGGGGCTGTAATTAAACCCTCCCCCTCTTTATGTTTTTGCTGTTTTTCTGAAGGCCTGACTAAAATGCCCTTAAAACCTTCCTCCACAAAAGCAGGAAAAAGACCCCCCCCTTCCCCTCCCACCGCCCGCCACTAAATGGAATGAAATGGATTTTTCAAATGTCATGCTAGTATCCACTTAATAATACATTTTCCTATAGACAGGACAATAATATATATTTTAATCACTTTTCTACAGGCAAATAAACGGCATGGAAGCCTGGCCTTCACTGGCGCTTGGAAATTATGAATTTTTCAATAACCTTTTCTATTATTCATCCCGTGTTATTCCGTAACATTTCTATGTGAGGAATGTGCTTGCCAGACACTTTATGAATCTCTTCTTTTATTTATTAAACAGCAAGGTGTCTCCCTGAAACCCCTCCTCCCTCCTCTGGAAAGATGTCAGCAGAGTCTGAGCAAGACTTAAGACATAGATAATTACACCTTGGGTCTTTAATAATTTCCCCTCCGTAAGAGCGGCCACGTGAGCAGCTCCTGGGATGCAGCTGGCTCAGACTCAGGTGGGTTTGGGGTCAGATGCCAGGAATAAAATCCAAAGTTTAGGGAAGAGGACAATGGGGTGGGCTTCAGAGCTATGTCCTATAAAAGCATTTTTATACAGGGAGGGATTCGCCAGTGGCACAGCACAATTCCCTTGGCTCCGGTAGGGATGAGCCAAATTAGAAATCAAGGCTGTGTCCATGGATTTTGGGTTTGGGAGAAGCCAACTCTGCATCCCTGGCTCCTATGGGCACCCTCCATGAGGGTCTGCACTGTGTCCTGCTGCATTGGATGGCCAGAGGCCAAAAAAAAGCCTTTTTCACACCAAAACACCAGTGCCCCACTGTCCCTCATCATTTGCATAGTGTCCTGCTGCAGGAACGGCCCCGTGAACAAAACCAAAGCCCCTTTGAATGTCTGTCCCCCCTGAGCAGAGGGACCAGCGCGTGCTGCGGCTTTGCCGGGAGGTTGGATGCCGTGTGTGGCACAGGAAGGGATCAAACAGGGAAGCACCACTTCCAACACCTAATACCAGCTTAATTATGGGATGTTATCTGTGACTTACGTCCCTGCGCAACGCAGAGAGCTCAGCAGCTGACGGCAAAGATCCTCTGCTGCGACCCAATTAGGAACCCAGATCCGACACCCGAGAGCCGAACGCGCGGCAGGGAGAAAAAGCAAAGGGGACGGCAAGGAAGCAGACCTGGAATTAATCTGAGTGCTGTGCTCATGGGTACCCATGAGGTAATGGTTAAAAAGATTTATAATTTGAAGGCAATGACCTCGTGGGGGAAGAGTGGGGGTGCTCTTCTTGCAGCAAGCGGGACCTTATTATTTTGCAAATGACATCTCCATCACGAGGCAGAGCCTCTCGCGCTGAAACACAGATGAATAAATGATACGTGGAGGAGCTTTATGCAGATTCTTGGTGGAGATATGAAGGGAAAAAAAAAAAAAGATAGAAAAATCAGGCATAGATTTCCCCAAGTCTTCCCGTTCCTATCCCCAAGGTTCAGACAGTAGCGTCACTTGGGAATTAAAAAAAAAAAAAAAAGTAAAATAAAATGATCCAAAAATACTGCCTGGAGCTCTGCACTTAAGAAAGAAGGAGAAAGAATTTTAAAATGGGATGCTGGATCTAAAAGCAGCTTTGGCAGCACAGCTCAAAGCAGCCAGAGCATCCCTAGACATGGTCCTGGTTCAGCATCTGGGGACCTTATCCCACACATGGAGAACTGGAGCTCATGGGACCAGCCAGACTCTGACCAAGCCATTTTTTCCTCAGTGTCTTTCCTTAGCCGATCCCTCCTGCCTGCCACAAGGACAGGAGGAAGGACATTGCCCCAGTCTGTGGCCAGGAGCCTGTTCCATACCTGTTCAAATACTGATAACTCCTGCTCCAGCTGCCTCAGGTGGCTGTGGGCTGACACTTGGCAAAGGATTTCTCCGATAACTCCTTGTAATCAGGATGGGAAAACAGCCCCACTGAACCCAACAAAAAAATAGATTAAAATAAAAAAAAAAAGCAACTGTGAGAAAAGGCTGGTGACAGGGACTGTAATGGATTTTCAGGGGCGGGAAATGCTTTTGGTTCAACTTTTTGTTGTTGCAGCAGGGGGCTGGAATTGGAGGAATTGATTGCAGGGCAGGGATGCAGCTCAACATAGGAGGCCAGTGTCCCTGCTCCAGGGGCCTTGCTAGACAGCCTCCAAGGAAAAAAAATCATTCCACTATTGTTACTGATACTGTGATAACACAGGGAATCCACGAGGCAGAGGCAGCGTCCTACCACAGGAAAGAAGCTCACATAAAATAAGGAAAATCTCTAGGAAATTCATTTTTTTCTATACCCTGAGGATGAGGAGGAGAAGCACAGAGAAACACCAGCTAGGTGCCATGCCCAGGATGGCAAAGGTCCTGTCTGAGGCACAAACCCTGCAGGTTTTATGCCAGGTGTGAACCAGAGTGACCATGGGCAGTGAATCCCAGTGCGCTCATTAGCCAGAATTCCTATTTCACGCCCAGCGCTGGTTATTTTTAAACCTGCACATCTCACACGAGCAGAAAGCCCAGAAGATGGGCAGCTCCAGCCAGAGAATCAAGATCCATGGACAATGGCAGCATGGAAGGGGTGAAGGAACAGGAGAGCAGGGCTGGGACAGGACACTGTGAGAAAGGACGAGCACAACGATCTTGGGGTTCAGTGTGGATGGTGAACACCAGAACTGTTCCAAGACAGCCAGGAATCTTGGAGATTCCCAGCTTCTGTGAGGGCACTGAGGCCCTGGCACAGGTTGCCCAGAGAAGCTGTGGATGCCCCATCCCTAGAAGTGTTCAAGGCCAGGTTGGGTTAGATCAGGGTTAGGGGATGGATGGGGCTGGAGCAACCCGGGCTAGTGGAAGGTGTCCCTGCCCATGGCAGGGGGTAGGAATGAGATGAGGTTTAAGCTCCATTCCAACCCAAACAATTCTGGGATCCTGTGGTTGTATGATCCGTGATCAGCAAGGTTGGGAGGAGGGAACAATTGCTTAGGGGGGATTTCCAGGTGGAGAGAAGGGATCACCACCCTCATGCACTCCCTTGCAGCACCATCAGCATGGAAGGCTGGCCTGACTTTCCCAATCCCACAGGAATTTCTGGACTTAAAGGCAGCAGCTCCTAACTGCACCCACCTCTGCAGCTCTGCCAAAAGCACCAAAACCCAAAACTGAGGTCGCCCAGATCCCAGCCCATCGCCTTTGCTCCCTGTCTTTGCCCTTGGCACAAAGGTTCTGCCAATCAGGTCCAGCCCCAGCTGGTGGGAAACGAGAGCTTTTTGGACCTTGTGAACCTCAAGACAACCGGAATCTCCAGTAAAATAGAACAAAGGTGTCAACATGTTGTGCTGGCCAACTTCTCCAGAAGGGTCTGGTGGGTTTGGCTCAGTGTAGGTACCAAAAGAAACAGCGACGTTTTCCAATGTCCTCAACAAGTTGGCTGTTGAGCCTCTGAAATTCAGGAATTTGTCCAGCAATCCAAGTGGAGCACTTTGGGAAACACAGACTGAACTAACCACTTGGAAAACAGTTTCCAAGTCTCTGTGAAGCTTTCCCCTGAAATGACAGCTCCAACTTTTTAATGGCACCCAAAGTATTTTCAGCCTGGTTTCCTGAGGAAATGAGCCTTACACACTGGCAGTGCCTGCCCGGCTGTTTCCTTTCCCCATCTCCAGTGATTTCTAAACCTTATAACCCATTTCAATAAAATCTGATGGAAGGACACATTTATCTCCAAGATACAAGTTTGGGGAAAATAGGGAACTAGTCAGATGAAAGATACTATTAAAGCTTTTACCCAGAGAAAGGCAGCACTGCGAATTCAACTTTTTTGAAGCATCAGAAAATCTAGCATGAGTTTGCTCTCGAGACACAGGCACAGGGATCCAGGAATAATTATTTCTGCTGCTCATGGAAGTAGCTGTGTGTGTTTTTTATATGTATGAAATCAACACTAGAATATTTGCCTGAATAAACTAATCGAAATTGCTTGTTGGATGAGTTCACCAGCTATAAAACCCTGCAGTTACAAGGTATAATTACAGCAGCTTTTATTTTCCTCAACAAAAAAAGTCTTCATTAAAACAGAGTTAAGGTTGTAAACAGATCATTAATTTACAACAACATTATCAGATGGGTTACAGTTATTAAAAGAGCACGCACTGAAGAGCCAGGAAACCGAGGAGTGAAGGTTAAAATCAGCTGAAATTTGGAAAGCTGAGTTTCATAAATATCCCAGCCCCAGCCCGATCAGTTGCAGGGATACTGCAGCAAGGACACCTGGAGAGATCTGCATTATGGATGGGCTGGTGGGAGGCCCAGCCATGCCGGAGATGCTCCCGGAGCAGGCGCGGACACGGAGCTTCCCCAGAGACCTCTGGAGACCCGGAGCTGCCGAGATCTGGTCTAGGGGAGGGTGCCCCTGCTCGTGGCAGGCAGTTGGAACAAGATGGGCTTTAAGATCCCTTCCGACCCAAACCAGTCTGGGATTCTCTGATTTGCCCCACTGAACACCACAGGGAGCCCAGGAGCCTGAGCCCCACCCTGGATGACACCTCCTGAGAACTCATCTCACATGGATCACCCCCCAAGGCACTGAGCCCAGAGGGGTCTGTCCAGCTACCCCAGCCCCACCTGGAACCCTCGGGGTGCCTGATACTGTGATAACACACAGTCCAGAGCAGTGACAGCCACAGGGACCCCACCAGGGGATGCCCAGCAAAGCCAGCCTTCTCTTCTGAAGGAAAAGCTTATTTAAACTCTGCCTTCAGAGAGCTAAGACCAATAGCACCACGGAATCACGGTGAGAAGGACCAGGACGAGATTTCACCCAGGATCTCAGGACCTGGCACCTCCCTGTGCTGCTCCATTCAGGAAAAGGTCTCCTCTGGGCAGCAGAGCAGAGCTAACAGCAGATGAGGGCGAGCATACACAGAGGGGGAATCACAGGAATTCAGAGAAAATTGGGGTTTTCAGCTGTTTGCTTTCCCTCTCAGCCTTGCGTTTGCATTCCTTTTATCCCTTACTTTTATTGTAAGTACAGAGTATCAGCTGTCTCTCAGCAGCTCCTGGAGGAGCCAAAAGCTGCAGTGATGGACCCAGCAGGGAAGGGACAAGCATCCCACGAGTCTCCAGCTCCAAGAAAATCTGGAGTCTTGCCAAAAAGCAGGATACAGGCACAACCAATTCCCTCACGGCCATGGCTCGAGGCCTCCTTCTTCCCTTGAAACCTGCCCCAGGTTTGCTTTCAGCACATCGAGTGGAGAGAGAGAGAGAAATACAATCGTGGAAAACCTTTTAAAGCCTGCACAGCTCTCCCTTGATAGCACATTGTTAAAAGGGATGTTATTGCGGGGGGACACTGTGAATCCATACAGTCAATGCTCCAGAACTTTAGTGGCAAAACAACTCAATAGCCTCAATTGACTGCATGAAATTCTATCATTTTACCACTAGAAAGAAAGAAGGCCGGAGGAAAAAAAAAAATAAGAGACTACATTTCATTTGTCTTTCGTTAACTCCCTGGGCAAGAGCATCTCAATCCCTGTCCTTAGCACAATGTGAGCCAACCCCTAAGTGGCTCAAATAAAAAAATAAAAAGCCAAATACATCCCAAATGCACTCCCAGACTCCAGAGCTGCTCTCCTGACTACCCCAAAAAGAACAGCCTCGGCAGCATAAAGACACAGCATCAGCCTCAGGCAGCTGCCTTGATTACCACCTTCCCTCTGATGAAGATGACGCGGGATATGATTAAAGATGCTCTGAAAAGACACACAAGTAATAGAGGAGAACTTTTTGCCTCCTTTCCCCAGCTGGGTCACTAGGTGTTCCTCCTCAGCAGCTGATTTCTTATTCCGAATTTGTCCAGACCCTGCTCTTCCTCATCAGCTGAAGAGCTCCGAGACCGCCGGCGCCTCGACTGCTCCTCTCCTGCTGATTGGGCTTTGTGGCTCTTGGGAAGCTCTGCCTGATGGCAGGAATCTGTCTGCACCCTCCACCAACTGGTGCTTAAAGGGGCTCCAAGGCATCGTGGAGGGTTCAGAGCATCACAAAGAACCAGCAAGTATTACTTTTGTAAAGCAAAACCCCTGCTTAGCTTCTTTTTCCCCCTTTTTCTCATGCTGTATGCACAGGAATTCAGCTGCTTTCTCCACAGCCACTCAGAAATATGCCAATCACCCCGAGCTGCCCTCAGTCCATCCCCACGAGGGAGAGAAAAGATGCTTTTATTTCGGGTAGCACAATCCAGCAGGCAGGTCAGGGGGCCTGGCTGCCTCCCCACACTGCAGTGACTTTGGGAAGTCATCACACTCCGCCGGGTCCCCTCCCATCTTCCTTCTCTGCTGCCCTTCTCTGCCATCTGACACACGGGCTGTTTCCTTGTCCCCCGTCCAAGCCCCAGCCTCCACAGCACTCCCTGCAAATGCTAATGAGCGGTGCCATTGCAACCTGGACGTGCAGGGCTGAACATCTGTGCTTCCACAGAAACCTCTGGATTAGGGCTGGAGGGATGGAACAGCACAGCCAGCAGGGCTTTGCCTCAGTCCCAAACCAGCACTTCGAGCTGCCCAGCCCAAAATTCTCCCTCCGTTGCCATCCGTGCCAGCCCATATTCCACAGAGACAGAGCACGGGAGGAGCACACGGATGCCAGGAGGGACCGTGCCGACTCGCGCAGCCTCCTCTGTGCGAGGCAGCACCTGCCGGGATGTCTCATCACAGCCAATTGATATTCTACTGAGCATCTTTGGAAAAATAATCTGCAAACAAGACGCTGCAGGCTATAAAATCACTCCCTCTCCTTCGCTTTAGTTCGCAGCTTAATAAAAGCATAACACAAGGTAGCCGAGGAAACCGCCGCACTTTGCCCAGCCACATCATCCCTTTGTGTATTATTAATCGGTTTCAAGTTGTACCACGGTTTCCTGGGGTGGGAAGGAGAAGGGGGCTCCGGTTGTGGAGGAGACTTGTCTTTCCCTTTCAAGATTCACTACTGAAAGTCTCACTTAACAGAGCAGCGGAGAAAGAGAGCGGCACTTACACCTCTGGCTCCCCACGATGCTCACGGTGAGGATCGATAGGAGAAATCATTTGGGGTTTATCTCTGCTGAAGGACACAGGAGCAGCGCTGAAATGGAGAAGTTTCAGCCAAATTGGGGGGGGAAATCATTGTTGGGAAAATGGGGAAAAAACACCCAATTTTTGAGAGCGGAATGGGGCCCTAAGTGGCACCCTAGTATTTTACAGAAGATGTCTCTCACCCAAAGCTTTCCAACTCTCCCTTGCTTCATAAAATCATGGATTTCAGTTTGGAAAAGACCTCTGAGATCTTTCTGGGTCCCTGACGGGTTTGCAACAGCTCAGTGCAGGGGTCTCCTCCCTGCTCACAACACATCACACAGGAACATTAATTCTGAGGTCTGCAACCTGTTCCCATGGGTTTGGTTTCAGGCATGGGCAGAATCCTCTCCAAATGCTCCCAGGATGGAATCAGCAGCTCCCTGGATGCTGCAGAGTGTATTGGAGAGCAGCTCTGAGATGCTGAGTGCTCCCATCTGTGGATTTCTGTATCACCTGGATGAAGAAGGGTTTTACAGTGGGGAAGAAAGGCACGGAGCATCCATCAGAACCCCAGGAGCAGCACGGGCAGGAGACCAGCAGGCTGCTGCAGAGGCTTCCAGTAATTTTTCCACTCCCACTAAAAAAGTACAATATATTGTCTATTTGGGAGCAGTTTAAGTTGGTTCATTTCACACAGTAAATTAACCTGATTTCTTTAATAGGGGATTTCTATTTGGTGTCAAGCCCTAACTGTTATTCCAAACCCTGCACCCCAGGACTCCAGCTATTAAACCTTCTCCCTGGACACAGAGCTGGAAGCACTGCTGGGGCAGCGGGTTTGGTGTCACTCAGAAATAAATGGCTCAATCATTTCTAAGCATCCTGGCCATTTACTGCTGCCACCTGACCCAAGAGATTTCTCGAAGCAAAGCTGCTTTTTAGTTTTACCAAATGGAAAACAAGGTATTGGGAACCCTCCTGAGTGCAGACCCTTCCCAAGCTCCCCAAGTGGGGATGCTGAGGGCAGCTCCATGCATGGAAATTCACTGTAGGATGGGATAAAACACTAAAACTCCTTGAATAACCTGGCCAGGGAGAAAATCAAGGTTTTCTTTTCTGGATGGGCTCAGTCCTGACTTCCTTTCACACAGCTGCTGCTGTCCAGATGGGAGCTCAGCTCCTGTGCTGGAAATTGGTTCTCTCTGCACCAGGGATGAACCACAGGATGTGGCCAGGCTGATCCAGGCTGGGCAAATAACAGCACGGATCCAGCAGCCCAATTGCTCCCCCGCTTCCCTTCGGTGGCTACGGGAGCTCCACAGCCTTTAATGGGACCAGAACCAGTGGCCAATTTGGGAGTCACCAGCCCTCGCTCTGCCAGCAGAGAGGCACCATCTTTTGGGATTAAAAAATATCCTGAGATTTTTAATCCCTAAGAGGTGAAGAGCAGCCCTTTGGGAGGAAGGATGTAGTAATTTTTTTAACTTCCATGGGAAACTCCAGCTCAACGTGGCACCCAGAGCACAGAGCAGAAACTGCCTGCAAGGCAGAGCCCAGCCCCGAAGGCAAAATTCCCCCTCTCCAGTGAATCCAGCGCCCCTTCTGCCCCTCTCCCTCCTCCTCAAAGGCTCCCATCCCACCCTGGCAGCCGTCACCTCGGCATCCAACCGCTCTGCTCCCATCCACGCCTGGTTAACCGGGTGACAAATGCCCCCAGCTAATTTTGCTCCTCTCCCCTATCTGGGGTGCCGCTGACATTTTGATATTTCCCGCTGAGATTATCCTTCACATAATGAATTTTCTCCCCAGCCCCTCCTTTCCTCGCGCCTCTCGGCTTTGCCGGCGCACGCTCCCTCTCAACTCCGCCGACTCCAGGAGCATGCCCGACACAAGATGAATCGCCCGGAGACTCCTGGTGCATCCTTCTTTACACTTCACATCTTCCCAGCGCCGATGAGAAATAGGTTTTTTCCTCATCCATCATAAGTCAGCGTGACAAGGCTGTCGTTCTCCGGCAGCGCTTCGCTGTATCACGCGCCTCTCCGTCCCGCTTGGCTGAGCAAGCCGCTTCCCCGCGAGCATCTGGGACCTTTCCGAAGTGCTGTCGGCTGGATCGGGAATTTGGGCACTGACAAAAAGTTATTTCTGAATGTTTCCAGCCTCCAAATTGCTTCCTGCCTCTTGGGCTGTGCCCCAGTAAGATCCTGCATGGCTCAGGCTGCGTTAATCCTAAGAAGGACTCATGTGGAAGGGGAAACTGAGGCATGGAGCAGCTTTGTGACTCCCATGAGGTCTGACTGAGAGCCAGGAACAGCTATCCACAAATCCTGCTTTTTATTCCAGCACTGCTTCAATAGCCAAACTCCAAACCTGAGCAATGGCATCAAAACCAAAGGAATAAAAAGGTAAAATTGTCAATTCTCCTCTCTTCAATAAACTCCAAGTGTTTCACTTCAATTTGCCTCCTGTAACATCAGTCAAAGAAAGCAGAGGATTCTGCCTCAGGTACAATTTGATATGGATACTTCCCTCTTTTTGACATGGGAGGTTTTTTCCAACAACTTCCCCTTACTCAGAAATTCCTCTCAGGCCTCGGACACAGGGAATTTGGAGTGGGGGAATCACCCCACAAATTCAGCCAACACAAAGCCCAGCAGAAAGCTGGAATCTCCTGCCAAGGTTAGGAGCAGCCCTCTGCTTTCGCTTCCTGCTGAGCATCCATCCTTGGGAGCCAGTCTGTGAGTCTGGCAGTGGCACCGGGGTTTGGGGTGAGGATCTCAGGGAAAACAGGGGGAGCCAGAGGCAGGCAAGGGTCAGATGGCTCCGTGCTGCCTGCTGCCACCTGGCCCCGCGTCCAAGCTTGTTTCCATGACAATAGCAGGGAACTTCACTCCAAGCCCTCAGAAAGAAACGGGATGGAAAGCTGTCCAACAGAGACAGAGAAGTGACAGCTCAGCCATTGGGATCAGACCCCCAGGAGCAGCTTCCCTCTCAGCTCTACTGTACATGCCCAGATAAATCCTTGCATTTTGGGGTTTTCCCTAAAAACAGCGGCGATGCCTTGGTGGTGATGAGCCTGCAGGCCTTTCCATGCCAGATCCCTACAACCCAGCAAAGCCACGGGCAGTTTGGAGAGCCAGGAGCAGAGAAGGAGCACCCCTGAGTCTCCCAGCAGAAGCAGGGAAGAGCTCCCAGCCGTCCACCCTCCTGTCATTCCAAGACAAGCAGCTCAGCTGGGAAAAGAAGATTTAACTGTGTTTGCTTCAAAACCCCAAAATGAGTTCCCTCCCATCTGCCGGGAGAGATTGATCTCCTAAGTCAGCCGTAAATCACCCAAAAACTCCCTCGGAGCATTCAGGCAGGAGAGGGATGAGGCCGGGAATCGTGTGCTCTCTTAGGTTCACATCCTGCAAGGACACTGCCTGGAAGCAGGTAAATCATCCAGCTTGGATATAACCATTTCAGCTAGTTAATTAATTTTCTAATTTCTTGTATCTGCAGGTAAAGATCTTTCCACCCCAAAATGAGAGTCCCAGATCCCCAGTTCTTTATTCAGCTTCCTAAATAATGTTGACTCGGCATTACGATGAGGAGGAGACCCCTCTGCCATCACTGAGGTCACAGATACCCCCAGGACAAACTTTGCACCTACTTCATGTCCAGTTTGGGCACTGGACAGAGTCACAGGGGAAGAGGAGCCTCTTGCAACAATGATGGAAGTAGTAAAATGCAGAAAATTCAGAATAAATAGTGGACATCCAATATCATGTGTGTTTGCAGCCCAGCCAAACCCAAGATATCCAACTGCCAGTACTTCAAAGGTCCAAATGTGAGATATAGAGATACAGAGATATAGAGATACAGAGATACAGAGATACAGAGATATAGAGATACAGAGATACAGAGATATAGAGACATATATAATCTTTTTTTTAAACTCTCAGGCCCATTAGTCCAGTTCAAGCTGTGTTGCTCCACTAGAAAGGCTCTGATGATGCCAGTTTTATTCCCTACTGGTACCTTAGTTTTTCCTTTAATTTTTGCAAGTTAAAGTTTTCAAAGAGAACTGCTTAAAAGTCCCTTTTTATAAATCCATATTAACTAATTCCATGCAAACCCATGGAAGGTGCTCTCAGTATTGTTGATCCCAAACCTTCAGCAGGAGTTTAGTCCTTAAAAATCAGATTGGAAAATACTGGGGTTGCTTTTTCAGCCTTTTAACCTAAAATCTGCTTTTGGTCTGTATTTTTGAGTTGCTTCTTTCCTCAGTGGAAGAGGAGATTTCTCCACAGCATTCCAAAATCCTACAGGTGTTTGCAAAGGCTGGACACTCAGAGACGGTGGGAGAGGAATCCAAGTTGTCTGATTTTTGCTGTGACATTTCCTGCTGAATGCAAACTGCAAAATAATTGGGGACTCGAGATGCTCGTGGCTATTCGGAATGGCAGGATAAAAGAATAATTCTTTTCTGTGAACAATCACCAAACAAATCTCTCCTGAGCATATGCTCAGACAAATTAGAAGGAAAACCAGAGAGGCCCAAAGGGGCCAGTCATGTACACAAAAGGCAGGAGACAGGAATTCCCAAAGGAATGGAATGGATGCTGCTCAGCCCTGCAAGCCCAGGAAAGGGGCAGAGTGTAACGGGGAAGGTGGGGGTCAGGGGGTATTTGGGGGAGCAGTTGTGGGGTGAGTCCTAAAATTTAAAAGGTTGTGGAGCTGCTGGACAGATTCCAAAGGAGACAACAAAGAAGCTCCAAGGGCTGGAGCCCCCTGCTCTGGAGCCAGGCTGGGAGAGCTGGGGGGGCTCACCTGGAGAGGAGAAGGCTCCAGGGAGAGCTCAGAGCCCCTGCCAGGGCCTAAAGGGGCTCCAGGAGAGCTGGAGAGGGACATTGAACACAGGCCTGGAGTGCCAGGATAAGGGACAATGGCTTCCCACTGCCAAAGGGCAGGGATAGATGGGATACTGGGAAGGAATTCTTGGTTGTGAGGATGGGGAGGCCCTGGCACAGGCTGCCCAGAGAAGCTGTGGCTGCCCCATCCCTGGAAAGTCCAAGGTGAGGCTGGATGGGCCTTGGAGAGCCCTGGGATATTGGAAGGTGTCCCTGCCCATGGCAGGGGGTGAAATGGGATGAGCTTTAAGGTCCCTCCCAACCCAAGCCATCCCGTGGCTCTGATGGCTCCCTGGCTCTGATTCTGGCACCGTCCCATTCTGCAAACACTCCTGGGATATTCCTAAACCAGAGCCGGCTCCGCCTCCGCCCCCGCAGGAGATGCTATAAAGCTGCATCAGCACCACCATCTGAATTTCATCTCCCTCAGGACAAACACAAGTCCTGGCACTGCAGGAGGTCCAGATGTGCCAGATTTACCTGTGGGACATTTAGAGTGAGGTGAGATGTCCCTCTAACCCACGTAATTCTCTCCCTGTCCTGGCAGGTGACACACACCTGAGATGGCAACAGCACTGGCACTGCAAGAGCAGGATGGAGATTTAGGAATCCAAATCCTTCCACTTTCAGATAAAAATCCCAGATCTTGAAAAGAAGCATCCCTATGGATCTCACAGCAGTTCCAAATCCTGCACGAGAAGACAGACACCAGTCTGTCTCAGTTGAGTCAGCCCCTGCCCACCACCCCCCACCACATTCCCGTCCTCACCTGGGTGCAGGATGCAACTCCCAGGGCTTCCCAGAGCTCCCCACCTTGTCTCCCACCACCAAGGCCTCTCAGGGCCAGCTGCGAGGGATAAACAGCTGGAGACAGACACGGGGAGGGGAAGTATCCGTGAGGAAAGTGATGGAAGCTGCCATGTGTCACCGAGCTGCAGCCACTAAGGCTAATTGAGCCTTCAGGCCCTGTTCCTCTCGATGATGGGAGAGGGTGAGATTAATGAACAGAACCAACCCTTTCCTTTTTTTTATGGTTCTTTTTTCCTAGCAGTGTCTGAGCACGGCAGCAGAACCAGGATCAATAGGTGGGAAATGTAGGTAATAAGTGGCCTTTAAGAAGACAGCTGGGACCTGCATGTCCTGCTCAGCTACAAATCCCAATCCTGCCTGACAGGCGTAACTCTGGCACACAGGTCCCTGGACTGGTGTAAATCATGGGACAGAGGCCAACAGCTGGAGCTGCTTTAAGGACTGAGTTCATCCCTCAGTCCCTACACAAGGAAGGAATCCAGGATCTGTTTCATTGTTGGGGGGCAGCAGGAGGGATAGTTGCAGTGAGATCCCCAGAATATGGAAGGCTGCTTTTGGGAACATGTTCCAGCTCTGCCACACCACATCCACTCTTAGCACCCACCAGTCAGTTTAAGATAAATATAATTAAGGTTTGCAAAGAGCCACTGGGACAGCTTGGGATTTTGAAGCACCCTTCATCTGCAGACTGGGAATGGTTGGAGAGGGACTTTGGAAGAGTCCAGGAGCAGGTCAAAGGAGAACAGCTTGAAACTGCCAGAGGGCAGGTGGGAAGAAGTTGCTCCCTGTGAGGGTGTGAGGCCCTGGCACAGGTTTCCCAGAGAAGCTGTGGCTGCCCCTGGATCCCTGGAAGCGTCCAAGGCCAGGCTGGACAGGGCTGGGAGCAACCTGGGACAGTGGAACATGTCCCTGCCCATGGCAGGGGGTGGAACAAGAGGATCTTTAAGGTCCCTTTGAACCCAAACCATTCTGGGATGATTTGATGATGATGGGAGGGAGGAAGGGAGAGCACATTCTGATGGACCAGACCTGTGAGCAGCACCATGTCCAGCCAGAGCCAGCACCACCCATGCCAGACAATGTAACTGCACGAGTCCCCAGTGCTCCTCAGAGCCACCCATGGTTGTCTGGTGGGAGGGCAGGGCAGCCCCCAGGAAAAGCACCTACAGCTGCAGCTTGGGCCCCCACGCCAGAGGGCAGAGGGTCAGGGCAGCACGGCAGGGGGGCAAAGCCAATCCCTGCATCACACGGTGCTGCAGCTGGGAATGCAAGCAGCCTGGGAGCCGTGTGTGGCCTCAAGTGCTGGTTATTATGCGAGTCAGGCAGCTCTGGTGACAATTAGGCATCGCTGGGAGGCGGCGCAGGTGGCTGCCTGCACCTGGGGCTGCTCTGGGAGAGCTGCTCCCTTCGCTGCTCCGTGTCCCACTGCTCTCCTCAGGCCACAGGGCCTCAGGACCCCGCGTGGCTCAGTGAGACTCTTCTCCACAAAGCTCAGCCACGTTTCACCAGAGAGCAGCCCCTCTGAGGAAGCCACCTGAGACAGGGAAGCACTGCCCATGCACAGGGGATGGACTAATTCATCTCCTGGCCACCAAAAGCATCCCAAGTCCTGGCTAACGACCTTTCCCATCCTGTCGAGGCATTAATCAGCTTGGAGTGCTGATTTCACACGACTTCTGGAGGCAGGCAGGCTCCCTGGCAGGAGCATGGCCGTGGCCTCCTCCAGACCTCTTTCTCTCCTCATCAGAGTTACTGTTTTGGGTAATGATGAAGCAGGGGAATTGATTTGAAGCCTAATGAATAATCAGCCACCATCAATAATTGTAATCACTAATCTGGTGCAATTAGAGGCAATTATAGTAAATGCAATTTCCTCCCGAGCTGCTAACGAACTGCAAAAATATGAATTGACTTGAACTGGCTGCCTGTGATTTATGCAGCCGCAAGATCAAGGATCCCATTACACCAATAAATGCTCTTAAAGCGACATGGAAGCTGCTTTGTCCCCTTTTCCATCCCACCCTCCCAGCAAAGCCACCAAACTTTGGTGGGAATCCCAAGGTAGCGCCGTAAAAGAGATGAATCCCCTTTTTTTTCTCTCCTTTCCCTTCACACGAGACGCGCCACATCGGATTCCCACATCGGCTGCTGCAAAGCGAGGACAGCAGGTGTGAGGAGAGGTGCCACACGCCGCGTCCGTGTGCGTGGAGAGATTGCCACCTATTGGCACATCCACGGGGACGGTGGAGGAGGCAGCACCACGAGGAGCACCGGGCTCCTGCCGGTTTGGAGATGAAGCAGCGATTTCGGGCTGCCTGTGATCCTCCCGACGCCGCTAAAAGCGCTGGTTCAAAGCGCCCTTTAATTTCAAGTGCCCGGGAGGACACGCACCGGCCTCAATTGGAAAAGGTGATAAGCGCAAGAGTGGGATCTGAGGAGAGTTTTTGAGATGAAAAGAGAGCTCGCGAGCACTTTTTTCCCTCCCCAACTGCAACAGGAAAGGAAAGATCTTGAAGAAAAGGACAAACCACTTCCCGAAACAAAGGAGCTGGATTCAGTGCCAAGAATCGAATCGAAAAGAACCAAAAGGAGCAGAATCAGGGATTTGGAGCAGGTTCCAACTTTTCTATAAGTTTGAGAACTGGATTTTGCATAGAAAATTCCTCTGAAGGAACCTGGTCCAGCGGAAGCTGTCCCTGCCTGTGGCAGGGGGGTGGAATGGATGATCCTTGAGGTCTCTCCCAGCCCAAACCAGTCTGGAATTCCATGATAATGTGGAGATTCATTAGATTTCCATTCTTAAAGCCCATTTGATGACAAGCCATGGGGACACAGGTCTCACCAGGCAGGTACACACATCACGGGGCACTGCATTTCCATAGTCTGTCCATTCCCAGGCTGGAGAGACAGAAACCACTGGATCAGACATGGAAATGAACCTGCCTCCACGAGCAACCCCCCCGCTTTGATTCCAGCTATTATTCTCCTCAGAGTCAATAGCTTCCACTCTCCCATCCATAAATCTTGGTATTCACCTCCCCAGAAATCAATTGCTGCCTATTATTGGTCTGTAATTGTTACAAAAATTTAATCAAGGGTCAATAAAGAAAGGAACAAGTCTATTGCAGCAGCAGAACTTCCAACACAAAGTATTTCACTGCCCAATTATCCTCTGCTCCTGACTTTTGCTAATATTATTTATTATTCAGGCAACTACAACTCCCAGAAAACTCAATCTGAGCTCGATGTTCCTGCACAAGGAGCAAAACTCCCACTGTTGCCCAAACCACTTGCAAGGCAAAGCACCAAGTGCATTGTACAGAAAAAAGTACAAACTGCTGGGGAAATGATCACTGCAATAAATCTGTGCCCAAAACTAAGCACCAAGTGAGAGCTGAAAAATTAAAAGACAAATGAGAGACTCGTTCCCAGAGGAAACACAAAGCAGCAGTAACTGGTGGAAGCTGGGGATGGTTTTTCTACGTGTATTTTGGAAATGCAAATTGGGTTTCTGTGCAAAATTGCTACTTCTGTGGAGATTATTGTATCAAATTCACCTTAAAGTAAAAAAAACCAACAACAACAAAAACCAAACAAAAAAAATTAGGAGAGAAAGGGATTAAAAAATCCTTTGTAATTTCCACCCAAATCAGTTTCAGGGGGTTGTTAGCTCTCCAGGCTTCATTTGTCTACGTCTTGCAGTCAAAAAAAAAAAAAAAAAAAAGTGAGGAACTTAGCAGGGACATTAAAACAAGTCCAAATGTCTTTCAAAATAAGAATGATTGTCATTTTTGACCTGTGCCACTCCCACTGATAATTTCTGAGAGGTTTGAAGGGGTGAGAAACTTTTCCATAGCTGGCACGTCCCACATTGCCACTTGGACAAAAAATCACATTTCCAGGTTTCTGATAGGTTTGGAGATGCTCTAACCTGGAGATCTCTCCTGCCTCATTCTCTACTTGCCTTTTGGGCTTTAAAAATCAAATTTTAAAGCTTCCCATGAATTTAGCATATTTATTCCATGCAAAACACGAGGAAGTATGTCACAGACCTTCTGCTCACCAGCTGAAAAGCATTTGGTTGCATTTATGAGGAACTTTGGTGATTTTCCTAAGGCAGTCAAGGGTCACTTCTGCTTCTCAAACTCCCCTTCCATTGATGTCTGCTGACCTTCCACCCTCCAAAATGCATGGAACCTAAACAATTCCAAACCACAAATTCCCATTGGCATTTTCCCTCAAAACAAAGCAGAGGCTGCATTTGTGCTCTGAGGTTTTACACCCAAGCAAGGATCTAAATAAAGCCATCACATGAAACCCCCTGAGAAAACATAACCATAAAAAAACCCACCAAAACACCACCTTAAACAGATAAAATATAATTATCCAGCAACAAATGGTGCCAACACTCCAAAGAAGCAGGAGGAGCACAGGCATCTCCAAACCCACTGAAATTTCCAATTGCAAAACATTTCCACCCCCTGCGGCGCAACGCAAGTAATAAATATGGAAATCTGTAAAGAATGGGAAAACCAGGGACTCTGCTGTCTCACCAACAAAGTACAACACGGGTTTGTAAGGAAATGAGGAGCTTTATTCCTTTGCTGGGCTTTGATGGGCTCAAGGTTTTGGGATATTGCTGGTCCATCACTGGCCTGGGGGGTGGACACAGCAGCTGGAGGGATATATGGAAAGTAGGAGATGCAGCAAAGCATCCTCACCTCCACAAACCCACCCCATCCCAAATCTATTGGTTTAGAGCTTCATTCCACTCTCCCAAACAACTGTTCCCAGTCCTATTTTCCACCGGTGACTTCCACAACCCAACTAAACACTGATTAAAATGCTATTTCCTTGGATCACTCGTGTATTTCTCACTTTGCCTTTTCCCCAAGAACTCTGTCATATCCTCCTGCCAGGCTGCAGATGGCCAAACCCCCCCAAAAAAGCTTTTTTAGAGCTTTTCCTCACTGCACAAATCCAATCACAAAGCCTCCAAAACCAGGATTAAACCCTTAATTTGCTGCGAGTTGGTAAAAATTTGGCTTTATTTCAAATCAGACCCGAAGCTGAAGTTTTCTCCAAATGTTTTGCTGCTGGGCAAGTGGAGCATTTCATTTGCACACAATTTCTGTTTGCTTCACTTTTCCCTGTTTCCCAATTCTACATTGTGAGATGCAATCAGAGGAGGGAAAATAAAGCAATTAAAGGAATCACATGAGATTCCCAGACGGCCACTGATACCAATCAGCTTCAAGAGGGTCTTGGCACCCAACCTGCAAAATATTTGATTTTCTGGAGTGGATTTGGGTTTTTTTTTCTTTGGTGAGTGGAGCTGGAGCTCGAATCCACATTTGCATATAAAGAATGACAAGGATGCTCTAGAGAAGACCACAAGTGGCAACTGAGCTCCAGCTTTTTGTGAGGTTTTTCCTATTGGTGCAACCTGGATTTATTCCCCAGAGCCTGAGGATCAGGTTTAGTCCTTCCTCACCCTCTTGCTCTTTCCTTGTTCATCCCTACCTTTATCTCCTCCTCCCAGAGCTCCCGTTTACATCTCCGTGTAAGCAGCTGGGCCGATAATCACAAAGCAGCTTATTTTTAATTGTGCTGAAACCAAATTGTTATTTAAACTTCAGATCTTGCTTTTCTCCCCCAAGACCCCTTTAATTCCTCCCAGATGTTAATTATACTGAATCACAAAGCTGCAAAAATCTCTGTCTGGCTGAAGAAAGAGCCCCTCTGGCCTGATCCTGATGGGAAATCAATGCCACCACCAGAGTGTATCATCTACATCCATGCTAAGCTTTGGGAATGGGAACCATGTCCCTGCCTGCAGCACCATGAGGACAACACTTCCCGGAGTACCAAGGTGATTTTAGAGGTCCAATTCCCATTTTTCTGTGCAATTCCCTCTCTAAGCTCCATTAGTTTTTAATGAAACCTCGTGGTTTGCCAAATCTCCTCAGGAATTTGGAGCAAAGCCTCCAACCCATCAAGGCTGTTGTATCCCAGGTGTCTACACCTCTGCCCTTATGCTTGATCCCCAGTTTCTTTTTCCTTGGAGATTATGAGGAGGCAGGAGATCTGGAGCAGCAAGGATTTTATCTGGGTGGATTTGGAATCATTTTCATATATGGAAATACATACTTGGAATATACAATTTCATATTTGGAACCGAACAATTCAAATGGAATTTCAGGCTCCTTCCACCAGGACATATTGGTCCAGTGGAAGGTGTCCCTGCCCATGAAAGGGGGTTGGAACAAGACAATTTTTAATGTTCCTTCCAACCCAAACCATTCCATGACTCCATGATTCCATGACATTAGTGCTTCACACAGGATAACACTTTTTTATTACAGCTGGACATGAGAAGCAGGACTTGAACCCAGCTTCATCACTTCAGGCGTGGTTTAGTGTTTCTGCTGCTGCATTACTTTGCTGTTGGGATTGTTTTTTACTTTAAATACCTGTCACGTTAAGTCGTGGCATTTTGGTGGCTGACTTGTTAACCCTTAGGATATGAATATAGGATATGAAAGGGAATGTGAAAAGTGCAGAGAAAAAACTGTTCTTCCTTCTCCTCCCCACCACGCTTCAGCAGCAGATATAACCCATAAAGAATTGATTTGTTAGAACGAGCGAGACAGCACATGGTATTAAGAAATTATGAATTATTAGGGAGCTTTAAAAGCCAAAAATTTGATACCAATAAACCATTGCTCTGAGCAGACGCCAAACCCTTTGGAACTGGCAATGCACACGGCTACGATGCAGGTCCTGCAATCCTGCATCCGGGCTAAAAATACCAGAGAACAGGGCCAAGCTCCATTTTTAAGCCCTTTTCCATGCCAAACCCTCAATAGGGATGCTCCAGCTCTTATTTCCCTCCTGCTCATCACAGCTCTTCACAAATCAAAAGCATTCCCAATTTATTCCTCTCCTTTCCAAGCTCCGCGCTCCTCTCATCTGCTCAGCCTCGCAGAAAGCTCGTTAAACAATTCATTGCAAGCGCCTGGAACATAATGAGCAGTGGGAGGCTTTGGAAGGCTGGTGCCAGCAGGCACGCAGGGCTCTGCATTCCCAGAGGCTCTGCACCCCCAGGATGCTTGGGATGGCCCCAAACGCCACGTCTGGAAGTGGCCATCCACCTGTCCCTGGGCAGGTGAGTCCCTGGGCACCTGTCTGGTAGGGGAGGAGGTACTTGGAGAAAAGAAGAATAAAAAGAAGGCTGAGGAATGCACAAGAGCAGGATGAAGCCCAGGGGAGCTGGGGCATGGATGAGAGAGAACAGCCTGACCTCCACGGAGAGCCTGAGCAAAGTGCAAATAAACCACTGGCACAGAGCTGCGTGTTCCAGGATGCTCCTGCATCTCTCTGCTCTCCTCCAGCCCCAATCCCAAATCTCCTTATCCCTGGGGGAATCTCCATCCCTGGAGGTGTCCAAAGAGCTACTGGACATGGCACTCAGTGCTCTGGTGTAGTTGACAAGGTGGGGATCAGTCACAGGTTGAACTTGATCTGGGAGGTCTTTTCCAACTTTAAAATTTCTGGGATTCAGCAGCTCTTTAGCATGGGGGGGTTCTGCTGGGGAGGGTTGTTCCTCTCCTGCCCCACCATGGACACACAGCCCCTCCTGGTACCCAGCCAGGCATCCAGCACTGCCCCTCCCAGCCCTCCTGGGAGATCTGAACCCGCTCTTTTCACACAACATTAACCCCAGCTCCACAATCCCCGGGCAGACCAGGACTTTAGCCTAATATGTATTTAAAAATTGAACGTATGTATCTATTTCCAAATATCCACCGTGCAGACACACGGCTAATCCACTTCCAGACATTTCACCAATTATGCCGGGGTCTCCTGCACAGCCCATTACCCCCTAGATGTTACTGAGTGCTGCATAAACAATCCTCTGCTGCGTGGCTGACACTTAAGCGGACAAGTGGAAGCCAATTGCAGCAGGACAGCAAATGGAGCCGGAGTAGTGGCAGCAGCAGCTCCCCCGCTGTGAAAGCCATAATCATCAGCACATCTGGGCTGCCTTCCCACCCAGGAATCGGCCGCAAGAGCCACCTCCTCTCCTCCCCACTGGTGATGTGCTGCCTGGCAGGGCCAAGAGAAATCTGGAGTTTGCAGGAGGCTGGGGACTCTGGGGAACTCATCTGTGTGATGCCACTGATCCAGTGTGACAGAGGACTCCAAGCAAACCTCTACTTCCTTGGCTGTCCATGCGGGAAGCACTTTCCATATATCCCTACACACACGTGTGTGTGGGCTGGAGGGGAGCAGAGCTACAGCAAGTTCAGGAGGCAAGAGGAAAGCCTGGCAAAGAAATGGCATCCATTTTGCCCCTTCCCTACCAAACCCATGGTCCCGCTCCTCACAGCAGCTCCAGGACGTTGGAGGAGGCAGAGGATGGTGGGACCATGTCCCCTTCTCCATCCACCTGCAGGTGTGCCCCGGTGGGGTGGGTGAGGGACATGTCCCAGGACAGCCTGTCACCCTCCATCACTCCCACAGCCCGAGCAGAGCCAGCACGCCCAGTCCCCAGCTCGGGGATAACCCAAATCCTCACAGGCTGCTTAATGCAGGGAGTCCCCCAGCCCCACTCTCTGCCTCCTCTCCAGGAAGCAATTCCCTCTGGAAACTGGAACCAGTCCATCCTAACTCTCTGCAAGCTGGGCAGCACCTTGATCTTCCCGGACAGCCCACAGAGCACCTGCCCATCCCCACACCGCCAGCTCCAAATGTCACCACGTGCTCTTACCCTTCCTTTCCCTCCTCCCTATTGTTTTTAAAAGCAGCCAGACTGTTAATTAAAAAGGCAGAAATCAATTGCCCTCATCTCCCCATCAGAAGCTCCTCTGCATGCCGGGATTAAAGCCGGCTTCTACTTTAAGTCAATTAGAGATAAGGGGAAGCTGACATTTCTACAACCCGCCTTATCAAACTGCTTGAAAACTGCTCAGATTAAAATGTAAAAAGATTATTTCCTCAGCTCTCTCTGCCTCTCTTGCCTTTCTTTTTTAATAATTATTCATAAGAAACCAGACAAACGGGTGCTGATAGTCTGAGATAGCGCTGCTCCTCCATAGGGCTATTCTCAGGATCATCCAGGAGCATCCTATGGGACACTGAGATCCCCCAGCACCCCCAAGACAGGGGGAAGGAGGCACAGAGGCCTCAGGACTGCAAAACTCAATCCCTGTGAGCCACATCCTGACTTCCCATCCAAGAGCTGCAGCGGAAGGGTCAAAGCCCTGGTCTGGATTCCATCCTAATGAGGCTGTGCTGTCCCTAATTAGCTGGAGGCAGGAGGAGGCTGGGATGAGAGGTGGGATGCAGGCCAGGGACCACATCTGAAAGCAGGACAGGGTTGGAATGATAAATACAGCTGGGGACAGGGGCAGGGACACTGCTGGCATGGCCCAGGCTTTGTCAGCAGTGCCTGGAGCTGCATCCACGCGGCGAGAATGCAATTCCTGCACCGGGATCTACGCCCTGCATCGCTCAGCTGCCCCACCGAGGCCTTCCAGGGACTGGGAGAAAACGGGGCTGGAGATGGGAAGTAGCTCAGCACCAAGCCAGCTCTGCTGATGGGGAGTGACCTGATGGGCTGAAACTGGCATCTCCCCTGTCCGTCCAGCCATCCTCTCCTCTGAGGAGAATACAGCAATTGGGATCACCCTCAAAATGCAGGTTTTGGGGGGGGGAAAAAAAAAAAGAGAGAAAAAATATAAAAGTTTCGTATCACAAATGCATGAGGATTTTTTTGGAAATACTCCAAATGTTAGAAGCAAACTGCAACAGCCACCAAGGGATTTCACTGATGTTTTTTCACACTGAAGGAAAAAAAAAAATCTCATTCCAGCCCCAGATGCAGGAAGCAGAAAGCTCTTTATTCCTCCAGGCAGCAGTGCCACCCCCAAAGTCACCAAGCAGAAAATCTTTACATGACAAAAGCAGCAGAGATGTTCCCTGGGCTGATCCACATCCCCAAAACCCCCTGTTCCCCCAGTGCAGGGGATCTCTGGCAGGGCTGGAGCTGCCCCTGCAGCAATAATGCTCCAGGTGCATCCAAGGCAATGGGTTACTGCAGCAGCAGCAGCTTGGGAAAGCCAGGAGTTGGATTTTGGATTCACATCAGCAATATCCCCTGCAAAGGGAATGGGAGATGAGAGCACAAAAAAAGAGTGGGGGAAAAAATGGGAAAATAGAGTAAAAACAAAATCAAGGAAAAAAGGGAAAAGAGAGAAAAGAGGAAAGAAAAAGGGAAAATGAAAATGAAGGAAGAAGAAAAACAGGAAATTAAAAAAGGAAAAGAGAAAAAAAGGATAAAAGAGGAAAAAACTAGAAGGGAGAAAAAGAAAATAGGAGAAAAAATATCATAAAAAAGGAAAAATGTAAAAGAAAAAAAGGAAAAAAAATGGAAAAGGGGGAAAAAGGAAAAAGAAAAAAGGGAAAAAGGAAAAGAAGGGAAGAAAAAAATAGGAAAGGACTGATGGGAAGGAAGTGGGGGCCAAGGACAGGGACCAGGAGCTGTCCCAGCAGGACACTTGGTGCATCCTTTGCTTTCACCAGCGTTTGCAAAACCTCCTGAAAGGTAAAACCCCCAAATCAAGGAGATACAAAGCACAGCGTTGTCTCATCACTGGGGAAATGCCACGAAGTGTCTGGACCACCCTGATCCACATGGGACTCACATGTCCCATACCCCCCTTTGCACATTCCTGTACCTGGGCCTCAGTTTCCCCATTGGCAGTGGAGGTAGAATCCTTCCCACCAGCGTAAGGATTTTATTAACTTAAACCCTTCAAGATTTATAAAGCACTTGTGAAAGCTCCCACGTAGGAAATATTCCAGTGTCACTGCAAACGTCAACTGTAACATATTAAATCTCTCTCTCTTAAAAAAATAATAATATGAGATTATGTCCCAGGAGGAAGTTTTCCCAGTAGACTTCTCTATTCTTATAAAAACGATCTGGCATCACTTAATGGCTCATAAATTCCATCTCCCATTAAGCAGATATTAAACACGTATTTATAAAGGTTTAAACAGATCAGTTCACTTAATTTTCAGTTCGTCTTTAGGCAAAAAATGGAGGGTTTGAATTGGGAGAATTCCTGCTGGGGTGGATGGGGGAGGGCCCCTGAGACCAGGGACAGAGGGGGACCTCTTCCCAGCATCAGCAGCACCTTCTGGCCCTCTGGAACAGCACTGATGGACAAATCCATCATGGAAAATATAGGATCCTGCACTTCAGCAGGTCAGACTTAAAAATTAGATACAGGGCATAATTGTCTCATCTACTTTAAAAATGGAGGAAAACCAGTTTAAGTCCCCAGACAGGTGCATGGACCAGAGATTTGACACATTGCAGCCCAGCCACCAACCTGACTTACATCAGTACTATTGATATTATTCTATTATTCTTCATTCTTTAATTACTTTTTTTTTTACATCCAGGTCTTTGGTCAGTCTGTTCTAAGAGCCTATTCCAGTACCTCAATATTGAATCCTGGAATGACATACTGGGAATATCAATATTCATAATGGGACAGGTGGTGACACTGAGAAGGTGACCTGCAGCCACAGGTTGTGGAGGAGCCTCAGACCCACTTATCCCAACCAAAATTTATACTTTTTCCTTGAAAACAATGGCTGAGACCACCACCCAGTGCTGTATCCATCCCCAAAAAAGCAAGGACAGAGCAGGCAGTCATCCCTATGAAACCCCAGAATGGGATTCAATGGGAAATCTCTCTAAGGAGCATCTACACAAAATACATAAAAACAGTCACTGAAATTCCACATGGTCAAATTAATCCTGGTCTCTCCCAAGATTTGGAAAGATCATTCCAATGCCTTTATTTAAAGCAGCCTAAAAATGGAGGGGTTTAGACCTGCTCCCTGGGTCAGGCACTGCTTTTTGTGTCCATAGTGTGAATTTTAGACAACAAATACAGACACAAACTCTGTAATTCATGTGGAAAAGGTTTCCCTGTTTGTTTTAGGCACACAAAGGCTGGATTTGCTGAGAAAATCGAGGGTTTAAAGCTCAGTAAATAGCACAGAAGGACACTGTGACCCAGGAAAAAGAGCCAGGAGGTCTCCCCAGCGGGCAGCGAGTAAAGTCAGAGCAGAGAGAGCAACCTCAGATCTTCCCATCTCACCCACAACCTCCCCAAACCAGCTCCCAGGAGGAATCCCTGAGCACGGACAGCAGGCAGATTTCCAGCAGCACAGGTCTGCTGGGGAGCAATTAGAGAGTAAGGACATGGAGGAGAAATGAAATCAATTCCGTGGGCATCTTCCCCGCAGCAGGCACGGCGGAGGAGCTGTCCCGGACTCATTCCTGCTGCATGTTGAAGGGGGATCTGCAGGGCCAGAGCAGGAAACAAAGAATTAAATGACAAGCCCTGGGACAGGTGGTGACTTTGAGAGGGCAAACTCCTGCCACAGGATGTGGTAGAGTCTCAGATCCCGTATTCCAAGAAAAATTGATTACCTCTTCCTTGAAACCAAGGGAAGTGTTTGTATCTGTTCTGTATTCATGAAAAAAAGGGCAAGGATTGACCAAGCAGGCATCCTGACAAAACTGGCTGAGGCGTGATGAGCAAACCTCCAGCCAGTTTTCCATCCCTAATCCTCTTGTTGCTTCCAAGACATCCACAAAAGGCTTTTAAAAAAAGCAAGCACAACTCCGTTATTATCGTATAAAGAAATCTATGAACATGATATTCCTGAAATGCTCTGTGCCTTCAGCTGGAAATTTCTAGGTGTGACGAAGATTAAGTGTTCCTGTCTTGATGAGTGGGATACAACAGGAGCAAAAGCAGATAGCTTTATTTCCTGGGGGGGTAAAGAAGCCAAAAAATGTAAATTCTCTTTTATATGCAAAAGACTTTGAAATCTGGGGCAAAACCTGGGGCAAAAATCTGAAACTGTGAATTTCCTTCACATCACAGAATATTCCAGGAACAGAATATTCCCAGTGATCAGTGAGATCACTGAATGCTTTCATTTTGATTCCATTGGTTTTTATTATGTAAAATAAGACAAAAACACTGGAGGAGTCTTCCAGTGCCTAAAGGGGCTCCAGGAGAGCTGGAGAGGAACTTTGGACAAGGGCCTGGAGGGACAGGACACAGGGAATGGCTTCCACTGCCAAAGGGCAGGGATAGATGGGATGTTGGGAAGAAATTCTTCCCTGTGAGGGTGCTGAGGCCCTGGCACAGGTTCCCAGAGAAGCTGTGGCTGCCCCATCCCTGGAAGTGTCCAAGACCAGGTTGGATGAGCTTGGAGCAGCCTGGGACAGTGGAAGATGTTCCTGCCCATGGCAAGGGGTAGAATGAGATGAGCTTTAAAGTCCCTTTGAACCCAAACCATTCCATAATTCTATGATATTCCAGCCTATGGAAATTATATCCACTGGTGACACTGTGCAAAACTCCTTTGGAAAAGATCTTACCAGATATTCTGGTTTCACTGTAACTGGTGGTGGAAAAGCCTTTCGCCACAAACCCAATGCCTGGTGCTTCCCAGTCCTCAAAGAGGAGAAACAGAGGAGCCTCTCCATGAAATTCAACAGGCAGCTCCACGCAGAGGTAGGAGATGAGGCCCCTCTTTGCACAAGGCATGATTAACCTCTGACACCAGGTATCATTAAACAGAAGAGCTTAAAAGGGAACCGTAAGGCTGAAGGACTTGTATGAGCAATGAGAACCTGCACAGCTCCACGGCAGAACAGAACAAGCCCTTGTGCTCTCAGAGAAAGAAACTGCTCCAAGTGGGATGTGTTGGCAGTGCTGGGCTAATGGTTGGACTCAGTGATCTGAGAGGTCTTTTCCAGCCTCAGAGATTCTGTGATTCTGTGATTGTAACTCTGCAGCCACATTCTGAGAAGCGTCTTGGACCTTCCCCAGACTCCCATTTTTCAGACAAGAGGACAGGGGATGAGCTGGCCCACTGATCCTGCGAGCCCCACGCTAGTCCAAAAGCCGGGAGTACTGAAAAATAAATGACAAAACCCTCATGTTCCCATGACAGGGTCTCTGGAAGCGTGGCACTGACTTGTCCCTTTTAATGAGTGTTAATGCTCCCCTTTCATTTCTGCGGCCATGGGATGCCAACACATTTATCTGCTTTATGCGTCTCCGTTCAATTTCAAGAGACATTTCTTTGGACATCGAACATTGTAATTTGCACTGGCTCCCCATTGCGAACGGCTGAAGTTGGAAAAATCACCGAGTGAGTGATCAAACACATTATAAAAATAGTCAGGCAAATGCACCACTATCTTCTTCTCAAGAGCCATTTATAGGGCCAATCCTAAAGCCATTGAAGTCAATGGAAAGACTCCTGCAGAATTCAATGGGGGTTTGATCGAGTCCTTATTGTGCTATCCATAAGAAATAGGTCAGATATTTATATATAGTCTTGAAATGTTGTGTGCCACCACGCTGGCAGCTTGCCTTTTGAGGCACAGCCTCACTTCTTGCCGTACCTGCTGCAAAGCTGAGGACTTTGCAAGTCCAGCTTCCGAATCTTTCCCCTTTGGCACCACTGCCATGTTGGCTTCCACCCTCAGCTGTCCCTTCTCCTGGATGAAACCCACACCAGCATGTTCCTCCTCTGGCCTGGGAATGGTTTCGTGTCCAGCCTGTGCTCCCTTTGCACATGGGTAATGCAAACCTGAGGCAGAAAATTGCTCCTGGAATCCACATGCAGGGAATAACAGAGGGTGTGGAGCTGAGCAAGAGCCTGCACCATTTACCAAGACCCTGGGATCAAACCAACCCACCTAAACGGGGGCAAACACTCATGAGCACAAACTATTTCAGCTTGAAAAGGGCTTGTTCCAGCCTAATCTTAAATAAGTTTGAGATCAAGTTGAAGCAAATTGGAGCCCTTCATCCTCACATTTCCAGCTTAAACATAACAGGTTAAACTCATATAAGACCGTACAAGGAGATGAGACTTATGCTGCTGGCACAACCTTCATCACACACACCTTGAGAACACAACTGCAAATCAACCACCTAATTCTGCATTCAGGATGTGCTGTTTTGTGATGACTTGGGAAGGGGCTTGAAGCAGGTTCGGGGAATATTCTTTCAACTGAACACAAAGGCTTCCAGTGAATTAATTGTTATTTGTTACCAAAGTGACTTCCTTCAGTCCCAGTTTTAGTTTAGATGAGGTTTTAGAACCAATATTTTCCGGGGAAACAAACCTCACCTTTCTTCATCTGATGCACCCACTGGTTTTTGAGTACTGTGAGAAGAATAAAAGCAAACCTCAGCCCTTCAAACCATTATTCATAAGTGCAAATTTATACAAGTGAATCATCCCACTGAAAGTGGTAATACCTCTCATGTACTCCGAGTGAAATACATGGCTGTTTACCAATTAGTCGGACTGCAGTAGGTTTAGTCGCTGTAGTTCCACGTTAATTATTTATAACAGTTTGCAGTACCACCAGTAAATGTACAGTAGCATCTTCTTTAAAAATAATGAGACCTTAGTCCTGTGCAAAGTCCCTGCAGCAGCTGTTATTAAAACTTCAGTGAAGCGAGAGAAGAAATGGATGGTTTTGCATCTGCAGCATGAGCAGCAAACTTCTCCTGCGTTGGATTTAGCCTTTGCATGGTTTGGTCCTTTCAGGAAAAATCAATGGGGAAAAATAGCAACATCTAGGTTTTCACTGGCCCTTTATTACAAAAAAAAAAAAAAAAAAAGGCACTTTGGGAATGTGTCACTTTAATGACTTGTCATTTTAAGCAGCCAAGGACCAGGAAATGGGCGAGCAGCTCTGAGGTATCCTAATGGAGCTTAAGGTAGGTGTTCTTGTAGGATCAATTTGACTGCGGATAAGTCTTACTTCTTGGCATGGATTTGATGAATGTTGGGCATGGCTTAAAGATGAGATAATCTGCTCAATTTATTCTTATTATTTATTTGCTATCCTTGTGACAAAATGAATTATGGTTCTGCACGGAGCCAGAAGCAGGGATAAAGTTACCATTGGGGAAGAATATGTCACTGTAATGGGATCTTTGCTTTTTTCCTTCCCCTGAATGAAATCAGCACGCCGAAAAAACGCTTCACACATAACCTAAAGGAATCATTTCCAGACAGCAGAGGGGTAAACTGAGCCTTTTTGCTTCACTGTACAAACACAATTACTACAACAGCAGCTTAATACAATTGTTTATACAGATGCCTCATGTTTCCAACAGCCAGAAAAATCCTTGTCTTTCTAGGAAGCAATGCAGGACTCAGCAATCCTGCTGTGGGGATGTGCTTGGGGAGGAGAGGGGCGGATAATGGGGCTGTGGTTTGGGGGATCTTGTTAATCTCCACTTGCCCCAGACCCTACTCTTTCATCCCAGGCTGGCCTCTCAAGATGTAACAGTTGAAACACAGAATCATGGAATCATTTAGGCTGGAAAAGCCCTCTAAGACCACTGAGTCCAATCATTAACCCAGCACTGCCAAGGCCACCACTAAACAATGTCCCCAAGTGCCACATCTACATGACTTTGCAATCCCTCCTCGATTGGGTACCCCAACACTGCCCTGGGCAGCCTGTGCCAGGGCTGGACAACCCTTTCCATGAAGAAATTTTCCCAATATTCAGTCTAAACCTCTCTTGGCACAACTTGAGGACATTTCCTCTCATCCTGTCCCTGTTCCCTGGGAGCAGTGCCTGATCCCCCACCTCTGGCTGTCCCCTCCTGTCAGGGAGTTGTGCAGAGCCAGAAGGTCCCCACTGAGCCTCTTTTTCTCCAGTCTGAGCCCCCTCCGCAGCTCCCTCAGCCACTCCAGACCCTTCCCCAGCTTTGCTGCCCTTTTTAAAACACATCATGGGACAACCTTTATGAACAAACACCTCCACCATCAGCAGATGGTACCTAAACCTCCTGGGTATGAAACAAGTTGATATTAAACCAGCAGCCAGGACAGTTTGTGTGTGGGGTAGAATCATCAAATACCCTGAGTTGGAAGGGATCCATAAGGATCATCAGGTCCAGCTCCTGGGTGGACTCACGTTTCCCTGTCTCCTTGCCATAGTGAGATGCTTGGCTTTGGCTCGGTTGCCTCCACTCCCCACCCTCATCAGCAGGCGAATGTTTCCCTGCCATACAACTTGCCAGTGGATAAACCCAGCAGCAGCAACAGTCTGATGTTCTACATCCCACAGCCCATTAATTTACTATCAAAGGGGTGTTACGAGGACAACGGCGTTAATGATCGAGCCTTTGGATGTCTGATTGTTGGGCAGCCGAGGGTGCGTCAAGGAACGTGGCAGACAAGTGCTTAAATTTGCTCCCTACACACAGTGCCGGGTATTAACCCTTCATCAAGGCTTTGTGTTTATTTTCCCTCAAATAAAGGAAGGGCACGAGCCCTTTGAAGAGCTGAGCTGCAAGAAGAACACACAAGGTTAAAGCCCTGAAAAGTCCTGATCAAGGAGCCGACTGGATTACTGCCAAAGCTGCGGCAAATTTCTCTCTTTCTTCCCAGACAGGGATCTAAACACAAAAGAAATAGGTTTTTGGGGGGAATTCCTTCTAATTCCACAAAATCCTTTTTGTCATTTCCTCACCATCCTTTAAACATCTGACAAGGCCAATCGACCGTGCCAGGCACGGAGGGAATCGCAGCACCGGGGCTATAACTCTAAGTTCATTAAGCGTGAATTATTATTTGAGCCAGCCTCAATTTTCGCCAGCAGAATTAGACATTCCTAAAATAATGTCCCTGACACATGCAGAAAATGGGCTTTACGGCTCTCACCTTGAACTCCACCAGAACTCCCACCTCATCTGTTACCCTTCCACGGGCAGGAGACGGAGCGCGGCGCTGCGGCTTCACCTTTTAATTATGCCAGGTATTTAAGGGCTAATGTTCATAGAAGAGGAGTATACGAGGCAATAAATGGCTTTTGCAGGTGATTAAATGCCCAAGCAGAACAGAGGCACTTGATAAGCGCAGAGGCCGTTTGCTCGATTATGTTCCCAGCGCTGTGAACTTTATTCCTGCTTCCCGATGAGGAAGGGGAATGTTCAACAAGAGAAAGAAAAACATCAATGGACTGAGTTTTACATGTTAAACATATATATTACACATATGTAATACATGTATTTTTTTCTTCCCTGCACATTGAGGTTTGCTCTGCCCAAGTGCAACAGCTTCAGAAGTTTAAATGACAGGTAAAATGTCACAAATCACCCGGATCTAGGAGGATTTCATCCCAGACTCTTGCTGCAAGGAACATAAGTCACCGCTCCCTACAGCTCCTTTCTACAGAGTGAACCCGTGGAGCAAGGAGAATTTAAAGAAGGCTTGCAAAGTTTGCTGATGCTGTTGGTTCCCCCAGGGGCCAGTGGGCAGCATGTGAGGTGCCAAAGGCTCAGGGAAGCCCTGGGGACAATAGGTGAGGCATAAACCATAGGAGAACCAAGTCCGGATGAGTCTCTTGCACCAAAAAATGTCCCAATGGGTCTGGCTGAGCCTCTGCTGGCTTCATACAATGGTTGTCTGGAGAAAAAAGTCAGCTTTAAGTCAAAAATTTGATTCTTATTGAGTACTTAACTTCAATTTGGAGCTCTTTATATAATGTTGCACTGCAAAAGTCTTTATTTTAATGTTTATTTTCTTGGTAATGGTGAGGAGTCTCTAGAAACATCTTTGCATCAGCAATTCCTTGCAGTTGCAGCCACAGCCCAGAAGCTGCAAAAGCAGCTCTAAATCCCATTCTGGCCATATGTCCAGCAGCACAAAAAATCTATAACTCTATTTCGCATCGGGTCACTTCCACCGGCGTGACTAAGGACATCAGCCCCGTGTGTTAGGAGATATCCATTCCTTCCTGCCAGTGCCTAACCGAGAGCTTTTCCTTGCCATAAAATCACACACAGAACCCTCCTCAGCGCTTTAATTTCCTCACATCTCTGCTGAGCCCAGAAACTTGCCTGGTTTTTGCCAGTGGCGCGTTTCGGAGCTGCCCCTCTGCAATCGCTGGGAACGTGTGAAATCCCACCACTCCATGAACACAGCACGGCCCATCCCAGTATCTGGAATAGACTCTCCACATACAGCAGATTTGGCCTGTTTTTCCCTTCCCCTCAGTTAATACTGATCGTTATCTCTCCAGGAGGACACTGCCATTGCCACACACAAGGCCACAATCTAATTTATCCAGTTCCTTTTCATAACTCCCAATGCTCCATTATTAGGGCAACTTTATATTTCTCTTGCAGTCAAAGGCCACAGCCCCAGTCACCCCATGTTTCAGACCATTAAGAAATGAGTTAAACAACATTAGACCCCAGAGGAAATTTGAAGCCCACGACTGCTAAGCTTTTGCTGCAATGAAAATTGATCTATTTGTCTTATTTTCCATTTCCCTTCAAGTAGAGAGTTTGCAGCTCCTAACAAGGCTTGGCCATGCACGACTTTCACATCCATCGTATCCTTCAAAGCTTCAGATTCCTCCAAGCTCAATTATTATTGAAAAAATCACTTAAAAATATTTAATATAAAGTTGTTGAATGAAAAATTGTGCTAAGGTTCAACAAGAGCATAGGAAGATCAAGAGCAAATGGACTCAAGTTATACCAAGGGAGGTTTAGGTTGGATATTGGGGAAAATCTCTACACTGAAAGGATTGGCACAGGCTGTCCAGGACAGGGATGAATTTCACATCCCTGGAAGGATTTAAAAGTCATGCAGATATGGCACTTGGGGACATAGATAATGGTAACCTTGGCAGTGCTGGGTTGGTTGGACTCGGTGACCTTCGAGGGCTTTTCCAACCTAAACCATTCTGTGATTTTCTTCTCCCTCTCCTCATTTGTCTTCCTCCCATGAAATCCTGTCTACAAATAAAACCCAAAGATCATCACTACAACCTCATTTTTCTTCTGAATGGGAAAGGAGCATCCTATTCTGGTAGGGACAGGAATACAACAGTTCTCTGCAAGCCAAATATTCATCTTTCTTCTGCCTTGCTTGCACTCGCTGCTGAGCTCTTTGTTGTCAGTGTTTGTTTCCTACCTGCAAAAATGGATGTTTCCATTGAAATCCCATTGGTTTGGGATATGTTGCCAGCAGTGCCCAGAGCCAGATGCCTCAGGAGGTGGAAATCCCCTTCCAGGGCCCATCCTGGTTTGCAATACTGCACTGGAGATGCATTTTTTCCTCTCCAAAGTACAAATCCTTGATCTCCTGACTGCTTGTCAAGCAAATGGATTTGGTCACAGCCAATTTTGGGAGAAAAACAGGAAAAAATCTCATCTCCTTCTGCTTCTCACCAGGGTGCAGTGCACCCTGACAGGTTTGGGCAGGGGATGGAATATCCGGGGGTTAAAGCACACGGAGAGAGTAGGACCTACCAAAATACACCCACAAACCACTGAAGGTTTGCAACACAGAGCCATGAGTCCAGATGATTTCTTACAAAGTCTCACTCTACAGACTAAAACCAAGGTGACAAGAACAGATTAATTTGTCCAGTTTGCCCCCTGGCTTATCTAGGAAGAAGGGAGCAGGGGAGATGCAGCCCTGGAAGTGGCTTTGACAGGACCTGGCACTCAGTGCTCTGGTCTAGTTGAAAAGGTGGTGGTTGGTCAAAGATTGGACTCCATGACATTGGAGGTCTTTCCCAATCTTATTGGTTCCATGATTCTATGATTTGGAGAGTTCCTTGGTCCAGGAGAGGACATCCCACCCATTCCCAGCAAAACCCGTGAGATGTTGCATTGATTTGACCCCAGTTCCAGGACTTTGGGAGCACAGAGAGCTGCAGCCACTGCTCCAAGCAGAGAAAAGCTTGGGATTTTCAGAATCTGGAAGAACTTGCAGCAGCCTGAGCTAACACATCACCTGGTAAGTTCAAGAGTTGCTGTCCCCAGCAGCTGTCTCACCACCTCTCCTTGCCCAGATGTGTTGAGGGAGGGGGGAACAGCATGGAAGCAAATCCTGAAGTGCAGCAGATGGTCCCAATTTTGCATTAACTCTCTGCTGGAACCAGTGGCAGCTCAGGAGCTCTTTTCCACAATGTTCCCAGGCCCTGGCTGCAGAGGTATCTGCAATATCCCTACCAGGGACACCCACTTCCTCCACCTCCTCCTGCAGCTGAGACTCTGAAAAAGCCACTTTGCTGCTATTTTATTTTCCCCAAACATATCAGTCTCAGAGAAGATATTTTCTCCCGTCACAGATTTTCCCTCAATAAAATGTGACATTTTCCTGCCTTCACCCATTTATTGCACAACACGAGCTCATTCTCTGGTGCCGATTTACATGCAGAACTTTTCAAATTTGTTTTATTTTTTAATTGGGGAAGGAACTCTGCTGCTTTGGTTGCATCCTGACAATTTAAAACCCTGGAGCGAGCTGTTTACAGACTGCCAGATTTCTGTTTAGCGCTCTCCACATCTCTCTTCAAACCTCAGTCTTCCTTTATAACCTTGGAAAAATCACAGGGGGATTATTCAAGGAGTTTTTATTAACTTGGACCACGCGTTTCCCCTTGGCTCAGCTGCCTGTAAAATGGGAATAAGGAGAGCTGCTCTATTACCTGTGGGGCAGCTCTGTCTCTCACAATCAACCTGTCCAGCACTTGGCATGAGGATTCCTGACGTCAGGGTGGGACTTCTGGGCAGCTGTAGGAATGTGATGACAAATAAGATTTGCGAGAGAGGTAGATGAGATCTTGTTAGCTCTCGGGCAGAGGTGATAATAGATAAGATAAAACCAACATGCCCACGCTGCTGTAAAACAAGAAGGGTCGGGCCACTCTCCTGTACCAATTTGCAGCGGAGTACGGTGAAACCCCGGAGAATGTCCCAGGGAAATAGGTGCTACTCTGAGCACAGCGTGGGGAGCTGCTTATTTACTGATGGCAAAAAGTGTGGAAGCAGCTGTAAGGAGCCATCAACCTGTGATTGCCCTGGAAAATAATCCCGTCTCCCTGCCTTCCCACGATCAAGGCTGGAGGAAAATCAATCCAGAGCTGAGATTGGATACAGTGATACAATATTTATGGCTTTGGCACTCGAGCCAGGCACTGCCTGCTGAGGAGGGGATGAAGTGCACTTCCTGGTGTGTCCCATGGGTGCCAGAATGATGTCCAAATGGCGTGGGATCTGTTTGCATCCATGGAGCCTGCCCTCCCCGCCAGCCCTGCTCTAGCCAAGGGGTTTAGAGCAAGGCCATAAATACATCACTGTCCTACATTTCCATGTGCATGAGCACAAGGCAAGGAATGGGGTTGCAAAGACACAATATTCCTGCTCTTCCAGGGAATTTCCCTGACCAGGGCAGTTGTTCCATGCATGGCCACCCTGCAGTGACCACTGCCACTAAACCCCTGTCCTGCCATTCCACAGCCTTGATGGTCCCACTGGCCTGGGCCCCGCACTGGAGCTGGCTGGGAAAGGCAGCTGGGAGCTGGATGTGACCTTCACACTGGAGCCTTCCAGCCACTGTGACAGAGGGGACACAGGCAGGGGGTAGCAATGGAGGGGAGGAACAAACGGATCATGCCGGAACATTCCCAGGTTTACGAGGGCTTTGCAATTCCTTTAAACCAACATGAACACCACTGAGCACCCAACTCCTTGCTTTGCCTGCTGAGAGCATCAAAGAGATGCTCATCCTGGCACACACATGCAGGAGGGAGGGAACAAGGAGGGCACAGAGGGAACACGGAGGGTGAGTCCAAAATTCCAGACACCAACCCTAAAAGCCTACTAGAAACAGCCAGACCAGCCCTGCCCCATCAGCCCAACCACCAGCCCAGCAATACCACCCAGTCAAGCCGTGGTGATGCTCCAAGAGCATGGAAAACAGCAATGGGGCATCCGGCCAATCCTTCCCCAGACATCATCAGCAAGGGCACCATTCCCCCTCCCAAGTCACCAGCCCCCTCCATCTCCAGAATTTATAGGGCTGTCCCGGTGACACACCGGCTCCGTAACTGCAGAATGGCAGTTGTAAAAAATCCCATTTGCCAGCGTATTAGAATCCTATTAGCGCTCCCGGCGGAGAAATAACGCCGGCCCTCCTGGCGGGATTAAAGGGACTAGGACTCAGCCTCCACAGTTTTATGGCCCTCTCCCCCATTTGCTGATCAAACTGACAGATATAAAGCTGCAGGCGAGAAGTGTCCTTGGCCCATAAGCCCCACTGCCTTTGAAGAAACATGAGTGCTAGTAAGGAGACTCCAGTGCTGCCAGGAAAGGGAAAGGGGCCATTCCTTCTTCCTCACAGCATCCTCTCCATCAGCCCTAATTCTGGGGTAGAAAATGCACAGGGACAGGGAAGGGAAGGGCAACAGGGCAGTGCCTCCCAGACACATCCCTGTGCAAGGCAGGGTCCTGTGGATATGGCCCAGCAAACCCTGACTTGTCTCTTGGCTGTTTAAAGGATCTGTTTTCAGGGGGTTGTATAATTACTGGAAGGATCACTAATAAACATCTATTGATTGTCTGGGAATGATGCAGGGGAAAATGGCTATTTTATAATATCAAGCCCCATCCACAAAATTATTCAAGGCCAGGCTGGATGCAGCTTGGAGCAACCTGTTCTAGTGGAAGGTGTCCCTGCTCATGGCAGGGGGTGGAACAAAATTATCTTTAAGGTCTCTTGCAACCCAAACCAGCTGCAAATACATTTCACATGCAACAGGCTCCTCCAACACATCTCCCTGCAAAATATCCTCCTCTTCCACAATATGATTTTCCTCCTTTTTGTGGCCCTGGGCACAAGAATGCTGAGCCAGAGCAGGGCTGAAAATACCTCAGCACTAGGAAGGGTTGGTTTTATTCCCTCCAAAGACACACACAGCACACAGATGCTCCCAGGGCATGTGTGCTGCCTTTTGGGATCTTCAGGGAATTGCCTGCCCACTGGGAGCCCCATGCAGAGGAGACAGCATGGGGCTGGACTGGGAAGTCCTGGCAGCATTCCCAACTCTCCGGGTTCACCAGTGCAGCGTCTTGGGGAGAATAAATAAATAATTGCAGACTGCTTGCTCAGCACTGCTGTAAATAGTTCATGAGTTCCAGGAGATTTATTTCCCTCTTCTCGCCTTAACGAGCCCAGAGCCGCCATGGAGGGATGGGAAGGTTCACAGCCTCCAGCCACCAAGCAGGGCTAACAGGGAGCCCTGTTGTGCACAGCACTGGCCAGTGGGATTTTTGGGAACAGCACACACAGACCCACTGGCATCAGCTCGTCCAGCATCCCACGCTTGTGCCCATTCCCAAACCCAGGATTTATAGGTCCACATGCCAACGAGCAAATGCTTTTTCCAGCCCTTGAGGTTTTGTTACGAGGTCCTTGGCGGCGATCCCGAGTGCTGCCTGCCTTCCCCTTGAGATGGTTCTATCCACCAGCCATTAGGAAGACACTTCCCCAGAGATTTACAGTGGGGTCTCACACAAACCCAGGAGACCCAGTGGGGCTCCCAGGGAAACAGTCTGTCCCCAAGGGATTTGCAATGCCAAGAGGACACGGGAAGTATTAAGAGCTAATGAAGAGGTGTAAGTGTGACGGCCACCCCGGGGACAAACACAGCTGAGGACTGCACAAGGAGGAGACTATTCATCCAAGCTTTCATGTTGAGGTCCCTGCTTTATTTCCAAAGCAAACTTGGCCAGACGGAGTTGTTCCAGGAGGATTTCTCCCATGTCACCTCTCCCTTGGAGCCATCTAACAAAGGCACCAGCAAAGTGTGTGAGCTCCAGCGGGCACCCACCCCTCCTCACAGCAGCACTGGTGCTGTAAAGGCTTTATCCATCCCCGGAGCCATCCAGCCTCCCCTGCTAGGTCTCTTTATTATGTGTCTTGACATTTCCAAGGGTTATATTTCCGCCTGTGAGAACCATCAGTCCAGCAGCACACAGTAATATATGGAGTAATAGAGTCTCAGCACAGCAGGTTTAATCTCATATTGCTGAAGCCCCTGGTGTCCTAGCTGAAGTAAGTTTGTCATTAGGAATTCCTTTCTCCCGACCTTGTTTTGTTTGGGGTTATTATTTTACCCCTAAAGAGAAGAGAAACACTCGAGATTGATTTATGACTTTCCCATTTCTTCCTGTGCAATGCAAACTGGCAAGCTCCAGGCAGGAGGAGAGGAGAGGGAGAAAGCCCAGTGCTCGCTCCCCCCGCCAGCCAGCACAGCCACACCGTGCCACCAGCTGGGTGACACCTCGGGGACCCTCTTGAGCCCTGAGCAGGGTCAGAGCCCTGTGCAGCAACGACTCCACAGCTTCACCCCAGCAGATTTACCAGCAGAGCCGGGAGCCATGGAAGATTAATGATCAGCCCTGGTGCATCCACTGATTCGATGAAAAAGGGGCAAGGCAGGGGAGAGGAATATAATCAGGATATTTTCTACAGTGCCAGCTTGGATTTGGAGGGACAAAGCCGCAAATAGGGCAGCAGAGACTGAGAATTCAGAATTCCTCTGTGCCTTTTTAGGGCTACCCAAGGGAAAGGGGTTGAGCCCTAAAGGCTGAAAGCTTTCAATGCAGAGCAAAGATATGCTGGAGGAAATAACCTGCCTGGGCAGGAGAGGGGCCCAGCACTCCCATGCCCATGGATCATGTTCCTTCACTCTTTGGAGCCTCAAATCAACCTCCCTACCCAAACACAACACTTGGGGGAAGATACCAGTATGAAATCAGTTCATTTTCTCTGAAAATTAATCCCAAGCATCTGGGAAAGATCAGAGAATAGAATAATGGAATTATTGGAGTGAGAAGGGACTTTCTAAATGTAATCTAGACCTGCCTGTGCATCCCAGAACCTCCCCACGGCTGCAACATGGGACTATTTCCACAGGAGCTCAGAACAAGGCTTGAACACGTGTCTCTAGATCCCTAATGTGCTGTGCCCTGATGGCCGTGAGGATTTTCAGGCTGTTACACAAAAACCAGGATTAAATCAAGCCCAGAAACGGGGCTGGCAGCCTTCTGCAGCCATCTAAGGGCAAGAGGGCCCAGGGGACAGAGCAGCTTTGTACTCTGCTGCTGCGTGGCTCCAAAAAGGAGGGGATGAGGTGGAGAGAGCTGGGACAGGGATGCACGTGGCAGTGCCAGATACCAGCCTGAAAGCCCCACACAGAGAGGCTGCCCCTCTACCTCCAGCTCAGGCTGGAAAGAGGAAACACCACCACGGCCTCCAGCTCCTCAGAGCCCTTCCCAGTCTCCTGGGATAGATGAGTAAAACTGAAAGGCTTTATCTCAGACCCCCAAAGCGCAGGAAAATTGGGGAAAGTGCCAAACACACCATTCCCAAATGGAAGCACCAGCTGAATGAAAGGACTTGGGAAGCCTGTCCACACTCGGGGCCTTGGGTATTGGTTTTGCTCTGTTGTAGGAGCTTTACTCCTTGCTGCATTTGATTGCTGCTTTCCCCTGGAGCACAGTCATCCCCGAGATCACAGCTTCATGGAGGAACGAGATAAAAAGGTGCCAGGAACGATGCCAAAACCCCTTAATCCATCCAAGGCTAGCTGACATTTCCCAGCTGAAATCTCTGGCTCTATCAGAGGAGGAGATGCTCTGGCAGGTACCACATAGCAAATCTGGGGACATGGACACAACGTGAGGCTTCGCTCTGATGTCCTGGCCATGCCAGGGAGCTCAGCTGGCCTCTGCAATCTATAGATTTCCATTTGGGAAACCAACTGTGGAAGTTCAGGGGTGCTTTCGGGGTCATCCAGGTGCATCTAAGCAAGCAAGGGCAACATGGACTTGCAGAAGTCCTTTGGGGCAACAAATGCTGCTGGAAGAACCCAGTGGGAGTTTCAGAGCAAACCCACTGCAGCTCTGCACTGGCTTTTAAAGCCTCCAGGAGCTAGCAGGTATGAACTGGAGGGGAATGAGGCTGAGCTGAGCGTGGCACCCTCCCGTTCCCGGGATGTGTACCCGCTGTGTGCTGTGATGGCAGCTCATCCCGACTGCCCATGGCAGCGGAAGGACACCACTGCCTCATGAATATGCAGAGGCAGGGGCAGAATTAACATCTTTAATGAAATTAAACTCAGGCGAGAGGGTTCTTTGCCTGACCATGGCTTGGGAAGCATGGGGAAAAGCTGTGCTGGAGAGAAGCAAGCCCTGGAGACTGCCTGGCAAAAATATCCTTCCCTCCCTCCTGGCACCTGCCCCCCTGTCCCAGCCCTCTCCCCATCAGGAGCCACGGAAAGATACCTATGCCAAAGCCATGGGTACAGGAGCAAAGAGGCCACTGGGAGCATAAGGACCAAATATTGAAGGCACGTTGTATCTCCTAAAGCATGAGGATCAGATCCAGTCGCACTGGAGCAGGCTGGGAATCCCAAAATAGCATGGCTGGGATCCCCAGATGAGGCTGTGGTCTCCTATGTTCCCCCAGATATCAGCACAGCCTGTCCCCCCAGCGGGACAAAGGGATCCTCTCTCACCAGCAAACCAATCACTGCTGTATTGATTACATCTCAATTAGCAAAATCCCCGTGGGATGGTGGGCTGGCTAGAACTGGAGAGGCCATGACAGGGCTGGTGGGACTACTGAGCCTGCCTCGCAGAGAGAAACACCCTAGCCCAGAGGCACTTCTTGTGCCTCTTGTCATAGCAAGAATCCCTGGAAAAAGCAGCCTGAAGACTCCGTGCTATACAAGAAGAGCCCTGTGCTATGAATCCCAGCCATGCTGCCAGGTCCTGGTGCACGTTCCTGTTTTCCCAGCTCCTTGCCTCTTTCCCAATCCACTCATTTTTATGCTACTCAGGATGGCAATCAGTCCTGCCCATGGGCACTGGGACCAAGGCTCAACCTCACAGCCCCAGCTAAAGCAAGAAGGGTTTTTTCTGGTGCAGGAGTGATCCTTGTATTTCTTTACTATGTCTCCAGTGGCAAGGGCAGTGTATATCCCACTGCCAGGAATACACTCTCTTTAATCTACACCAGCAGCCTTTTCAGAGGCTCCAGCTCCATCAATAAGACTTTCCACAGGGAAGTAATTTCAGGATCAGTGACTTCTCTCACACAGAGCATCCTGACCCAGCCCTCAGATGTTGCAGCATCACACCAATGCCTGTCCCACAAAGGTTTGGGGCTGGTGAGCCCAAAAACAGCTCTCTGTGGGGTTAGGAGACCCTTATGGCACTGAAAGAGGCTGAAGTTTCTCCCTCTCTTTTGTCAGGTCAAATTTACTGCAACAGGAGAACATTTCAGGAGAGATTTGTCATTGTTTGTGGCAGTTTGGAAAGCTCCTAAATATGCTCTGTGCAATCGTGAATGTAAATTGAATAGAAGGAAAAGCAATTTGCGAGGCATTAAAATCCCTCTGCAGGTTCCTTTGAAGTGATCGATGTCTCAAACCACGATGTTATCTCGATGTAACCGAGTTGGGCAACGCAATCCAATCCCTGAAGTCGTTCCCTTCTCAGGTAACTTACCAGCCCATGGACCACATTCACTCCCCACCTCTGCAGGCATCGCTGTGCCTGCAAAGCGCTCCCCTCCCTATCTCCTGGGACACCTTCATGGCAGAGGAAGAGAAGGGAGGGACCTGGCATGGCCAAATTTTGGAATGCACACACCTGGCCTGGCTGAGCTCCCTCCAAGCAGAATCACAGTCCCTGCAAAAGAGGACCAGGGTGGCTTTTGCTGCTATTTTTGCGTGATGCATCAAAGGCAGGTTGCACCGCTGGGTGTGAAGCTGGCAGCCTTGAAGAAGTGCAGCTCTGAGCCCTGTGCAGCGAGGCCTCGCTGACAGTCAGCTCCTCCACCCCACACAGACAGGGCAGGAGCGATCGCCGCGTCCCCACTGCCTGCAGGAGTGACTTTTTTGGGAGGATTCTCACCACACCTGGTGCCTGGCAGATTTCCATGTGCTGTGATCCAAACCCCAAGGCAACACATGGAACTGAGATTTGCACTCATCAAACTCCTGGACCATTCCCACAGCCCGTGCATCTCCACCGTGAAAAGGTGTCCGTCCACTGGATTAAGGATTATGGAGATTTAAGAGCTTTTATGAGTTTTCACAAGATGGGAATTAGCAAAGAGCCCAGACGGCTCCAGGAGCAGTTGTGCCAAACTGCTGCTGGAATTGCCACTCTCCATAATGCTCTTTTCATAGGGATCCCTGGATCCTGGATCCCAGTCCCTGGGAGCATGCAAAGCACGTGCCTGAGAAGTTGAGGATGCCCCATCCCTGTAAGTGCTCTAGGCCAAGCCGGACAAGACTGGGAGCAACCTGGACGCTTGGAAAAATGGAAAGGAGAAACCACACGGAGCTTTAAGGTCCCTTCCAACCCAAACCATTCCACGATTCTGTGAGCTGCCAGGCTGCTTCCCACCAATCCACCTGCAAGGAGCAAAGGGGCCATGTGGGCCGGGTGGTTTTGGATGCACCACGGGAAGGAGCCATGGTGAGGGGGATACAAGAGCTGGGATAGAACAGACAATGATCCCCTGAGCCGAGGCTTCCGCCTCCCGCAGTGACCGCTGCTCCCGGCATCCCGGGGCACCCAGCTGCAGCAGGCAGATAGGCAAGGATTCCTCTGCAGGAAAAGTTTCTTCCTAATCATATTAGCTGGAGCTGGGCCCATGCCCTGCAGCAGCAGGTCAGTATCTATTTCAAAGCTTTCACTTATGAAAATAAATCTACTGTTAGCACTGCGGGCCTCTGGCACGTGTATAAGCAGGAGGTTTGGGGAGTGGGTTTGGGGTCCTCGGGCAAAGGGAGAAAGCAAGGAAGGAGTGAGACAGCAAAGAGGGAAGTGAGAGAAAGGGTTAAAGCTCCCTCCTTCCCTCCCAGCCCAGGCAGAGGAGCTGCTCTCAATCAGTGTGTGATTGCAATCAGCGGGAAGGTGCCGTTTGCATTAAACAGAGCAGACAGGGGAAAAAAAAGACAAGACAGGCTGTGCAATCTGAAAAATTTATGTAAAAATCACAAACAACAATAAAAACCAGCTTTTTTTTTCTCCCTCTGCTTCTCCTTGTTATTATTTTCCCCAAGGGCAGAGAACTGGGATGGAGCAGGGAGCCAGTACTTCCCAGTGCTCCTCTGCTGTACCTAAATCCGCCCTACATCAAACCTTGCAATCAGTCTCCTTTACTACTAATTTTGCCTCATGTTTTTTTAATTAAATTTGCCTGCTTCCTTCAAATACCAGTCAATGAACCATCCACGTTTCCTCCAAATACCCTTGAAAATATGGAATCAAACAACCAAGCACAATGATACCCAAAGAAATGTCACTGAAGAGGCATTGCCCGGAGCATGCATGGCCGCAGCAGGAGCCAGGGAGGAGAATTAGGGTAAAACACGGAAAACTTGGCCACAGAGGATTTCCAGCGAGCTCACACTGCAGCAGCAGCACCCAACCTGCTCGTTAGAACTTCAGGAAAAAAGGTAACGACAATCCTGAAGATGGCACTCCTGGGCTACCCTTCCCAAAGCAATCTCCCTTCCTGACCCTCCCCAACCAGAGGGTGCCCGGCACCCTGAAGTGGGATGATTCAGAGCTCCTCCAAACTCTCCAAGGTTGTCCAGGCCGGGTGGGAAATGTGTCCTTCCCTCTCACCCTTCCACAGCTACTCTGTGGTTTCAAAGGTAGCTCCTGACAAGGGATTTGAGGCCGAAGACCAAGGAAAAGCAGGCTGAGAAACTTCAGGAGTAGCAGTGTGTTCTGTGAGAAGGCAGAAAAAAGGCAGAAGAAAGATTTTTCTTTCATCCATTTGACATCTGCTGCTTTTTGGTTTCTCCCAGCAGCATCTCCTGACTGTGCACCTCGAGACAGGGGAGCCACCTGTTCCATTTATTCACCTGGATGCCCTGTGCCAACCCGGGACCAAGTTATTGCATCCGGACTCCATGGCAATCGGATGAACTACAGCAGTTTTGCTCGATGTTTCTCTTTGAGGGCTGAGGCTCGTTTGAACAAGCAGCTCAAAGGGAAGAGAAAGGGCCTTTGAAGCCCCCCACGGTGTGGGACTGCATGAAAAAGGCCCCTGAGCTGCCACCAACTCGGTAACACCCTCACTCCCTTTGTGCCAGGGCGCACTCGCTCCTCCCTGGAGCATTGCTGAGAGCTCAGAGCTGAGGCCACACAAGTCCTCCTTGTTCCACAGGAGCCTCTTCCCACCCTGAGCAGGCGAGAGCTTTGTGTGGAGCAGACAAGACTAACCAGGCCTCAGCTGGGCTGCCACCCTCCCACCAACAAACCTTCCCAAGCCATTGTCCAACAACGGAGAGGCTCAGGCCACCACCAGCAAAACCTGGCAAGGGGGAAGACTTCTGGGAGCAGCTGGAAGCAATTTGATCAATGACATGGAGCTAGAGTGAATCCTAAGAGACATTTTCTGCATCACAAGCCTTGTGGGTGAAGACCCAACCTCAGCTACATCTGAACCTCCTCCACGTTCTCAGCTGCCTCAGATTTGGCATTCCAGCTCAGCACAGGGACATATTCTGCATTTAAATGGACAAGAATCTTATCCCCAAGATGAAGGGGAATGGTGGGAAGGCAGTGTTCCAGCCTGGGGGGGATGGCAGGAGGATAATCAGGCACGTTTTTCCCCTTGTCCTCACATCCCCTCGAGCACGGTGCCTTCCCAAAGCAGTAAAGCCAGGACCCCACTCGGAGCAGGGCATTCCGAGGGCTGCAGCGATAGGATCAGGCAGCAGTGGTGGTAACCAGAGGCTTTATTAGGCTCGTTTGTTTATTTATTTCTCCGAGCAGTAGGTGTTAGCCTAAGGTGAGTGAAGAAGCATCGGCACTGGGAGACGGGGTAATGTGTTATGGAGAAATCTTCTCCGTGTAAGCAGAGGGCTGGGCTGGCTGCTCCTGTGCTCTATGCATTATTTATGGCCCTGCCGAGCGCCGCCAGCCCCTTTATCTGCCTTCCAAGGGGCTCGAGAAGAAAATGAATTTTTGACTCAGCAATTTTTATCCCAGCCAAATGAAAGAGAAATACACACACACATATATATATATACACACACATATATATGGGACAAGATGAGCATTCCACTCTGGGGAGGTGACAAGGAGCTAATCCAGCCCCCCAAGAGGCTGCAAGTACTTGCTCTGGGCAGCTCAGAGTGAAGAGATTTAGCTCCTACATAAATTGTCTGCAGCTCTTCCCCTTCTGCTGACCTCCAGCACCATGTCTGTCTGTCCTTAGGCTGAGCACAAAGCCAAAGTCCAGCCTTTGGCAGAGCTTAGGAACTGCCTAACACACTCCAGGTGCTGCCATCAATTAAATAAATCTGCATGATGCATCACACAAATAAATAAATAAGTGGAGATGACTGAAGAGCTCCATTTTTTTCCCAACTGCACATATACACACGTGTACTTAAAGCCAATTTTTCAAACAATAAAACACTTGAATTTTTTCCTGCATGAAAAATTCATCCTGTCTCACAGCCATCTAAAAAGCAAATAAGCAAACAAACAAATAAATTCTTCGTGGTGGAAAACATCACCCAAATCATTGCTGATGATCTTCACCACACAGACACAAATCCCAACCAGCCCTCGACACCCTGGTTGCTCCCATGGTGGGAGCGAAGAGCAGGTGCTACATCTGTGAAAATGAAACAGTGATAATAAAATAGCACGGCTTCTTGGAGAGAGAGGCAAGGAGAAGGGAGTCAGTCCTTTCTAGATGCCAGCAGTGCTTTTTTCTGGCTGTGTGCATCTCCCAGTTAGCACAGGGACCCATCCGAGCCCCGCTCTGCAGCCAGCCACTGCCACCAGCTAATTATCACCTCTTCCTCCCTGCATCCAGGCTCTTTAAAAATAGTTCTTTTAATCAGGGCCGCCTCCCCCACCGGGAGCCTGTGTGCAATCCTGGCACCGGTTGCAAATGGGTGCCCCAGATCTATTTTGAGCTCCCCAGGGCTGTGCCTCGGCCAGGTGCCCATCCTGGGACACCCCGGCCCGGTGCGAGAGGAGCTGGAGCTGCCCGAGCCACAGGGAGCACCAAGGAGGAGAATTTTCCTTCCTCCAGGAAGGATGCTGCAGTGCTGCTGGGACCTGCAGATGAGGAGCCAAGGGCACTCGCATCCCTGTATCCGGGTTAAACCCTGGCTAGAGAGCCCCTGAGAAGGGATGCTGAAGACATCTGCAGTATGAACCATGGAGATAAGCTGCTGCCAGACTCTGGGAGTGGGGAAAGAGCTCCTCCTTTCTCTCCTTTACAGCCCTCCTTAGAAATTCTCACCTGGCACCTCCTCTCCGTGATAAAAGGTGGGAGAAGGGCCAGACAGGGGCTTTGGGCAACTGGACGGGGCTTTGGGCAACTTGGTCCAGTGGAAAGTGTCCCTGGCCACGGCAGGGGGTGGGACAAGATGAGCCTCGAGGTCCCTTCTAACACAAACCATTCTGCGATTCTGTGATAAAGTGGGCTCCTCATCCCAACTCTCCACAAGACTTCTCCCATCACCATGAGAACAAGAGCCAAAACACCAAAACAGGTTTTCCAAACCCCAGTGTGGACACAGCCATGGTGTAGCCAGAGATTAACCAATCACAGAATCCTATGAAATAACATAAAAAATACTGTATACCACACTTAAAACATCACGAAATACCATCCTTAAAAACAACCAAACCAACCCAAAAGTCTTTCCTGGGATTTTTTTTTTTTTTTTTTGGAGGGCAGACGGTGGTTCAGATGCTAATATTGAGTCTTCTTCACCCTGCCACCACCCTCCCGGGGTGACAGAGCTCCATACAGCCATGCCTTTGGCTCTGGGACAGCTCTGCTCTACCAGCTGGTAGGGGAGAAAGGTCGACCAAGTGACAGCCAGCACTGCTCACGGCTGAAATCCATCACCAGACAGGCGGAGCAGAGTGGGTTTTCTGGTTTGTTTTGGGGGGCTTTTTTGAGGCATTTGCTGCCCATCTGAGTCTCTCTTAGCATAGAAAACACACCCTCTGCCACCGACCCGGCACAGAGGGGGCTCACAGAGGAGACACGTTCGTTATCGAAGTTAGGAAAAGCCTTAAAATAATTGAAAAGGTAAATAAAAGAGAGGCGGCGAAGCAGAACGGTTGGCAGTGCCTCCTGCTCGTTAGGAAAGGGGGGCACTTAACACTACACAGACAGCAAATTAGCCTTTAATCATCGCCTGCCTTCGCTGGGTTTTATCTAGGAGTGAGTTCCAGCCCAGGCACCTCCCTCGTGCCGGCAGCCCTGGGGACTCCAGCTCGCCTCCTGTTTATTCCCCAGCTGCTTTGTTGTCTCAGATCAGCAGAATAAGGGAGCCGTGTCGGCAGAAGATACTTCTGTGCAGCCAGCGAGAAGTTCACACAGAAAATTGATATTCGCCGCAAATTATTTTGGATGATTTACTGGAATGAATTAACTCACAGCGACGCGGAGGAAATTCCAACAGCAGCGCTGTCTGCCTCCCGCCACCGACGGCACCGCTCCGATTCCAGCCTCAGCTTTCTGTTGTGAGGATGAGGATAAGGATAGCGGGAGCCTGGAGAGGGCCCTGAGCAGGGCTGTGGCTCAGGAAGCTCCAACATGGTTGGATTTGCTGTGTGGACGTTTGCAGAGCCTCCAGGTTTGGGCTGGAAAACCAAACCAACCCAACGCAGTCATCCCAAGTTACTCATCTTGCACCCAAAGCAGTGGAGAGGGAGGGGATTCTGTCCCCTGGTGAGACCCCACCTGCAGAGCTGCCTCCAGCTCTGGGGCACCCAACAGCAGAAGGACCTGGAGCTGCTGGAGCCAGTCCAGAGGAGGCCACGGAGATGCTCCCAGGGCCAGAGGCCGTCTGCTCCGGAGCCAGGCTGGGAGAGCTGGGGGTGCTCACCTGGAGAAGGCTCCAGGGAGAGCTCAGAGCCCCTTGCAGGGCCTAAAGGGGCTCCAGGAGAGCTGGAGAGGGACTGGGGACAAGGGATGGAGGGACAGGACACAGGGAATGGCTCCCACTGTCAGAAGGCAGGGATGGATGGGATATTGGGAAGGAATTCTCCATGTGAGGGTGGGGAGGCCCTGGCACAGGGTGCCCGGAGCAGCTGTGGCTGCCCCATCACTGGAGGTGTCCAAGGCCAGGTTGGAGGGGGCTTGGAGCAACCTGGGATAGTAGAAAGTGTCCCTGCCCAGGGCAGGGGGTAGGACAGGATGAGCTTTAAGGTCTTTTCTAACCCAAACCCTTCCAGGATTCTATAATTGTATTTTGGTTTTCTAACGGGCAGCAGGAGGGGAGATGTCCCATGGATGACACCTCTTGCAGACCCCAGTTGCTCATGTTGGCACCCTGGGGAGTTTTGAGAGGGATGGAAGCACCCAGGGAGGGTAGAGGCTTGTCTGACCCCAGCTCAGCTCTGCTACCTTCATTCTGTTTGCAAGAAGCAGAAATAATGCCACTGATTGATCTTTTTCAGCTCTTTTGAAATCGCAGGATAAAAGACTCTGGGCTTAACACTGGGAAAAAGGAGCATGTCCTGCTGGGACAGCTCTTCCCTTTGTCCATGCCCTCGTGATGGTGACTTCTGTGGTGCTCTCTTGCCACCACAGTGGCACCGTGAGGGATCCTTGTGACTCACGCCAGCCAGCTCGGCAGAGGGTCACGCTGAGGCAATGGCATCCAGGGATTGCTCTCAGGCCGGGATTGCACCCGGCCAGCTCTCCTCCTACCGTGACTCCGCTGACTTTGACGGGCTTACAAGAGGGATGAACTCAATCCCTCAATCCTGGATTTCCCTCCCACCACCTCCCTGGACCTAAATATGAGCAGCAAGGTTTTTTGGGAAGAGGGAGCCCTCCTGCACCAGAGGCTCCCTCAACCACGCACCCACAAATGGCAAAACCAAGTCAGAAAGATCCCTCCACTCCTTCCCTCAGCTGGAGGAGAGGAGGATGAGGCTGGCTGCAAGATGCCTCCACATTTCCTCTGTTCTGGGATTGCTCATAACCCTGCCTAATCCCTTGAGTAGCTTAAAGCATCCGCAGGGATCCTCTGCTTTACACGCTGAGCCCTGCAAAGCCAAGAACAGCGAAGGACACTCGTGACAGCCGCGTCCCCATCCGGGAAGGAGCTCAGCATCCTGTGATGGAGGATGCCCAGGGCAGCGCTGCCCACCACAACCCCCCTTTTCAGGGGGAGAATATGGGCTCCCATCCCTCCTCCAGCACAGGACCCTGTCCCAAAAGCAACACTGATTTTCATCCTCCATGATTTTCACCCCCCCGTGATTTTCACCCCCAGTCATCCTGAGGTACAAGTGTCCATCAGGCAGGAGTTATCCCATATCTACCCCCTTGCCTTCTGTCCCCTCCCCACAGGGCACCCAGCCCTGCCAGGCTGTTTTCCTATGGTCAGTCCATGTAATAGCCTGTACATAACCACCTAAATGCTGCAAACTCTTTGAAATAAGCACGGAAATTGGTTTCCAGGCTCCAGCAGTTTCTAAATAATGGATGTTTAAGATAATAATAAAAAAAAAGAAAAAGCAAGTGACATACAAAGTGGATTCTGGAGGGAAAAAGAAAAAAGGTGGAGCATGTTCTGAACAAAAAATCTCCAAGAAAACCTGAAACAGCACAGAGGGACCAAGAAGCTCTGGCTGCAGCTGCCAATTTAACCCTGTGCTCTCACAGTGGAGAAAACCTCATTTCCCTGTGCTCCTCCAGTAACTCCTCCTCACTTTATATTCCGCCTCGCCGCCGATGTAATATATTCTGTCAATGCAAAATTTGGGCTGAAAAATGTGCTGGCCTTGGGGAGATGTCTGGATTGGACTGGATAGGAGAGAAGAGATGAGAAGGGTATGTGCCGAGAGCAGTCAGGCGCAAGGGATGGAAGGGAACTGGAAGGCATCAACCTTTGGCTCTCTACATTAGCCAAAAGACATCCCAGGCTACTGCTTTAAGCAAAGGTCAACTGAACTGTTCATTCCAGTTGGCAACACCACCCACATGACTCCATTTCAGCCACAAAAGAGAGTACTTGCTTAAATCCATAAAAATTCCTTAATGCTGGGCCTGCAGCTGGAGTGTGCAAGATGGGCATCCCCCAGAAGATCATCAGCAAGAAGGAGGTCTCCTTGATCACAAAAATGAGGATTTGGGAGCCTGGGAACAGCTGGCAACATGGGAAGGAGGCTGCAGTACCACTACAAGGAAAACCATAAGAGAATGGAGGAACAGCGAGTCCCTTCTCACCGCTTCCAGTGTTTCAAGGGGAGGGAATTTCCTTTTCCTCTTCAACAGACATCCACAGCTCGGTCATCAGGGATGACCCTTCAAGGGAAGGGATGGTTCAGGAGAACTGAGTGATGCTTCCCAGACCAGCAACAGGATCTGCCCACAGCAAGACCATCAAAGCAGCTCCTGGACGCCCCGAGGGCAGCGGCACCGACAGGGACAGATGTTTGCTTTAATTACAGCGAGTGTGTGTTACCTTTACACGTTGCCCAAATCACCCACCCCCGCAGCATAATTCACTCAAAGGGGCTTTTTCACCCGAGTCAGCAAAATGAAGAGATTCAATTACAGCCTTTGACTGGGCCTGCTTATTGTTATTTATAATACAATACATCCCGGCCGCTGCGGAGAGAGATGTACAGGTCCTGAAATGTTGGCTGTCTTGGCAGTTAATTGAAATGCTGGCGCCTTGCTAGGATTGCTTGTCCCAGCCTCCCCGACACCGAGTGGTGGCATCTACCTGCTGTACCTTAATAGAGAGGCACTGTCACCAAAGCACACCTGTGGCAGGAGCAGACCTCTTAAAAGCCGCCAACTCCTGCGCTCCAAACCCAACAGCCGCCGAGCTACAATGGGGGGTTTCAAATGAATCCTGGAAGAGCACTTGGAGGAGAATGGCTCTATTTTTGAAGAATGACACGGGGGGGAACCACAGCCATTTCCTCTGAATGGCTGCAGACCCAGCTGCACTTTATAAGCAAAGTGATGGATATTTTTTCTCCCCTCTAGCTGCTCTGTCGCACTCCATCTACGATGAAGTCCTGCTACCTGAGTTCTTTCTGTCCCTGCCATGTGATTAGGGAGAGGATGCCGAGGTGGAAAAGGAGCTCATTAGCTGGTACCAGGGGCACAAAGTGCGAGGAGGAGTGGCTTTCCCTCCCGGAGCAGGGCGGGATTCACTGGGCTTGTGGGAAGGGCTCAGCTTGGTGCCAAGGACCTCACAGCTTGCCTGGATCAAGGCACAGAGGGATAATTTCCCAGGCATGCAGCGTCCAGTGCCACCAACGTGGGCAGCAAACACGCAGCAGCACCTTCACAAATACACACAAACCTGAACCAGCATGTCATGGAATCATGGGATGGTTTGGGTTGAAGGAGACCCTAAAAATCATCTTGCTCCAACACCCTGCCATGTACAGGAACAACTTCCACTAGACCACATTGTTCAGAACTCCATCCCATGTGGTTCTGAGCACTTCCAGGGACTTCTGTGGATGTCCCCAGTTTATTTTGGTGGAGAAACTCAGCCCAGTAGTGCTCACAGCCACATGCTGGGGAGAAGAGGAGGAATGAGAAGTCTGGGATGTACCAGCACCTGCAGCCCTTTGCTGGGCTGTCACCTGCTCCTGGGTGCTCCATGGAGAGGTTTGGGACTGGCACAGGAGTTTCTGCATGAGGATTTGCTGGCAGCCAAAGCAATGAATCAAAATTTGCCATGCCCTAGAATCACAGAATCACTTAGGTTGGAAAAGCCTTCTAAGATCATTAAGTCCAACCATTCCCCCAGCACTGCCAAGGCCACCATTAAATATACCCCCAAGTGCCACATCTATGCCTTTTAAAACCCTCCAGAAATGGGGACTCCACCACTGACAGCCTATTCCAGTGCTTGATATCCCTTTGGATGAAGCAATTTTTCCTATTGATATAAGACAGGATGCCTTTGGCCTTCTTGGCCTCCTGGGCACTTGCTGGCTTGTATTCAGCCTCCACACAAGTGCTCTTGTGCTTGCCCTTAAAGTGCCACCGGTGGAAGCAAACGGCTGTGAAGGACTAGGGCTGGCTGTGTTGGAGGGTACATGGGGCTCCTGGGACTGTCCTGGATCCAGCCCCTCTCCTAACAGGGCAGGTGAGGCCTCTAACTTAATCCATGAATGGGAATAATGCTCAGATGAGCCCTGCCAAGGGAATGTAGATCCAGCCAGCCAAGAGCCTTTCTTTGATGGTCCATGAGCTGGAAACCCTGGAGGAGCTCAATGGGAAGCAAATATCAGGTGGAAACAGAGGCAGGGTCAGTCAGGAGGAGAGACTTTCTGCGCCAGCAGGATGGCGAGATGACATCTCTCGTACCAAACTTCCAGGCTCGACTGTAAACACTCAACTAACCTTATTATTTTATTATTACTTTTATGTGCCTATAACTTGCTTCAATGACCTGAAACAAAGCCGCGGTTTTCAACGGCAGCCGTCTGAGCGCCTCTGAATTTTTTTTCCCTTCCTTTTGCAAAACGTTCGTGCTCCTTTTGGTGGCATGGGCTGTGCTCCAGGCAGCCCCACCCGTGGAGTGCTGCCTGCCTGCTGCCTGCCCGTGTCCCTTCCAGCCAGCTCCTCGCTGCCTTTTGATTGATTGATCGGCGTGGCAGCCTAATAAGCGATAACAGCACATATGACAAACTAAACAACCATCTAATGAATTGATTGACATCCGAAGGATCTGACTTGATGCACAACCCCAGTCACAGATAAGGTTAATGAGGGAGAAATTAAAATGTAGCTCAATGGGTAATGAATACAGCATGTGCCTTGTTGGAACACATGCCAGATCCATCACTCTGAATCAAGTGGTGGTAGCAATTTCTAAATTATTTATTGCACCCCTCATCCTCCTGTCTCGAGGGAAGAAGCACTTGGACTGGCCTTTGTATTATTTTTGTATATATATATATAACTGTATCTCTCTTATCTGTGCATTGTGAGGATCCATAGCCAAAAGAAATTGCTTTGAATTTCGCAATTTTCATGTTGGTTTTTTTTTCTTTTTGTAAACTCAATAGCAAAAAAATACAACAATCCAGAACCTGTCATGCCATTTGAATCATAATAGCTACAAATTCACTCCTCTGAATAAATGGAGAGGCTTATTTATCAAATATATACAAGATGTCTGTCTAGTTGTTAACACACAGAGGTATGAGTAGGCAGAGGAAATCGAGAAAGTTTACATATTCACTGCTGTCTCCAGGGACCTTCCTTTTCCTCCTACTTCTCATTCCCTCTCCCTTCCCCCAACCACATCTCCAACTTGCTTTCACTTGCTGTGTTTTTCCTTTTTTTTTCTCCTTTTTTTGCCTCAAATGTGTCTGGCTGACAAAACTTGGGCTGTCAGAAATGATCAAGAGATGAAGTTGCCAAGGAAGGGGAGAGAGATTTGCATGGAGATGCATTTCCCCATGTCTCACTGCCTGCATGAGAGGGGATCTCCTCCACTACCCAGGAGGAGAGCAGGAGACTCTCAGTCTGCTGGAAATATTTGATTATTGCGTGGATTTATTCCCACTTTAGGAAAGGGGAAGCCAGATTCACCAAAGGGACAGACACTGGTGGAAAAAGAAGTTATCCAGCATCATCTGGGCTCTCTGCAGTATTTATTCCTGACCTTCAGGGTACTTGGAGCAGTGACCAGGGGATGCATTGTCCAAAGGGGGATGAGGAGTACACAGGGACGGAGCAAGTGGCTGCACACTGACACAGAGCAGGTTTAGATTGGATACTGGGGAGAAATTCTTCCTGTGAGGGTGCTGAGGCCCTGGCACAGGGTGTCCAGAGCAGCTGTGGCTGCCCCTGGATCCCTGGAAGTGTTCAAGGTCAGGTTGGACAGAGCTTGGAACAACCTGGGATAGTGGAAGGTGTCCCTGCCCATGGCAGGGGGTGGAACAAGATGGGCTTTAAAGTTCTCCAACCCAAACCATTCCATGAATCTACAAAATGCAGAGTCTGCATTCAGCCAGAAAACACCAGCTACAGCCTTTCCCTGCAAAGTATGGGGACTCCTGCAGTTCCAGGTCCTGAACGATCCACCACGATGCCCCAGCTGCTGTGCTGAGGATCAGCAGAGGAAACCACCCCTTCAAGCACCTCTTGGGTGAGCCTAAGAGCCAAGGGGAACCTAATGACCTTTCTCCTCATCAGCAACCTGAGACAGTGAAGCCAACAGGTCTGAACTGTGTTTTTCACCAAATCCTTTATAAACAGAGCCTGGCTGTAGTGGGAATAATCCCCACAGCAGCGACGAGGCGAAGCCTTTGCTCGGTGCAGGACTCCTGCCCCTCTCCAACGTCTCCCCAGCAGAGAGCCCAACACAGACAGAGACAGACAGATAAAACAACATCCTGCAGCTGCCAAAGGCAGGCTGAGGTCAAACCTCCGTGGGGGTGCTCAGAAAACACCTCGAGGGCTCCCTGACCTTCCACACCACGTGTGGGACTGCGTGGAAAATCCTGCTGTGAAAAGCCGGTGTCCCTAAAGGACACAGAGGAGCCCTGCAACTTTATTGGAATAAAGGGAGAGAGTCCACCAGGGCAGACGCCCGCGGGGTTTTCTCTCTCGATGCTTCAGAGGACGCAGCCTCCTTTTATCCTAACTCCTAACATATTGCTCTCTTCATTTCCCCGCTGGCTGAGCTGCTAGGGGGGTACAGCCCTCCCGAACCGCCTACCCCATATCCCCCCTTGAACCTGTCATTTTCCCCCAAAGTTCGGAAGTTCAGGCTCCTGTTCAGGCGCCTGTTTCGGGAGCCGGGCTGTCTGGGCTCTGTAACAAACCTGCTGCTGGAAGCTGCTGGAGACATGAGGCCCCATTTCAAAGCCGCTCACACCCTGCCCTCACCCAGGGAATTGTTTGTAAAGACACCGGCGCGCATCTTCCCCATCGGGACGAAGAGGTCACCCCAGACGCCACCGCAGCAGGCGCCCGTGCCATGGAACGCTCTCGTTTCCCACCAGCAGGAATGTTTGCAGATGAGCAAAAGCTTCCAGAAGGCTCAAGTGAAACATCCACATTTTTTAGGTGCTCGTCTGAACCCATTAGCACATCTTAATTGCTATCGGCAGAGGAACGCCAGACTTCCCCACGTCTGCCGGGTCTGTCTGCCTGCTCGGGGATGAGGGAGAAGCACCAGCCCTGCATCCTGCAGGCTGGAAGTTCGCTCTCCTCTGCACAATCTGTCCCCGGGGCTCCTCAGCTGTTTGCAGGAGGAGGCAGGGAGAGGGAAAGGAGCCAAGGCTCATCTTACAGCCCTTCCCTTGGTGAACGCCGGGAATCGCACCGGGCTTTGCCAAAATACGCTGAGCCCAGAGAGACATCCCATTGCCAAGGAGCCAGCGCCTGGGACAGCCCACACGGCGATGCCTTGCGTGCCTACAACACTGTGGGGACGTGTGGAGGTTCCCCGAGGACAGAGAGGCTTCCCCAAATCGGGGACAGAGGTGGGAGCCAAGGGACAGAATCCCCCTGCCGACTCCCGGGCAGACCCCGCCGCAGGTGCTGGGAAAAACTTGGAGCTGCTGCAGAGCATCAGTTAATTTGTCATCATGGAAACAGGCAGCCCGGGTCAGCGGCTGTTGGCGGAGGAGTCGGGAAGTGCTGCTGGTGGTGATCTGTTCTTTTTCCTTCTTTTCTTTTTTTTTTTTTTTTT